>JARFIY010000045.1:600000-923677 GCA_036346155.1 Sinelater perroti | reverse complement strand
TCTGTTGTGGCCACACAAAGTATCTTTTGGACGCGTTTTCAAGTTAGGGAACATTATAAGTACTGGTTCTGTAGTAAGATGGGAACGAAAAAGACCTCAGAGTGCACGCACATCAATGAAATAGAACGTTCCATTTTATAATATTCACTTGTCTAGTCGTACTATACGGTGAATTTTGTACCAATATCATCATTTTCATCTATACAAGATGGTTGTTTTATAACAATTTTCCGAATTGCTAAAATCGACTAGCGATATGTGCAAACATCTTATAAAACAGTTGTTTTCTTTGCCAACAAAGCGCGTTTCCACTTGTTGGGATGCGTTAATAAAAAAAAAATCCGTTAATAGAGTGGTAATAACAAACAAGATATCAATGCAAGGCCTCTCCGCAGACCGCGTGTCGCCATTTGATGTACGGTGAGTAAAATTTTTCAAATCACTAACCCTTTTTGAGGAAAAGGGTCAATGTGTGACTGTAATTTCCAATCGATAGTGGAAATTATTATGTAATTTTTCACATAAAATCTCGACGCACTCTAACATAAAATCGTTTTGTTCCAAGATGGATCCATAGCAAAAGCTTCGCTCCAAGTGAGGTATTTCTCACCCTATATGACTCTTCTTATACGGACATCTTAAAACTAAAGTTTTGCAAGCATCGCTCTAAGATCCCCCGAGTCCTACGAAATGCAACACGTTAACGCATCAGACGTATTCCTAGACACATGTTGGAGAGAAGAACTTCATAATACGACTTCAACAGTGTATCAAAGACAATGGAGGTCTTTTAGCCAACGTGTTCTTTAAAATGCATCAAAATAAAGCTTCCAGTTGTGTATACTCCCTATCGTTTTTTTTATTCGACCTGAAAAAGAGAGGAAGTTTTGCCCCAACCCATACAACAAATTTTTATTTCATAAATATAATTTTATTTATCTTTCGCAGGCTATCAAACAGTATGTTATCCATATCAAAACTTCTTAAGCTTTTTTTTTCAATTTTACGTAGGAAGTGGTTCCCAAGGGCAAATTAAAACTGTACATACATGGTTGGTTTCATCGATTTGCAACATATGACCAAAAGTGTTGTTTGATAAATAATTATTTAAGGACATTTTTCCATAATTCCCACTACACTAGTACCTGTCTTTTGATTCAAGCTTTATCACAAGTTTCAATACAACGACAAACAATCTGCCTACTAATTAAAAAATAACAACTAAATGAAGGCTAATTTTGTTCCTTAGCGATCTTTAGCTCTATTTCAAACTTCCAGTACCATTTTCTATTGTTTCAATACTTTAAACAATCTGGATTTTAACTGCGGAGAAGATTAGTCACCTAATATAAAACAAATGCACTCATTAACCTACAAATTGGTGTAATTTCTTATAGAGAAATATACGTGGTCTGTCCGAAAGTATCGAACCAATGTTAATATAATAAAATTTGGCAACCGATAAGTAGTGTAAGATGTATGTATGGATGAGGACAACTTCATTGACCAAGTCAATTGGGAATTAGACGACAATGAATACGCTTAAGGAGATATGCGATGCCGAATAATAAGAAACTGTGAGCCATATCACTATTTCAAAATGGAAAAAGCGGTGTAATATTCAAGTTGAAGAAATATGTTAAGAATTGTTTGAGAGTGGTATTGTGGAGTATTGTAGAGTGTTTATAAAAAATCATTGATAATGAAGAGCAGTATTTTGAAACATACTTGTTTTTGACACGCAAGTGGCAAAAAACTTTTTTAGGCCTATTAAATATATGATTTTTTGTTATTGTAATTGTAATTTATTTGTACTGTATGGTTCGATACTTTAAGGACAGACTACGTATACAAAAAGTCTAAAAATCATTGAAGCAGTTTTCCTTTCTCTCCGACGCATTTTAATTTTTGAGAAATTCAAAAGTTAACCACAAAAGGTTATATTTAATCCAATTTAAACACCTTTGAAGTTATACGTGTGATACTAAGAAAATGTTACAATATGGCGCAGAAAGGTGAATTTTGTGACAAATTCAATCTTAAAATAGGTTTAAACCTACATTGTAGTCAGGAGGATAATCTACAACTTTGCTCGCAGATTGAGCGTTGGCGAAAATGACTGATTTCATCGTGCAACTATATTTAGATGGTACTTCCAGAGGAAAACAAGACGTCAAGGGGAAAATTCACATCATTTTACACAACCACCTTTAAGTGAGAAAAACTTATTTCCTTTGGGTGCTCCACGCCTTTGCCCGCGAGCAAATATCACGACAATAAGTTTGGAAATGGAACATCTCGCTATGTCAACATCAAAAGAAACAAATTCAACATGAAAAACCCGAGCATTATTTTTACAACATGCCCACTAAAGCCAAAACAAAGTCTTTGAAGATGAAAACACGCCCGTGTCTGTGGGAAAATTCCAATTTGTAAAGAAGAGAATGCTGACAGTTTCCCGTAACATCAGAAAAACTGGAAGAGTTGTTGGTTCGACGACTGGTTTCGAAGAATGCAGAAGTAATAGGTGTATAAATAAGTTCTCAGCTTTTTCATTTAAATTCCTAGAAGTATGCGTAAAATAGTTCCCCTACTACGTTACTCAAAAACTTCTCGTTTATTACAAAAAGAAGAGAAACAAAGTCCAAAACAGCAAACCTAGAGTGGCAAAAGAAATATGAACGTTCACCCACCAAAACCAAAAGAAAGCTGTCTGCCGGGAACTTCCTTAAAATCATATTCCAGGGTCATAGACATTGTTTAATTGATTTCTCAATAAAAGGAAACATAATCCTCAATACTATTACAATCTACTGGTGAAGGTAAAACCCACTTATCGCACAATAATAGGCGACGTTTTAATTGGAATGATATTTCTTTTCAAAATAACTTGAGCCATATTGGAACAAATGCATTGGATGACAATAAACAATCCTCAAAATTCCAACTTGAGTTCTTAGGATTATCATCTGTTCGTAACCCCCAACGAAGCCTTAGAAGAACACCGATTAGGAAGCAACAATAAAGTACAGGAATTCGTCTTTTTACGGAAGCGTAGCCTTTTGTATTGCATTATTATATTTCGCTTCAATAAAGTATCATAGAGTTTAGGTTAAATTTTATTTATCCATGATCAATAAGAGGTGTAACAATTGATCAAATCTTCTGTTCAAGGGGAAAGCACAAGCACAACTTCAAACACAATCTGATCGTAATGAGACTTGGTATGATAAGAGAAGGAGGTAAAATGAGGCTCCGATTGCAGCTCACTGCGAGTCGCTTACAGTTTAAATTCTTTTTCATTTACTACGGCCCGCGTCATCTTGTCAGACATTCGTATTAACTCACTTAGTCTAAACCTTCTATACTGTAACTATTCCTTTCTCGACAGCTAATCATTACACTCCTAACCTCCATCGTTCAACCACACCATCCTTCCCTTTTGAGGCGGGTTTCATGCTAATTTAATATAGAAGTAACCCAAACACAACCAACGGTAGATGTAGTATGATATACGCATGATGCACGCATTATCCGCCCAGTAGTCTTACACACCACAGTAATTGCTGAACATACAGTGAGCAAAGGCTTGTAGCCAAACTTATAGATATGTGATTTTTATTTGTGGGAAAGAAAAATTATTTAAACAGAACTTCTATTAAGAAACCCAAAGATAACACTATGAAATTGTATTCTCAATATCACTATATTTCATTAATAACGGTATAAAACCAACTTTTCCTTGGTTTCACTCAAAGAGTGAATGCATACTTCTCGTTCATCCTAACGTAGTATATAATAATATAATTCTTATTTTTTTTTCTGATTTTACATATTTTTTGCCCAATTCTTATAAATTATTATAAACTCTATTGTACTTTTCACAAATTCATCTTTAATTATGTGCATATGTCCGCTAATTCTTGTTCCAAAACAGTATCACCAATAAGTAAGTTATTAGTTTTCGATCATCCTTCTTTGTAATTTTTACTCTTTACGATTCTTTACGTGCTTATACGATATTTTGGTTCTCATTGGTCTATTTAAGTTCGCCGTAATTATTATTTTTTTCTTCCCCACTTACTGTCTACTACACTAATGCTGCTATAGAGGTTCATTTTTATTTCTTCTTCCATCTCCACTTATTACATTCACCTTCTCCTCTTCACTTTCCTCTTTCTTCTTCACTTAAGACACCCATTTTCCAATCCTCTCTTTCATTTTCTCATATTTGTTTCCTTTACCTTTTTAAACCTATTATAAAGTCAGCTTTTCCTATTGCTTGTATTGTGAAACTTTCAATTTACTATAACGTTAGCCAAAAAGTTCGTGCTCAAAATAAAAAGACATGGTTTGTCTTTTGTTTTTTTGATGTGCTCGTAATTCTAATCAATATATTCAAAACACTTTTCAGTATGGCTGACATTGATTACGAGATTATAAACAGTAAACTTCTGGTTTTATTACGACATTATTGGAAGAAAAGTCTGACCACAAGAGATGCTACCAAGACAAACAAGACGGAAGAATAGTTACTCAACGAACAATGATCAAATGGTTCAAGTACTTCAACAAAAAAAATTTTGATCTTGAAAGCCTCGTTCTGATGGGTTGTCAAAGTTGAACTACAAAGATTTGTTGAACGTATTGAAAGGTGAGTTTTCATCAAGCAGTCGTGATCTGGCATCGGTTCTTGGAGTTTTGTCTCGTCAAATACTATTGGTATCAACTTGACTGTTCTCAAAAAGCCCCGGTAGGATTCTTACGAACTCACCAAAGCACAGGACAACAAGTGATTAGAGATTTGCCGTCAATTACTCAACTAAGGAGAAGTTTGAGGAGCTGGACAGCTTCGAGGTTCTTCCATATTTCAAATGCTGCTTCATCTTCCGATTAATGGAGAACTTCTTGCGTCGTCTTTTAATGAAGTTAAAGAAGTATGTCAAGAATGGTACTTTTATCAAACAACTTGTGTAAAGGCGCCATGTGATCATGGAGGATGATGGCCTTTGTTTTGAAGACTAATTGTTACTTTTTTGAATAAATTCATGCATAAAAATGTCATTTTTGATATAGAGCACAAAAATATTAGCAAACTTTATATAACCTTATTATACTTTTATTACTTTCATTATATATACTTTTTCCTTTATTTTTATATGTTGCATTAGTCTTTCTTCCATCAAAAATGTATTATAATCAAACCCCTTCTATTACTGACTTTTGTTGGTTGAAGTGGTTTTATACGTAAGTGACGCGATGGTTACGTCTACATGATTCGCAAGAATAATCGTGTTGCCGACAAACTTTCCTATAGTTATGTTTGGTGTTATTGGTAAGTTAAAGATGTACACTGTATCGAAGGTAGGTCTCAAGATACTACGCTGAAGTATTCCTGATTAAATAGAATACATTGTTGAGATTTCATCAACTTTTGTTCTAATTGCAGGTTACTTAAGTAAGATTCAAATAGTTTGTGGTGTTGCGTGGGAAGAATCCTTTACGCAAAACATTTATCTACGAGAATAACTACGCAGTAAGCTTGTTCCTCTAAGACAGTATTTATTAGTATGATGCAATGGCACCTTTGGATTGTAAAAGTTAACTGCGAAAGCCAAATTGATAATCCAGCTTCCAGTCTGTTGCTGTAAATTCAAGGTCGAGTTTTCCTAATACTAGCTCTCCAGTAGCCTTAAAGTCACTTATAATAAATTTATAGAACGGTAAAATTACGTATCGTTAAGATCTTTGCCTGGGTTAGAAATGGGTAGTATTTCATTTTGTTTGATTTTAGTGAGCCAGTAGCACTGATCCTTTAAGTACAGCATTAAAAATATGGATACGCGGTACTGATTCTTTGATAGCTCACTTAACATTTTGAATGTAATTTGGTCCAATCCTGATGATTTCTTGAAATGTAATTGCTGTATCTCATTTTTAATTTCTTTTGGAGTGACTGGTAAGATGGATATGGAAATTGTTGCGCTTGAAGTTAACTTTTTTAAGACAGCTTCGTCGAGTATGTCTTCATGTGGTTGGAATACAAAATGTTCAGCGGACAGATCTCTTGTCACTGTTAGTCCATCCTAGTGCTGTAGGTAATTTTTTTATAAGTAATATAGTTTTTGGTTTTGCTGAGAATTTTATTGATGTCCAAATTGAATTATCGTATCTATTTCAAGCGACTCTTTCATTAATCCGTTAAGTTTTGGTTCTAATTGATTAGTTAAATTATTATCGTTTTATCCAACGAACGGTGGTTTCTTCGTCATTGAGCTTTGACTTATTGGCTTTTCTTTTTTAAGTTATCATAAAAGAGAGTAGAAATTTAAAGCTTCGTCTAGTTCCTTTGGATGCCTAAAACTTATTTTCAAGTTATGTTATGAGGATTAAGCTCCCAATTTATTTTTTAATTGTGAGGTCTTTTAGAAAGCTCCTTATGCAATTTATAGAGGGTCTGTTGTTCAACCGAAGATTGCTGTGACGTCTGCGTGATTTGTCGATATCTCATTGATAACGAAAAGGTCGAAAAAGTCAGGTATTTTGTTGGGGTCTAGTAGCTAGTATATTAAAATTCTAGTAGACAGAATGTTGTGTTTATTTTCATGAATGACATTGGGCAGCCAGGATCCTCAGAATATATGTGTGTTCTTGAAATCTCCTTCAGAAATAAATTTCGGTTCTAATATGTGGAAGAATTGTTCAGTCCTCTTTTTTAATTGTGTCTAGGATAGCATGCAGTTGTGAAATGGAGTTCGTATGGTAACGTGGGGGCCTTATCAATATGGCGGTTTCTACATATCCGGTTTTGTCAAGATGGTTAGTGCGACAGTTTTGCTAGTTCAAAATTTTGAAGTAGTTAAAGTTTTGAAATGCCTTTGGAGTTCAATCGGGACATTTTAAAGAATTTATAGAAGTTTTCTTGCTTAATAACACTAACACCATGTTTATAAGTATACTGTTTTGTTGAATAAGTTGTGAAAACTTGGAATTGAATTCCTTTAAGAATTTGTTAAGAGATTGTATACTTTTATATACATTTCTCTTATTTACTTCATTTGGCCCATTTATATTCCCGTTAGCTCATGTCGGTAGTTATGTTCCCCCTATTAATGCAATTATGATTATTATCTAACTGATAAATATTTGTTTGGTGCTCATCTCTAAACCCCCTTGTCCCGAATCCCATCTCTACCTGTAACCTTGATTGTACGCTAACCCGCCCTAATCGCAACTAAGCGGGATTTTTACCGCCGCCTGGCATTCCGATTCGAACCCTGTGAGCGACGGAGTCGCCAGCCAGCTGACCAGGTGCTCTATTGCGCTGTGCTTGCACGCTGTCGCTGCCTTTTGTACGTTCCGCCCCGTCCGTGGTGCCCTAGTACAACTGGCCAAGGAAAACCCATCCCCGGGTTGAAGCCGCCAAGGAAGAGCACGCCAACATCCGCCGTCCAGGCTACCAGAGACCGTTACGTCTCGTTTTAGTTGTTCCGTCTTGCATTTGTTCCCAACTGCACTTTTTTCCGCAGTCTGGAGAGTGCACAACTGACCTGCCCCCACCATATTTGAAGTTATTTAATCATAGTTGTTTTTTGTTTTTTCTCAATTTATTTATTTTGCTTAATTGTTACTTTGTTATTAATTTCGTTTTGCCGATATATAGTTTACACAGCTCTGTTTTGCTTTATTTGCCGTTTTGTTTATCGAGTTACTTTTTTTAATTATCAAACAATATTCTTGAAATAAGAAATACTTGTGCATTTCATCTGTTTACACATCTTCAATTTTGCTTATTTCTTTTCTGACTTCATCAATGTAACGCAACTATTTTCAAATTTCTTTTTATTCTGTATTTATCTTTCGTTTTGTTTTTCATTTTTTCTAATTACAAATTCAACAAACAAGCCCACCATAAAATAGTAATACACATTATAAATAACGAAAAGACTAAAGAAAATTAAACAAAATGAATATTACCGAGTAATAGGGAAAAGGCAACAAACCTAAAGGCACAAATCAATAATTAATAATCAAAAACAAAAGCAAAAAAACAAGAATAGTAAGTAAGAACACTATAATAGTAATAACATGAAACGTTAAAACAATACTGAAGATAAGAAAAATTAAAGAAATAGCAAGGAAAATTTAAAAGTGTATTAGATGAAATTAAGAATTAAGACAGACGAATGAGAAAGTAATTAGAAAAAAGACTATATCACACAGAGAAGAACAAAATAGGACAGATTTAGTAACAATCTATGTATCTAATAAAAAAGGCTCAATAATAAAATTCACACACAAAAAATAACGTGATAGTAGTTAAACAATAAGTAATAAGAAGAATCTTAAAGTGGAAATAAACAGAAAGAAGAAATAGAGGAAGAATTAATGATGTAAAAGAATATTTATGAATATGCAAAAATAAGACAAAATTTCAAAAAATAAAAATTCATAAAAAGATGCGAAAAGAAAAAAGAAATTGATATGAGGGATGATCTATCTCTATAAACCAAGGTACACTAGTCCTTTCAAGATATGGCTGCAATCCCAAGGGATTTAAATTTCAAAAAAAAGATAAAAAAAGGCAAGTAACTTATTAAAGATTTATTTCATTGTCCAAGGAATTGCGTTTAGAAAATATATTGGACAGGTATGAGTAATCGATTTATATTTTTATTTGTGTTTGGCAACGTGCTGCGTAATCTCGCAAGATAAATTTTTCTGCGACAGCCCGTAGACAAATTAGCACGTTTTTGCAGCACACCTGCAATTTAGCTGTTGCAGACGTTTTCGCCCAGATTATCTAGAGACACCTGTTGCAAACCGCGTGTAGGCAGCGCGTCGCCACGCCTGTCGCAGACACGTGCATGATAAACAGTAAGTACATAAGCTCATATAGCTTTGCATTTAATAAACGTTGGCTACAAAGTTCGTGGTGCTCGAGATCAAAAATGACATTTTTGTTTCTTTTTCACTTTTCAGGATGGCTAATATTGATTAAGAGAATACGAACACTGAACTTCAGGTTTTGTTACAACATTATTGGACCACACAAAAGATAATACTGAGCCAATTTACGAAGTTAAGGGCGAGGGAATAGTTGTTCAATGAACAGTGGACAAATGATTCAAGCGCTGCTTGAACAACAAAGATATGTTGATACTGTCGGAAGATGAGCCTTCATCCAGAGTCATGAGCTCGTGGCAATAGTTTTTAGGTTTGCCCCCGTCAAACCATGCCCAACTCTTGCATCAACTCGACTTTGTTCACAAGAAGCCTCGATAAGTTCCTCACAAACTCATCGAAATACAGGTCAACAAACGAGTCATCTGCCGTCAATTGCTGTACTAAGGAAAACTTTGAGAAGCTGGACAGCATCAATGTTCTTCCGCATCCAACCTACAATTCATGCGCTGCTCCATCCGGCCCATCAATGGAGCACTTCTTGCATGGTCGCCAATTTGAGTCTTATGATGAAGTTAAAAAAATGTATCAAGAATTCTTTGATTCAAAGAAGCCAGAATAATACTCAGATCAGATCCAACAACTTGTGGAATGGTAGCAAAAGATCGTGGAGGACGATGCATCTTACTTTGAAAACGGATTATTATTGTCTTTGAATCCATGCATAAAAATATCATTTTTGATATTGAGCACACTTTTTTGACCAACGTGATATTTAAAACCATTTGAAAGGTGACCATTCTGTACAATGGTTTCTGCACTGTTGAGATCGCTTCTCGAACTCCTCTTAGAATACCGCCTTTAGTTCACGATTTGCTGATATTCACCCACTTAAAAATGATAACAAAATTTCTTGTTCTGTATTTATCACTTTTTGATAAAACAACCCTTTCATATCTCGTCACCAATCTATATAAAATTTAATTCTTAAAAATTCATTCAATTTGAAATCAAAATATTCCCCATATATTTTTACATACGATTTAAGAGCAAAATAAATTTTGGATAAAACCAATTTTTTCGATATGCCTTCGGTGTCTCATTATTAGAAGAAACTTGAGTCAATCAGTTCTGATTTAAAGTGATTTAATGGCGTATAAAGTAAATTCTAACTAAATCAGCGTGGAGGAGTTCAAGAGTGAAAATATGTAACTTCACCATTTAGATCTCTATAAAACAAAACCCGCATAAACGATACGACTGCACTGGAGTAAAAGGTGAGTTTTCGGTTTTCGTACTGGTAGCGATTACCATATGATAAAACCCTAAATTCGCAAAGCTTTCTGTTATAAATTAAACTGTATATGAAATCTCAAAACACTTTCCCGATTAATCATAATATGAAATTTAGATTAACTAACCAATTTTCAAATCAATATTATTCACCACAAAGTACTTTTTTAAAGATCCATACGCTTGGCAACTTATTAAGTAGAAATTTCTTCAGTTGGTCTGTCAAAACGACGAGCTCCGAACTAGATTTTTTGGATTTGGTAAAGGTTAAACAGATTAATTTTTCATACTCTCGCAGTCACATATAAATGATTTCCATACCATCATCTTAATTTTTTCTGGCTTCCGGTTTTGCTCTCTTTGAAATTCAAACATGTTCTAGTTGGAGCTTGTGTTATGTGGTTTCGGTAATTTAATTATAGTCTGATTGCAATCTTTCTATAGGCAGAATTTCTCGAATATGCTTTGGCCGTGGTTAACGAAAAACAAAACTTCTCTTGGCCCATTTGGTCTTAACATTTAATGAGACCAATGCCCTTAGAGATACACATTTTAATTTTTAAATCCATTTACACAGGAAATAAAGAAGAATATAGATTCTGACCCTGATCTCATGGTTTCGGTGGACTTCACAATATAAAGTTCATACATTTTCTCCGGCCACGATAATTAAAAATGAGATACAATGGAATAAAGCGACTAACTGCACCATAGATAGTATCGCTACAATATGAGAATGACTGAATTGCCAATTCATAATCAAAAATACATATAAGGGTCTTCCTTCTGTTAAAGGCGTGCTTTGGGAAGCTTAGAAAAATTCCCTCGAAAAGAAATACAGTTACCATTAATTACCATCATGATAAAATATATATAAAGCCCTTGTTTTGATATACTTTTTTTGTCATAGTCGGTTTTTAACCTTAGAATTCTTTAACTGTAAATATTTTTTTGTAACTGTTCCTATATCACAGCAGGATGAAGTTTATAAAAAAAAATGTACCACAACCACAAAATTTGTACGAACTCTGCATCGATCACCAACTAAGTACTATTCAAACAACTTTAAGAATTCTAAGCACATAGCAATGAGAAACAGCAGTCACCAGTACAATTATGATTCCAAAATAAAAAATACTATGGATGATTTTGTTGCATATAAAGAGATAGTTTCAATGAAATGTCGGATTTTTTATGTATTTCTGATGGGTTTCGAGAAACTGTGTTTATTTCTAGATACCTGCAAGGAATAGACGGTACAACGTTGGTACAAAATATCAAGAAAGGAAGTTTTGAACTGTAAAATAAACCCCGTGGACGACCAGCTCTTGCCATTGATAAAGATAAATTATGGGCAATAGTTGTCCAATGACTTACGAAGAGTTTCGACATATCCAAAGTGACCATAAGGCTTCATTTTCATAATGTTGAAAGAGTTAAAGAATTAGACAGGTGGCTTTCCCATTAATTGACAAGAGACAATAATGTGCACATTATATGTAGCCCCCTTTTGCTGCTCAGATATAACAAGGAATCTGCGAAGAAAATGGGGATTCTATACGACAAACGTAAGGAAAAAGACAGTGGTTGGACCGCGAAAAACCTTCCGGGTCGCATGCAGGAACAAGTCTTCATTCCGTGAAGGTTATAATGACTGTTGTAGTGGTCTAGCAAAAGCATCATCATTCCTTCTTGCAACCTGGTGAAATAATTGCAACAGTGATTTTCTGCAGAAAATTGGAAATTGTGCACGAGGAAATGAGAATGAATAAATGAAAACCAATCCTTCTTCATAACAGCTTGAGATTCCATGTAGCACGAGAAAACTAATGAAGAACTTCATCAACATATTTTCATCTTTTCTGAAGACTTTCCTGGCAATAAGAATTCAGGCTTTCCAAAATGGAGTTTTTGTGCTATTTAAATGTTGGCAATAAACAATTGGTATTAACAGTAATTCTTTTTTGGAATAAATACTTTTCAGTTGAAAATTATCGACTTTTTTGCGCTACGAGCGATACAAAGAACAGATCTATACAGGTTTATACCAACACCCCTCCCCCAAAACACACATACAACTACAAAGACCATTATGTGAATGTTTCAGGCTTTATAATGTAGCAATTCCATAACAAGGAATTATTGAGATCATTGAGTCAATTTTAAAGTACTATATCTCTACTACTACAACAAAAATACTCCTACCTATAGATAAAAAAAGTCTAACTATACAAATGGTTTTTGTAAAGTAAGAAAAATAAGAAACCGGTTTTTTTTTGAAGAACCCTTTAATTTAAGTGACGAACTGTCACCGTGGTATAGATCTCCATTACTATTTAAATGTTTTACCCCATTTAAATAATCCCTGCTTACTAGAGATCTTTATTAAATTATTGCAGAAAATAGTGCAAATTCAGTATATGATCCATAGCAGCTGCATCTGAACACAACATAGTTCAGCATAGGCAGCTCCACCGCTGAAAAGCAGCCAGCTTTAAGATAGATGTACGTTTCAGAGTGCAATGACCTCAGGAGCACGAAATCTAGTAAAATCGAAGCGAGTAGAATCAACCCTGCGCGAAAAATGGTGTCCCTCGAAAAATTAATTTTCTCAAGGGAGTTGTTTATATTTTCGGCAATACTGGCGATGGAGCCTTCGCATGACATCAAAAATCGTTGCGCAACTCCGGGCCAACGCAACCTGAAGCATTCGGTGGAAAATTGCTCGTAAATCCAACCTTCGCAATTCCGCGTTATCGCATGCCATTGTGTTTCGAGTTTTATCAGAAACTGAAAACCAATCACCCATCTCACTCATGGTTTTGTAAACCAACAACCCAGAACAATGACTAATAACGGTTAAATATAAAAGCTTATTTCATACCTCTCTTGGTATGCCATAGATTTCAATTTGGATTGAAGAAAATAGTTTTATTCTAAATATCTTTGATACTGTGTCGGGAACTCCTTCATATTTACTTCTCTATTTGTCACATGAAAATTAAAGTTCAGGCTAACCCTTACTTCTGTGAAAAATTAAGTGACTCTAGTCATCTGTTGTATAGGTCGTGAACTCTGTCTGTACCTTTGGGCCAACCCTCAGACGTTTTTTTTCTTGTTCTTTATAGAACATTATACTACACGTTCCGGAAAATTTCCAGTCGATGGAACGCAAGACAGAGCCAACCCGATTTCTGATACAACGGCAATTCTAGTTACTTGGAGACTAAATGTAAGTGAAGAAATGAGCATATCAAATAAGGAAAACAACAGTATTTTTATCGGGGAAAAGCTCTGTAGGTAAAAAAAGTTGTTGCTGGCTATAAAAATATGAAGAAGGACATAGATACCGCATTACAATCTACAGATAAGCATTTGACAGGAAACAGACTTGACCCACCCACATCTAACTGCTGATCAAACATTTTATAACCAACAGTTATGGAGTTATAACTTTGAAATCCATAACAAAACTAATAAAAAAAAATAGAGGATC
The DNA here is from genome assembly GCA_036346155.1 of Sinelater perroti. Lineage (NCBI taxonomy): Eukaryota > Metazoa > Arthropoda > Insecta > Coleoptera > Elateridae > Sinelater > Sinelater perroti. The sequence continues at coordinate 909,984 of JARFIY010000045.1, read as the reverse complement.
CAATGACATTACTTTTTACATTAAAATACATATAGAACAACGTGTACCATCTGAAAAGAAAGACTTGTTCGTGTATTCGGAATCTTATTTTGGGCAGAAATATCAGCCTAGTAGCATTTTAGATGTAGCTTGTTAACAGTATAAGGTTTCATACAATTGAGCAAATATTTTGTTTCAAGCCACATATACTTACCATAAAAAAGACAAACCATTTAGAACATATTTGTCCTTAAGAAATGGGTGGATATAGTGAGATAATCTAAAGAGAACAGTGTTTGACAATAGTACTAAGATACTATAGAGTGAGATTACTCAATTAAAAAGATTACAGATGAAAATTCATTCACGTACTACTTGAAGTACACATGTAGTGCCAAAGCAGAATATGATTCTGTGAACCTGTAAACGAAAATAAAGGGAACTTGGTCTTTGACAGGCTTCATATTTCCCCAGAAATACAATAAACAACGTTCTACTAAAGCAACCAGGTTAAATGCTATCTGGATCTCCTCAATATGTACCCCTAGTATATCACAGTTCATAAGTGATATAGAAGTAAAGCTACAGGTTTTGTTTATACGACTTTTGAATTGATCAATACTATGCTGCATGATTTTAAAAAATTGATTTGATGGCAAAACATTAATTTTATTAGATACTATGACTGAATCTATTGCCTTCATACATTATTTTTTATATTTCGTCGAAAATGTAATCTATTTTGAATGTTAATAATGATAAAATTTTATACGTTACGTGATAAAAAAAACAAAGTTCATCCATTTAACCCGTAGAAAGGATTGGCCTACACATAAAAAGGATCGAACTCTTCATTACGCACATTTGCTTCAATTTAAAAGAAAAACTGTGGCAAAAATACTATCTCCCACAAGAATTCGTAAGTGATAAAATTCAAATGTGGTCACTCGTACACCAACAACACGTCCAAGCCATCCAAATCGGTCACCACACCGGAAATTATTGACAGAATCCAGGACATGGTTCGCTGGACTGCTACTAAACGCAATGTTGTGAAATTAAATACATCGCAATCACCCCCTTTTAAATAGATAATTCATTAATCAGAAGAGAAATTAGATATAAAAAACATTCTACAAGACTAGTGCTATATTTACTCAGTCCAGAGTATAAATATGTTCGAATCCAAACCTCAGCAGAGTTTAAAATTACTTAAATTCAAACAACGATTCCTAAGAAAGATGAAACGTAGATTCACCACAGCACACCAAAATAGGTCTTCTAAAGAAATGTGAAAAGACGAACAGATTATCTAGAAAAGGGGAAAATATTAACGGCTTATCCTACACACCTTTTAAATTAATTAAAGCAGAAAGCCATTCATCTGCTAATTGAAATGCTATTTCTCAGCATGATTTGGTTAAGTTAAATTAGATGTTGTTCTGATTTTGTTTCCTAGATGAAAATGAGTATGCTGTAAAGGACTCTATTTAGACCCGAAAAATTCCAAAAAAGATTCAAGAATCTGAAGCACCATTTGTGTGCTGGAAAAATATATATAACGCTAGATTTTTAAACACTCTCGGCTTTGTTCCCATATTTGGACTACAACTATAGATACAGATAAAATTGAAAGCCCCTTTTGAAGAAAAATACATGAGTTACTTGTGAAGCTCAAAACCACAATTATCCAGTGACATGACAAAACTCCTTTACCTACTTAAACCATCTACTCTCCTCTTTGTAACCTTGACCTAACTGCTAATGATGTTAATTATTTATGAAATTGAAATTCAAATGAATAAAAATGAACAAACGAACAAATTCCAATTCTGTTGGAATTCAGACCTTGTTGCGAAGTTAATTAAAGTTTGTACAGCAAAAATAATAAGATTGTAAAATAAAAAAATACTGACAAGGACATTTCAATGAAAGGTGGGAAACATTTATCACTATTAAACAAATTCATACATGATGAGCCATAAGTGGTAGTAAAGCTCTATTATAATATTTGATATGCAATTTTTACTTCCACCATATACTCACTAAATGTGCCTTTGAAACCTGTACCCCATATATACATTTGGCTAGAACCCATAAACTAAATCCCCAATCTTTTCATTAGCTTGTATTATAAACGTACAAGGGCTATTTTAAAACACCGCATCTTCATACATTAAGGCAAAAAAATGGTACATCTGGGGATCAAGTGCATGCATTTCAAATAACTTAATTTAATATATGACTCATCGCACAGTCCAGACTTCGTGATGTATTTTTCCAATATTACTAATTTTAAAATAACCCTGGCATGTCAAACATTTTAACTTATTATATTTACAAAGCAATGTATAATTAAAAAATGAGATGGATGTGTTAATCGAAGTAAATCTATGTATGAAATAGAAAAACATCGAAAAACTTACCATGTAATTGTGACAAGGTCTGTAGAGCATTGGTGTTGCAGTTTATAAAACCTAAAAAATACATCTGGATTAATGCTAGATCAATAATACCACAACCTTATAAAAACAAAACGAGAGTCTAATTTTATAGTCTCACAATCAGTAGACTTAATTAATAAAATTACGTTTCCTTTATTTCTTTTTGTTACATTATAAATTTTTGTTTTGTCGCTTTTAGTAGTTAGAGAGAGATTATTTTTGACAATAATCAACGTATAGTTGCAACAAAATGGAGCAACCGCCCATACAACACAAATTTATTGTATATTTCCAACGCGTTGATTTGCGATAGTCTCTCCGCTAGCCTCAGCATTCAAAGAGAAAGTGTTCTTCAATAAACTTCGTTAACCGGATAAACTGAAGTTACCATTCGTCGGGAAATTACCGCAATACTTCGAGACACGGTACAACGAGCTACAAAAGTAAGCGAAACCAAAACAATTATGCGTGTAAATTTACGAAACAACATTCATTAATATGTACAATTCTCCTGCATGCTATTCACTTAAAGCTGCCGGATTTCCCTGGCGGACCCTGTATAATCCAACACTCCTGAAACTTTAAATCCGCGCCACCAATTTATTCACGATTAAAAACACCCTTTGTAACTGGACACAAAACAGTAGCAGCGAAAATTTAGAACCGGCGATAAAAATAGCATAAATTTAAATATTATACAACGCTGGAAATGAATTTGCATTAAATTAGAGTGACCCGTTGCGTTACGGCGTGTACTGAAAGAAACCATTAAAATATAAAGAACAGATTCTCCTTTCACATAAGAAACCTTTTAAGAAACGGTAATTAGCATATGAATACTTCAGAATTATAAAGTAGCCGCTCAAGTATATTCAGTTATGTCAAAAGTTCAAGCCATCACGGTTAATTTCAAAATAATAAGTGCAATTTAACGCAGATAATAATGTAGAACGAATAGTGGTATAGCAGACAAGAAAAATCCCTTTTCACATTAAAAATGCAAAGAAGAAGTGAATATTCTATGTTACTTTTGGACAACCAATGACGTCGCATAAGTAACTGAAAGGTAGAAAAAATCAATATACGGGTATATAATTAAATAGAAATTAAGTAATAAAATAGTGGTCGCCAAAAAACGCAAAAACACCCACAACTCGGAGTGTGTATAGATGTATAAATAAGTTCTCAACTTTTTTCTGCAAAATTAAAGTTTTATTTAAAAACAAACAAAAAAAGCTTAAGTATAAAAAGTATTCTCCGTTGCAGGATGACTTTGCGACTTCCTTGTCCAGTAAATGGCCTCTTTTCTTCGATTGTGTCGCTCAAATTGATGAGTTGCTGTTGGTAGCGATCCGCCGTAACTGTTTCACCTGGTTTCAAGAGTTCATAGTACAGCACACCTTTCCAATCCCACCAGATACAGAGCAAATTCTTTTTGGCGTGGATATTGGGCTTTGGAGTCGATGTCGAAGATTTTCCAGAGTCTACCCATGATTTTTTGCGCTTGGGATTGTCGTGCAAGATCCATTTTTCATCGCCCGTAATAATTTTATGCAGAAAATCCTTTTTTCGGTTCCTTGAAAGCAAATGGAGTGCGGTGTCACGCCGTCGATTTTTGTTGTCTTCTGACAGTTTATGCAAATCCAATCTGCCTTCCTTTTGTATCTTACCCATTGCATGCAAACGTATGAAAATGACTGGCTGAGTGACACCAAGCTGTTCTGCAAGCTCTTTTTCAGTTTGCGCATTGTTTTGATCCAGCAATGTCTGCAGCTCATCCGTGTTAAATGTTTGAGGGCGTCCAGCGCGTGATTGATCTTCAAGACTAAACCCTCCTCCGCGAAATCTTTGGTACCACTTTTTGCACGTTGCATGACTTACAGCATTTTCACCATATGCAGCACAAATCATTTCGGTGGCTTCAGCAGCGTTTTTCTTAAGATGAAACGCAAAGTGGATAGAAAATCGAATATGCTCTTTTGTGATTGCCATCGTGAACGCAGCTGTTGATTGAGGTTATGTGCATCAAACGCCAAATCGCATGATGTTTCGAAAGACCAAATGTCATTGCTTTAAAACCGCAAGAGGGCGGACTAATACGTTACATGTAAACAGTGATTTGCGTCCTGTGAAATCTAAAGCTGAGAACTTATTTATACACCTATATATAAAGACAAAAAGATGACGATCTAATTGTATAGAGTAGCCTCAAAAGCCACAATTATTTGAAGAGCTGCTAAATGTAGTAGATAAAGATCCACACAGATAAGCAGAAAGACTCAAATAAATCACAATAGCTCCCTTCCTGAAGTATAAACAGTTAATTCCAATATAAAGATAAATGAAAAATGCAACTGTAAAAACTATGTAAAAAAGTTATTTGTAGCTAAGCGTATGAATCAAAAGTATATTGGTCAAATCTTTTTACCCCTTATCTGAACTTTCCACTTTTGGATTGCACTTAAATATTAATAGCGAGACTCCCAACGTGGAACCACAGCCTGCGAACTTAGAGGTTAAGGCTCCCATTTCTTCGATCTCATCATCTCTAATACACAGCGATGTGGCAAGCCACACGCCTTAGATGGCCGCTATTATTACCCTTTGATCCAAGTCCCCCAACAGGCATCTAAGCTTAGAATTGAACGCGGATCTAACCACACTACAGCTAAGCGCTTCAACCGTTCGATTGCACTGGAATTTACCTAAATATGTAAAAAAAATAGAAGTTACAAAGGATTCAAAAACATATGAAGATCGTTTCCTTCACTGCTTTGACCGATCTTGCCCATTTATTCTATTATATTCGCGAGAAAAAGAAATTTTTGCAATATATATCATCGAACGTTGCTGATAATGTTAACAACTAGTTTTCAAGGAGAAAATTAATAATGGTTCAATACCACAATAGATAATCAAACCATTCATTAACGTATGCTAATAGACTATCTGTTTAAAGATAAACAGAAAACCCCCATTAGAATAAATCAATTTCGAAAAAAAAATTCATTTTCAAAGTTGACATTCACAAACTGGTACTAGCAGTCTGGACCTCAAATACAGTACAGTATCAGAAGTTGGTTCTTCTGTAAAAGAGCAGAAAGTACCAAACAAGATAGACATACGAGGTAGCTTAATAAAAACTGAAAACAAAGTCAGAATCTACCTCCTTCTATTAATATAGATATGTTTATCTATGTGTGAACAACTTAATCTTAGTCAATTTACATTCTTACAATTCTTTTATCAATTTTATTTAAAGCCCCCTTTTCTTTCCCGTGTTGTCAGTTACATTATTTTTATACCTAAAGGGTAGCCCAAATTTTAAATAAAACGTCTTTTGAATTGATTTTATGATTAGATTTGTATTGGGTACCAAACAATTTCATTCTTGGGGTCGTCAACTGTTGGTGGATTGCATAGACCATATATTTAAAAAAAGTCGCATAATGTTAAATCACATGGTCTTGCTGGCCAGTTAATGTCAGAAAACGTTGGCACAGTCAATTGAATTGTATGGTAGTTGGTGCAGTCTTGCCAGAACCACATTTGTTCCTGATCCATATTACGCAACGGTTACCATACATAGTTCCGGTATTTCCAACATCATCTTTGAAGAAGTATGGATCTACTTCGTCACCCAGCCAAAATGCACACCAAACAGTGACTCGTTGGGTTACATTTGCTTTTCATAAGTTACATAAGAATTTTTCGAACCCCAAATACAACCAACGTTGAGGATGGTTAGCAATCTTAAACTCTTGCGTCAGTTAAACTTTGTATGCATAAAGGTGTAGGTCTTTAGTGAGCTTCTAACTGTGCACTATACTGATCTGATGTTTTTTGGATTTGCACACTCTAACTACGATAATATTTTCACAGAACCTTACCTATTTTAAAACGCATGAGGTTTTGCATCCATTGCCGACCCAATTATATCAATCCTCGTCACCGCAAAAGTTTTACCGAATTTACAAGCGTTTTAACAACAATAACTCGTTCTTTCGCAGAGCGTTCCATATGTACTAATCGAAGGAATCGTAGATAATATCTGTCGAAGTATCAGAGTTGCCGTCCGCAAGAAAAGAGACGTAAAGTTTAAATTCGACGTTCAGTTTGGGCCACCCTTTACATTTTCATTAAATCTTTTAACGTACTCGCACTATATGCTCATTCTAAGACGTCTTTTGGCGTTTCTAATATAGAAAGTATTAATAAAATTCATTAGTTTCGTATATTTCATCTTTGAAGCCTTGATTATCACAGCTTTATTTAATTAATTTTATTCTTTTTTATTAGATCAATCTATAGGAATGTCCTTCCCCCTTATTAATACTTCACATTACAAAACAGTAAAGATAATTAAAGTCTCAGAGCGGAAACATTTACACGGGTTACCTATATTGGCGTTTTAAAGTAACCCTTTCTCCGACAATGGTTATTTTGATTTATTCACCAATAACCTCATCCCTCCTTGTAATTTCCGGTATTAGAGCAACGGTAAAAAATTAGAAATCGCATGGCTCCAGTCCACGTTTAACCGACAGGCAAATTAAATTTCACGACAGTACTAGGCAAAATAATAGAGCAGTTGACCGGCGAGCAGCCAAGCAGAAAATAGTTACAGCTCGGGCGGGTTCGGGTCCCGCTAGAATGACAGTTGCGAATTTAAATCCACAAACATTTATCAAAAATAAATGGCGCATGTAGCTAAAAAATAATTCCGAGTTTATAGTCAAAACGCGCACGACGTTAGTCACCGCTGTTTTGCAACGGAATGTTCAAGTGCAATTTCGCAATTAGCTATTGCACATTTTAGAACAGCAGTTAAATTTTGAATGCCTTATTTATGAACACACTACAATTGTTTGTCGCAACTGCAACTACGAGCGAATTACGCAAAACCGTAAATGTTTTGCAATTCCAGTGCTGATAGGCTTGCCACCTCTGCTGAAAATTGACTTTCGATTAATCGCTTTTTATTTGTTCTAAGAAACGAACAATAATAACATAAGCCTGTCACCAAACAAGATATTTTTATTATATATTACTACACGGTGCTTCCCGTAAGTTTCGGAATAAAAAATAACATTCACATAGTGCATAAACATATTTTGGTTTAGCATTTTAAATTGAACTGAATATTGGTGAAGATGATGCGGTTCCAGAAACATCCAATCTACTCGAACAATTTAATTTATGACCCGATTTTGATGTGGAAACACAAAATATATTGCTGAAACATGCTTAGAACTAATAACCATTGCACGAGGTAATTACAGGAGCAATAAAAAAAACAATAGGGTTATTATTAAATATAGTCTTCATGTGTTTCAAAGGATTTATTACGTTTCGAAATTAGGAATTCAATACCTTTGCAATATCTAAAAAATGCTTCAGTTCTGAAAATAGTAGTCACTGCTGGTTAGATTTAGGCTGTAGCATGGACGGAGATCTTCAAATTTACAAGAGTTCGCAGCAATCTAGGCAATTGCGGCCTTATGAATAGGAGCGTCAACGAGGAGGAGGATAATTCCACTCAGCATGTCACTCCTCACAAAAAGGGAATTAAGCTAAGGAAACCGTAAAGCTGGCGAGGCGGTCTACATGGAAAGTATTCGTAAAAATTATATAAATACCCAAACACCGTTGTAGAATATGATAAAAAAAACTAAAGGGAAATCCTGCAAGACCTATACGTGACATTCTAAAGCGGAAAGAACAACTTCAAATAACACCACATGGGGTTCTAAAACCCTAACAAAACCACTTCGCGAACAAGTTCAAAGACAAAATAAAAACCAAGAAACGGGAAACATAATAAAAATGACGAAAAAATCAACAGAGTAATAAAAGCTACAACAATTGGAAAGCATTACCCCAAAATTAATAAACAATGGAGGAGAAACAATCTACAGATAGCTAAAATTAATATTTCAACAAGTAACGAACACAATAGTACCCATCTACAAAAACGGTGATCTTATATACATATACTATAGTAATAGAGAAAAAATTGGGAAGAGAGATATAAAACAAAGTGGAAACCGAACAAGCAGCATTTCGCCCGAGACACCAAACACAAGATCATATATACACAGTTAGACAAGTTACAGAAAAGATGGTAGATAAGAATAAAGACATTTTTTTGGTTTCTATAGACCTCAAAGCAGCCTTTGATCAAGTGCCTAAGGAATACATGCGAAAGGCACTCTAAAAACTACAGACAAACCAAAAAGTAGTAAGTATAAATAGACAAAAATTTAAAGATTTAAGACAGAAAAGGGTTTAAGGCTACTGCTGTTCTTGGTCTGTATAAATAGTATAAGGAAAATTTAAAAACGAAGTAACCAAAACATGAATCCCATAATGACCCAGCAGACAGTACTTTGATAATGACAACAAATACAAGAAACGTACAAAATAATATAAATTTTAGAAAATAATGGTAGGCAAGGTAATGCATATCTACCAAAGGAAGAAAGTAGGGAAGACCATTTAAATATGTAAAAAAATACGTTTACTTATAAACGATCATAAGTGTAGAAAATTGGGCGACAAAATAAATAATAGAATCAAAAAAGCATTTTTATTACTAATTAACAGCATAATTGGTAAAGAACTCAACACCAAAACAAAGTTGCACTTACATATATAAAACTATCTTCGTTTCCACATTACTATATGGGTCAGAAACATGGACAATAGTGAACAAACAGCGCTCCAAAATCGCAGCAGAGGAAATGAAATACTAGAAGAGAATGGACCAACAACCAATAGTACAAAAAATATAAAATAAATAATTAAAACGGTTTGGACACCTTACCAATATAAGCATCTAAAACGAAATTAGGAGAAAGAATGATAAAAGGCAGACCCCGAGTTCAATGAGAAGAAAAACCATTAAAGAAGTACAAAAATGGCATGAGATAGAAACACCTATAAGAAATGGATAAGACCCATCGCCGCGAGGCATAAATGGGAAAGATATTTTCACTAGGCGATCATGGTACATGATCATGGTTTTGTCCCCTGTAACAATGGATTAAAAAACTTCTTTGTTGTCGTGTTTAAAAATTGTTCACTATACATCATGCGATGCCGTTTTTGAATCACTGACAAAAGTCGGGTACTAACCTTATTCATGTGAAAGTGTTCATGTAGAATATGTCGCACGACTGTATCGGAAAGACCTAACTTTTCTTCCAAAAGCACCTCAATTGGACGACTTACGCGTGATTCGTATTCGATATTTTCTAGGCCCAAATTAAATTCTTTTATCAATTTCTTTACAGTAAAATATAAAGGCGAAAATACACCGTACACACCAACCAAATGTTGTATGTTACTGGGACTAAGACCTTCTTTGGTAAGAAATTTAATGGCGGTTCGGTACTTGATTTTCGATATTGTACACTATATGGACAAAAGTATCTGGACATGTCTCTAGAGAAGTGAATCTGATTGTTACGGGTACTAAAATGTCATAGAATGTGATAAAAGTGCAGTTAGTAGCATATCCAGACCATAGTGTGTTAGGCAATGAGTAAGTCGACGGTGTTAAGTGATTTTAAATGTGCTATCGTTGCAACAAATCGGTTCGTGAAATATCGGTCTTGCTACAGGTTTCTAAATTATACATGATGTCATTATAAAATAGAACAGTCTAGGATGTGCAACAGCCTTAAAACGAATTGGTAAGCCGCATAAACTTAATGATCGTAGCCGTAGATCTCTAAAGAGGGATGAAAAATGAGGTCGCTAGCACCAGGACTGTTCGTCGGTCAATGTCAAACGTCGCTTGTAATTGTGCAAAGCTCGTCGCCATTGGGCTGGGGAACAATGGAAACAATGAAACTCGCTACATAATCTGATGGACGCGTCTGGGTTTGGCGGATGACAAGAGAACGCTTCTTATCCGAGCATATTATGCGAACAGTCAAGTTTGGTGGCAGAGACATTATGACTTAAGGCTGTTCTTCGTGGTTCGGTTTAGATCCGTTAGTTTCTGTAGACGGAAGGATGAACGCTATGATATTCTTAACAACTCTGTGTTTCCAACTCTCTGGCAACAGTAAGAAGAAGGTCCTTTTCTATACCAACAGGACAACTGTTCTATCCGATTAGAAATTATTCTGATATGGTTCGAAGAAATTAGTGTTGAAAAATTGGACTAGCCGTCACTCATTCCCATCGAGCATTTCTGGGAAAAGTTGAGATGCAAATTACGCGCCAAGTGGTTAGACTCACTGGAGCTCTAATGGAGAAATGGACATATATGAAAAGTTCGTGGAAAGTCTTCCCAAACGAGCACAGACTATCACTAATGTTAAAAATGGACTGATTCCATTAATACACGCCAAGAGTCCCTGATTCTACATGAGAGATGTCCGAATACTTTCGACCATATAGTGTAACAAACTCAAGTGACTGTTGCTACGCAATTGAGACAAACTGGCTGTTGAAATTTTTAGGAACATTCAATCAATTCAATCTGACACTACTGCTATTCTTATTAGAACATTGGCCGTAAACATTTAGCGCTTACCTCGTACATATCCAATACATATCGACTTTCACAATTACGTTGCAAATTTACCTAACTGCTTTCATTTTGGTCAACGATAAATAATCTAGAGAAGACAAATGGAGTGGCTGAAAGAGTGATATTTGTCTATTTAATTATAACCTTTTTTTAAATTTTTTTAAAATCTTTATGCGTTGTAAACAATACAAAATTAAAATGCTACAATCCATATAAACAAATGTCACGTTGTTTATTTAACTCTGCAGCTCCTGTGCTTTTCTTTAAAATCAGAACCAGCCGCGCTTCTCTCGAGCGTTTTAAGTAAGAGCAAACAAAACAACCCGAACCATAAAGTAAATGATATACCTAAGCGAAACCGCAAACGTTTAACTTTGCTGAAGTTTATTTAATTTCAAACTGTATTTGTTACAATCCGCATCAAATTCCCTTTTATGCTATTTGCTTAGCATCTACTTTTCCACAGCGCCGCATTGTGGTGTGAATTGCAGCCACCTGGGCTCATGTGAGGCTCGCACGTGGCAAACGTGCAACGTTGGAGATTATCCAAGAGGCGTTTTGATAAACGTACATGCAGACGATAAAGTCGGTCAAAGTTGCGAAATAGAAACCCATCCGCGGCCAGTCTTGCTTTGAATGTCGCAAAAGGAAAGCAGATCGGAGCCCAGGCCGAAATCAAATTTGGTTAATGTGCGAATAACTTTACATTAGCGCAGATTAAAAACCGGTAGAGCAGGAGCGGTGTGCAGAAGAAAAAAGGCACGCGAAAATGCTACACCAAGATGTATGGGCATGAACGCAGCCGAAGGAAAAGGTGAGTAGCCGCGGCTGGGCATATCGGCTTTCGGCCATGCTATTACTGACCAATAAACATGTCATATGCGTTTACAGGGAATACTTTCCGATTATCACCTATACACATATATACAAAGTGGATCAAAAAATTGCAAAACTTCCAAAAGAAACGCACATCATGTGATATCTTGCTTATCTACGATAATGTTAACAATTTTAATTGTGCCACTTATTGATCGCCCTGTAAACGTGTCTGCTCGATACTGGTGGCCAAACTAAGGCTACAACTCCCCCGTACCTTGTTATTGGAACGTGATAATTGTAGGCGAACTTTGTAACTTAAGTAATTACTTCGTAGATTCCGTGTTTCAGCTTCTTATTAAAACTCTTGGAAAGTATTGTAATTATCAAACTCCGACGAAGTCCCCAAAGAGACATTAAAAATAAAAGCTACAGCCAGCAGCGGATTATACTCCAGATATTTTTAACAGGAAATAAAAAACAAACAAGACTAGTAACACGAAGAAATTATCCCATTGCTCATTAAGCGTTTCGGGTCACATTAACAAATCGCACAAAAGTCTGTACCCAATCCGAACCCATAGCTACATATTTGTAGAATTCGCCTTGCTAATTCCCATTTACAAATAGCAAACGCAATACATTGATCAACAGCATTTGGTCAATTAATGCCTTACATACTCATTTCCGTAGCGGGTAGATCTCCTCTGCAAACCGGTAGGAGGCAGATCTACTTCAGAGATGCGACCCTGCATACGCAAGCCTTGATTACTCCCCTTCTTCTATATTGTAAGAAATGATGTCCCAACCTGAATCCTACCCTTACTTGATTTCACCCTTCCATTTCCCCAACAAGCACCAAGCCGTTTACAAACCTCCAATGAAATATGACAAAAAAAAAGGAAAAGAAAACGGCCCTCAGTCAATCATTGAGAACAGATGAAAGGCTAAAAATCTTGAATGTGAACTAGAAAAGATGAAATGGGATATAGTGGGCATCAGTGAAATGCAAACCGCAAGTTTTTCTACAAAGGAAAAGAAAATGAGTCACAATGGAGAGTCTGAATGCTTATTAATAAGAGATTAGCAAAGAATATCATACAATATGCAGCAAAATCAAGCCTAATAATTAAAATATCATCAAAATGGAAGTGGAAAAGCTGTATGAATACCATGGGAAAACCACTCTCAATGTAACCTAAGAATTGAGGATTTTAAGATTAAAGTGGGAAAGAAGGAAGAAGAAACTGAAGCTCCGGAATAGATGACAAAAATGAAAAAATATATGTGCTAGTTAATTATTTAGGAGAACATTTAGGTTATAAACACACTTTCCAAAAAGAGAAATAATTGAAAATCGACTTGAAGAAGCACAGGCGAACAAGCAAAAAATGAAATAGGCTTTATTATATCCCCTCACAATCATAATTTAGGATGTTTCTACTCTAAATAGCGTCAATGCCGGAAGTAGCTACCGTTTAGTTATATGCAAAGTATATATTATTTCAAAACTGGAAATAATAAGACAATTTGGAAAAACAAAACATTGAAGAAAAAATAAGAACCGAAAAATACATAAGATAAAAGAAAAATACAAGAAAACGATGTGAGAACATAACAAAAGCAATGTAAAACGCCGTTAGTAAAAGAAGAGACGTGAAAAAAGATGAAGTAAACTAAGTAAAGAAACCGCCGACATGATGGAAGCACGACCAAAAATGGTTTAAACTCCTATAAGACACAGCAAGATTTAGAAAACTTAATGCATAAATTAAATCAGCAATAAAAAGGCTTAAGCATATGGCACGAAAAGAAGATAGAAAATGGTGGTGGAACTAAACAATGGCAAAAGCAAAATGTACTAGGTAGACACATTATTACATTAATAAGAAATGCTAATGGAAATTAAAGAGTTTGAAATAGAAAATGAACAACAAAATGTAACCAAGAAGAAATAAAACGAAAAAATAAAGCAAGTTGCGTAGCGCTTAGTAACTGGAAGTTTTCAAGATGATTATAGATCAAAAATTAAAAACCAAATTGTTTAATCAGAATATCAGAAACTTGGACACTTGCAAGGAAGCATAAAGAAAAATTAAGTAAAGCAAACTCAATGATAGGAATATCGTTGAGAGATACATGAGTGGATAAGGTCCGCAACAAAAGTAGAAGACGTAGTGGAAATAATATTAAAACAAAAACAGTGGGCAGGTCATGTGACAAGGTTGGAATACACTTGGATGCACGAAAAAGTTAGTGCAGTGGGGACCTAGACAAGGAAAAAGATTTAGAAGAAGACTCCTCATGAGATGGTCAGACGACATTAAAATAGTAGTCAACTTCAACTGAATATAGAAGACACAAAATAGACAATAATGGCATTCTTTGGGAAAGGCCTAGATCCAAAATGGATCGATAAAGGCAATGATGATACTCCCCTCCAACTCACACAATATCGGCTCTTGTTCACCCGTTCGGTACACAAGTAAACAAACCAATAAAATGTCTAAATTATTTTATATACTTCTAGTTTGTATATGAAGGACATTTCCTATTATGACTTTTTTCTTTGCCTTCATATTATTGACCACAAGAAAGAACTTCAAATTTCAAGTTAAATTTTAAAAAATATTCAAAATTTCAGAAATAATATTACTATAATCAAGGAAAACAAAATTATATTAGACAAAGATATATTTATTTTATTTATAATTTATCCGTCATTGTATATTCAATAAATTTTATGATACAAATTTGGCAATGGAAGAGGACGGCGCTTTCTTGCAAGAGTCCGAATAGTCGCTTATTGGGTAATCGTAAAGGTTGTGTACGGTGGTGTTGGTTGGATTTTTTGACAGAATTTGAAAACTACGTCTTTGGGTATTGGTTTTCTTTTCGGATATATATGTCGCTAGATCATCTATTATCCTAAAAAAATAATTTTATATAATAGGGTAAATACTGAAGGAACTTAATTTTTGGAGTTCAAAATTTTAAAGTTTTTATGGAGGTTTGTTTGGGTTGCGTGAATCAAGTTTCTAAGCAGAACTAGCTCTGTTTCATTCGCAATCTAACAGATATCATATGGTGATCCCATCATCAACCTATCCAAATCCATTCGGTTCCAAAATCCTTCATTACCAAATCCATCAGACTTTTCGACATTAAAAACCAAAAAGTAGAACTTAAAACTATTACCACCATCCTACTCCAAACGGGTATTCCAACAAATACTTATCCCATAAAATTTAAAATGTTACCAGGGATACCAATGCCAAGACTTTCCCAAACAACAAAAAGTGTTCTTGCCCCACATTAGGGGCATTACCGATAAAATAAGCCGCATATTAATGCTAAATATACATAAAGTCTTCACAACCAGTAATAAAATAGCAGACTTTATTCATTCAGCAAAGGATCACTACCCCAATGAATCCCAAGAAGTATATGAAATGCTTTGTGGAGACTGCCAAAGTACTTATATAGGTCAAACGAATGGACAAATATCTAGCCGGATACATGAGCACTCTCTGGGCTTACGGAAAGGCGATAACTGCGCAGCTCTAGCCAAACGTAATAAAGAAACCGACCCCAAAATTAACTTCATCCATACAAGAGCCATTGCTCCCAAACGCCCTCCTGCCTGCCTGCAGGAGATAATAGTCAACGCTTACCTGTCATATAGAAACGTTTCATTACCCCGCACTATCAGTTACGCAACATCTTCAAACCAACAAAATTTCCTCTACCCAGCGCATCTCCTACCAAACTGTCACTTCCAGTCTTGTAAACAGTAAAGCAGAACAGGCAAAAAATCAATCTTCTTTAAAGAACCCGCAAATCAAGTTGTTCAAATACATGTTATATTAAATACACACTATAAATCTATTTGACAGATTTAGATGATCACGTCTTTTAGTTTTTTGTGGCAGATATGCCCAGTAAATTAGCAACAAACGCATTAGGATGAACTTGAAGGTCAGAAATTGACCTTTTGAATTAAATCGTTCCACAATTCCTATATTTCTTATTTCCAAGTGCGAGTTGAAATTTCTGTCCCATGAGCCAATGTATTTTTCGAAAGTTGATGTCTGGTTAGTGCAACCTTCTCTCCAGGTGTAAGCCTAGGTACTTTAAAACATATTTTTGGGGAAGTACGCTATTATTCAAAGTGACAGGTGGACATGTTCGGCTGATCAGCATGAACGTTATATGTATGGATTTGTTAAGGCATCTGATAGATCTGATTTAGATACCCTTTGAGGTTACAGGACACCATTGTTGGATCGTTGCTAGATGCAAGAACTGCGGTGTCATCGGCAAAAGTTGTGGTGTATGTGACAGTCGATAGATCGGCCATGTAGAGCAGGTGCAGAATTGGCCCGAGGACACTGTCCTGTGAGTTGATTGGAATTTCACTTAGAAGAATCTGTTAAGCACGATTTTACTACTTTGATCATGTACAACAACCCATAGTGTCATACTTTGTCAAAAGCCTAAAAAAATTCAAAAACCGAGCAGTATTTCCCTATTTTCAAGTCTTGCATAATTTTTTAATGGCCCGATGAACTTCTTCAATAGTAGAGTGACTTTCCCCGAGTCCAAATTAATGTTAGGGGTCAAATTTTTTCCAATAAAGATTTCTGTTTTTTAAGAACAATTTCTGAATAGTTTTAATATCGCTGGGAAACGGCCGATAGGCTGGCAATTACAGTAATAATTTTACATCCTTCAGTACTTTCCCGGTTATCAAATCACAACTTGAGGATTTCTTTGGGTTGTGTCAGTCATGATAGTTCTTCGGATCTCATTTAACTTAAAAAACTTAATTGATAGTTCCATTCTAGTAATTGGCGGATTTCGTTTTCTTCTTCTAAGACAAATTTCTATAGATATGGTTCATAAACTTTGGCCAAATGTTCCACAAAACTTCATACTTTTTCATTTTCAATTCTTGCCTATGTTCCTGATAGGAGGTAAGGCTGTTTACTTTTTTTTGGCCTTTTACATGGAACAGTTTTGAATAGCTTAATTTTTTCAGTATTTAATATAAGTTCAAGTAGTTTACTTTTATCTTCTGGTAATCTAATAATTTACCTTCGTTCTCTTAACTCGCATCTCTCTTCAACCTTCTCTTTAATGATACTTCGACATTATTTTTGATTATTTTTAGTACAAGTTGCGATTCCTACGGCTTTTTAGATAGTTAAACTACTTTATCTTCACCTTCTGGCACTTTTAGAGGTAATACCGTTGACAGTGTAGCGTCCAACGAACTTCTAATAATTCTCAGTGCTTTCTTGCTACAGAGTATAGGCGACGACTCTTTAATCCTGACACGCATGTGAATCGTAGCCATTATTTGTGAATGATTGGAAAACAATTCAAAGTTACTCTTTATGCCAAGATAGTTTTGTAGGAATCACAAAATTTAAGAAGCTAAGCCGTTTGAGTCCAGATAGCAAGGCTATCCATTTTTTTATCCATTATGGCATCTTGTAGATCATTGTTGTAAGAATATATAAAATGATATCCATTCTCTTCATTATTTTGGTCACATAAAAATAAAAAATGAAAAGTCAAAGACTAAAAGCGGTCAATGTATTCTAAAAAACGTTCAAATGCAAGCCTAAAAATGAAATAAAATACTAGTAACAAGAAAATTAAGAAGAAATTAAACGTTAATAAACCAGAATGAAAATGAGGGAAAGAACTGAATGGTTTAAATATATCACCAAAAACAAAAAAAAAGAAGAATAGAACAATTGTACTGAATCGTAGCTGAGTCTATCAAATCTCATATTTCAATATCATGAACAGCTGAAGTTGCTTAGACCTGTAGAAGTGTCTTCATACAACATCTAACAATTATGTAGTGAAAACTAAAAACATCTCCTAAAACATAATTAGACCAAAGCTCCTAACTTTGTAGCAATAACCAATGTTTTGCCACCCAAAATTTTATTGCGCTCTCCTTAAATTCGCCACGAATAATTAACCTTCATGCAAAATCTGATTAATTGCTCTTTAATTTATTTATTTGTATCCTTGATAAGAGGTGATTTGCCAACTACGAGAGCCGATAGCAATTATTAAACAACTCCGTGATTGTTTTCCATACATCAGTCTTCCTCGTTTCAACATCGCCGCAAAACAATGCCAATTAATTCTTCACGGCATAACTGCACATGATTTATCTATAATTGATTGCATATCTACCAAGCCGTTTTTAAAACGTACGATTTGCCCACGCGTCAATAAATTATATTATAGTTAAGGTTTTGTACTTCCTGAACAAACCTTGTATATGTTAATTTCCTTTCACGTTTTTAAGATTTGTTTAAAAAGAGGTAATTATTAGTTTTTGTTTGAAACCACAATTCAGTATTAAATTTTAATGTGCTTATACAAGGATTGTTCAACTGAAAATTGTTCGTATACAGCAATAAATATTATCGTTATACTGAAAGTGTAAAACTTAATTTAGAAATTATTTTTGAAAATTTGAATACAATGGCCATTCTTAGACGTAAACATCCAAATTGAGAAAACAATCGTACGTTCACCACGCGTGAGTATAATAAACCGCCTTCTGCTGCCTTTGACAAATCCAATTACATGATTAATCTCGCAATTGCAAACGGGAAGTATCTGGTTGATACACCTTCACCCACAGCAAAGCGATCCCCAACGTAAGCTTATCGGTTTCGCTCAATTGGATAACTTATTTGTTTATTAATTTTCCTGAACGTTGAGATTAATTCGAGCGTAGCACTAATTAAGGCAATGTTTTGCTCCGTCGGCTATCTCAAACGCCCTTTTATCAGGACGTCATGTACATTTGAGACTAGTAATCATTAAACTTGCCGCAAAAGAAAGCCATTTTAGCACGCTATGATTCAGTTATGATATCATTCGTTAGATAAAACTATCGCCAACATTCTCACGCGATTACAAAGAATGTTTCGTTGATTTCGCCTCGTACTCGTTCTCACAATCGCCTTCCGATAAGAAAACGGACAGTTAAAATATGCTTGCCGCAGCTCTTTCCTGGTCCACTCATCTTTCAGCCAAGCGACCAGGGCCGACAAATATTTAAGAAATGCAGAGGTTCGCATCCCATAAAAAAGTATTTTTATAAATTGCTTCCGCAGTAACCCTCGAAGTTACATGCTATTGGGCAACTTCCCCTTTAAATGGTAATTGGGCTGGAGAACCCAATGCAAAACATCAAATAAATTGCGACAATCAATTTGGAAGTTTTCAAGTGTAGGGAACTCCCATAACTGGCAGAATTATATTCACAAGGGTTCAACAAAATACCAAGAATATTGTTTGCCATGTGCATAGCATAACCTCTAGCTAATGTTTTTGTAGTGTTTCTACAGTTATATGAATACATCCAAACCTGACATCTCATAAAAACGTTATCGAAATTATAGAGCTAACGCTTGGAAAGACTAAAAACACTTATCTTGAACGTACAAGTAACTAAAGGGTCGCCCAAACTGAAAGTCGGATTTAAATTTCGCACCTTTTTTCTATTCGCCAATTCTGATCCTTTAACAGATTCTTCCGCTATATGAAAGAATAATGAGTTATTATTGTTAAAATGTTGAAAATTTTGCACGAAAATTATGAAATGGCAACTATCTGGAGATTGATTACAAAATTTGATAGAACTGGGTCACTAAGGGATGCAAATGAGTACCAGCCATAGTTAGTCAAAGTATTGCTGCAAATCCGAAAACATCGATTCGCATGGGCACAACAATTGCACATATCGCGAAGCTCCCTTCATTAAAGATCTGCATAAAATGCTACTGCATCGAGCTTAAACTTGCTGGCCATTCAAACCATTGACAATTCGTCATTTGGTTTTTAGAACATGATGAAGTGGGTTCTCAAGAAATAATGTTCAGCGACGAGGCGCATTTTCAACTCGGCGAGTTCATAGACAGACAACATTGTCGCATTTGGGATTCGAAAAACTCTCACGTAACTCATAAGAAGCAAACGCATTCCATCGAGTCACTCTTTGGTGTGGCCTAATAGGCCCATACTTCTTCGAAGATTATGTTACATTTGTGAATAGCAAACGTTGCCATTACGTGTTAAGCCAGTTTTGTGGCACCAATTGTGTAATATGGACCTGAAACAAATCTACAGCTCGAACAAGAGAACATTAACCGACTGGGAGAACTTTTGATTTATCACCGAGGGTTACCAAAAATCTAAGGTCCACGCCAAGAATCAAACAGTTGCTGGGTAACCTCAACAACGACATCCGACCTATTATCGTTGAAATTGATCAGAACACGCGCCAAACTGTAACCGAAAATTTTCTGAAAAGAAACACGATTTGCAGCCGAAGTCGAGATTTGTCAAAGATAATCTTCCATATTTAATTGAAGATTGTATACTTCAATATTCAATAAAAATCCAATAATAAAATCAATTCAAAAGTTGTTTGATTTAAAATTACAGGAGGTAGTAAAACAAAATGTTGATTCATATTTGAATCTAGAGAAGATAACAAAAAAATTATAATTCCAATAGTTCTATAAGCATGGGCAACAGTAGAATCTACAGCATTCTGTTGGTCTCAGTATTATATTTCACAACAGAATTACTGTAAGCAAGTATATATAAGCAAATATAAATAAGCTCAATCCACAAAATTTATTAAATAAGGTTAAAATATTGTTAAGTGCAATAGCTAGTTGCTTATCTTCTTAAACGCATTTTGTGAGAGAACTAATCACTAATTAAATTAGCCCCCCTAAATTGCACTTTTCATCAGATTCAGGATCATCTTGAAGTCAACTTTCTTCTTTTCGCCGATTCCAAAATCAACTAAGAATAAGCAATCCTCTCGCGTCAATGTCCGCATCGTTTTTTGGCGTATCCCGCCATTTTTATAAAACTGCATGCCTCCAGAACGGCCCAGAAGTGGACTTCAGCCTAGTGCATTTTTAAAAGTGCGCTGGAGGAATCTATTAGTAGAAGTGCATCAGGCCGAGTTGCTGGCCCAAGGGCTTCTCTTTTTCACGGCTTTTCTTCATTATGCATTTCAAATTACGAGCACGCAGACGGCTTCAGATGCTCCCCGAGGATGAATCCGTACCCCTTCAGCTCGCTTGCCCTTCACGTAATGACCTGCGCGATCAATTTGTCTTCCGCCGAGTCGTCTTCAGCTTAGCCTCATAAAAAGATCCCAGATAGTATTCTCCGCGTGTCGCCTGGCACTTTCGGTATTTTCGGATATTAACAAAACAACCAGCCCTTGAGCGCAGCCGGAACAGTTCCCGGTTGTATCGTAGAGCTCGAACAAAAGCTAAGCCCTTAAATAACTCCGCCCGATCTTCGAATAAGGTCGCGTCAGTCACGCATTTCTATGACAAGTTGCGTGCCCATAAATGCTAGCTAATATCAATACTGACTAGAAATTGAACGGACTATTTGTTGTTTATGTTTTAAGAATCACTCGAGCAAATTTCATTGTTGCATTAAAATTCAAACTGGGCTAATTAATGTAGATATTGATAAGAATGTTCTTCTATTTTAAAATCCCAAATTCACAGATTTCTAGTAAACTTCTTAAAGAACCTATTTAGGTTACTAAATTCAAGGAAAAGTTGATTATTTTGCAATTTCTAAACTTCTTAGAAAGCATGTTACATGTCACGAGTTTATTGGGTCTCGAACCCGCCCATCGACTGTCCCCATTATACTACCTCCTAGTTGTTTGGGAATCTAATAAACTTAAATGTTGATCCGAATACAAATTCGAAAACAAAAATAGAAGAAAAATGCGAGTTTAAATGTCCCAATGCACGTCTTAATTAAATTGTGCAGCACCTTGTTATTGTTTCAACACATTATTTTCGTCCTCTTAATTAAAAGCCACTATTACCACTGCTCCTTATAAGTGACCCGAGCGTTCCTTCAGTAAACATTATTTTGTAATCACAATTATGCCGCTTACATAATGACGACTGGTGCCGCACGTAATTAAAGGTCGTACGAGTGTTCTACTTATGGTAGCAATGCGGTAGTAAAAATACTAATTAATAATCCTACACAAGTTGTGGTGAATCAAACATAATAATGAGTTACTCCTACAAGTCACTCGGTTACCAACTCGAGAGATTATCGGCACGGGGGTGCAAAATTTAAAAATAGCCAAGATAAATTCTTGTCATCCTTCTCGTTGCTACGTAAGTGAACTTCAGGTTTTCGAATCAGCATTTTCTATTAATTACAGTTTATCGTTTAACTTGACTCCCAAAAAACTTACCTTGTGCTTCAATACCGTTCAATTATTTTGTAATAATTTAAATATTCTAATCATTTGTAAATTGAAGTGTTTAAGGTTACCAGAAGATTTGAAAGAACCAAAACCAAAATAATATTTCAACAACAAAATTTTAAGCACAAAGCGATCTATCGGGAACAATTATCGGAATCTGAACCTTGCGCCACGCATTAGTCAGGTTGAAATCCTACTGAACCCGTTGGTGTTTGTAGAGCCTAATAATTACACTCTGCTATTTCATTTTACCATAAAAATCCAAGTAAGGAGAACGCGGTTCCATTTATTCAAATTCAATTAGCTAATATCACTGTCTAATGCACATAGCGTGTCCTTACTATCGTAATCCAAAGACATCAGGGAGATTAAAATAAAAGTTGAATACAATTCTAAGGATATTCTCATGCGTCAATTTCTGACTTTTGGAACCATCTAGTCTAGCTAGGTCATTCGTTTTCCGAGTTGCAGCAAAATTGGTGAGGTTTCCTTTATATCTATTCTTAAGTAATAAGTATTCAGAGGCAGGCTATAGAAAAATGCATAGCTCTTCAGACCTTAATCTCACCTATGCGATCCCAATATGCATTACTAATAAAAGTTACTCAACAATGAAGCATTATTTAAACTAAAATTGCTCGAATATACCAGAAACAACCTCTCAATTTGTCCTTAGTCGCATCATCCATGCGTTGCAATATTTTTATTTTCAAATTGAATCTTGTTGCGGATAATAGTACATCCTTAATAACGCAAACATATTTTGCGTATATTTCAGCTACATACGATTACTGGAGGTTTTATCCAAAAATCCGGTTAAAAACAAAAACATTTTTAGGCTTTCAATCACTTCGCCTACTTTGAAACATTGACCTTTTGACTATTTTCCGTTTGGTTCCATTCAGTACAATCTATAGTGACGTCCTATTAGAAATATAGATAGAGAAATATCGAGTCACCAACTATATTGCCTTGAAGACTGCTATACTTTTCCAATTATTACTGGAGAAATGGGAAAATATCGTTCAAACTAAAAGCTACTATTTTAATTAAGATGCGTGCTGTTCACGAAAAATCAAAAGAAAGAACTGGCCGACTACGTGTTAATGGTTGTTAATTTATATTATGGATTAACTATTTGGAACTTCATAAAATCGCTTTCGAATTTGTATTAAAATCTTTCATAATTTCAGTACAAGAACTCAACTGTGAAAACCAGTTATCAATGGGATAAATGGGTTCAATGGAGAATCCGTGAAAAACTTAAAGATAAATAAATGAATATATTTAACCAACCTTGGATTAGATTCTTGCACTAAAGAGGCAAACATAAAGTAGCACAACAATATGAGAAGAAAAGGACAGAAAGGTTACATTTACATGGGTTGAAAGTGCAAGTCCCAAGAATGAAAACATCACTGCAATTTCAACGTAGAGGCCCCATTAGAGCAGTGTAGGCTTGCTCCAAAAATGAGTAGATTAAAGAAGACACCTATAGACGCGATTCCCCTGGCCCTGGACGACCATTCTAACCATATTTCATTCAAAATATGTGAATACTGCAGAGAAAATGGAGCAACTTTGTTATCACTTTCATTCACATAAGTCACGTATGCTGGCTACTGGACTAGACATTTTCAGGTCCTCTGAAGGCTGAATATTACAGAGAATGTTCTCGCGCTACTAGGAAAATAGCACAATGATCTACCCGAGCTATCCAAAAAAGGGCTGTCATCTATATGCCTTTCACCGATTAACCCAAACAAGTTTACAGAGGCTGATTTCTATCGTTCGCCTGCTAATGCGGAATTTCAAGCTGAAGTAATTGAAGGTGATCTTACGGAACCTATGGCTGAAGCTTCCACAAGTTAGAGGTCGTTGATCTTTCCTTTGTCTGGCAAAATTGTCTTTAAATACAACTGAAAACGGGGAGAAACCTGGAATTTTAACAAATACTTCAGAATGTTCAAAAAAGGAGAGAAAGAAATAAAAGAAAGAACTCAAAGCCGGAAGAAACCAATGTAAAACTATTATATGATGGGTGTAAAACTATTTTCGAACCATCGGAATGAATTTTCAATTTTTTAAATAATTTATATATGATGTCAATTCAACTAACCAATTTGTTAAAAGTCTATAAACACCAAAGTGGATATTCTGCACTTCAGTGAATGCTGTTCCTACTGTTCAAAGAACAAAAAAAAATAAACGCAGTGGAAATTTCTTAGAACACATCACGTATTTGAGTACAATATTTTCTTGGCGTAACCAATAACGGACTTTTCATTCAAAAATCTCATGAATGATTGAAATGAAAGAAGAAGCTACACGCAAGGGTTTATGACAAAATATTTCTTCAAACTCCTTACATTGTAAGTGGCAAAATAATTTGAGAGGTTAGTGGATTGATTTACCTTCATTATGGCGAGACCAGTTACTACGTCAACATCTCATTTACGTGTGCTTGTAACACATGTACATCCTAGACAACCAAAACTAAAATTGCGTACATTCTCATACAATGTATAATATGTGAGTTAACTCACACATAAGTGTAACCTGCTAATTCCCACTTTCCATAGCGACTTGAGAACGCAAACTGTGATGCAAAACCATAAAAGCTTAAACGCCTAGTTTAAATAAGAAGTATAAGCACTTCTACACGCCCCAAAGATGTATTTACAGCAATAAATCCCGGCTATGCAATCATGTTTGAAGTCTTGTGGCAGCCTACTTTCATTGTGCATTGTCACATATCCAACAAAACACTTCCACTTAATTTATGGCGGCGATAACTTTTTACGACCAACCTACGTATATTAAACAGTACATTACCCATTCCCATCAATTCGTCCGCCCTCTTCCTCATATTTCTATTATTCGTTCCACGATAACGAACCCAAGAATAAAAAGTATAACTGCTCGTTTGTTAAAATAAACAACCCAAAGCGCGCATTCGCTGATGAATTCGTGTTGCAACAACATAACAAAGTTAATTAGAAATCTATAACCTAAATCTTACGCCAACAAACCGTTGCTTCATTTAATTGCAAAAAACAATAAAAATCGATTTCTAAAAATAACGCGAAGGTCGACTAACAAGAAACATCATTTACACCATCGTGCAAGGCTTGCACGTTATGTTCATACAATTACAATGCATCGTGTTCTAAATGATGGTTGGGATTTCAAAGTTTTTAACTTCTCATACATGCAGTACAGAAAAAGAAGCTTTACGTGGAATCTAAGAGCAATTGTATTGGTTTACCCGGTGCACTCGATAGGTATTCAGCGTCGATACTGATTAAAGTAAGTCAAACTATTGAAATTCGAACACCCGAAACTGCCTCGTAGCACAGTTCCTTATGTTCTCCCTTGGGAAGGAATCACATGTGGGGTTAGAAGATAGTAAACATCACCCCCCAAAACATACCACGTAACAACATATTGTTTAATCATTCTCACGTATTATAGTCTGAGACCAGTTTTCAAATTCAAGAGAGAGTGAACTTTGAGGTTTCATTCACTTTACCAAAATTAAGACTGTTATACATAGAAAACTTTCTTACAATTTTGGCCTAAGTAAAGTTTGGTCTTAGATAACTATTAAGTACCTTGACACACCTGAAGCAGTTATTTCGTAAACATGGTAGTGGTACAAAATTGCTTGTCATCACTTAATAGACGCATTTTACCACTTCGTCTACAACCTCAGCATCCCTTGTTACAACACTTTGAAGGGTCGGATTAATGTATTCCGGTATAATGTATGTAATGTATTCTAGCTCCTTATACAACTCTCTGTTAGGTAGCTGGAATGCTAGATGGTCGTCTGTTAAAATACTCGACTTCAAAGGGTGTAAAAATAGGACTAGAAGTTTTTAAATGCGTTGTAAACGGAATGCATAGTTTATCAAAGTAGGAGAATCTCACTCAAAATTATTTTTATAAAACCATTCGTGACCTTGCTAAGAGCATTCAAAAATGCTGAATTTTAAAGGGTTGCAACAAAAAATGCAGGGGAGTCATATGATTTTCATAAATGATGAACATTTTCGTACTACAACCATTTCTATAAAATGAGTGCTTATACGTATTAGTATTATCCATACGTACATTCTAAACATTCTAAATACGAAAGGAAAACTTGAAACAACATATGGGTTTCTAAATGCCTAATAAAACCACTGCACAAACAAGTTCAATGACGAAAATAAGGGCTATACTGCTACAGAAGAAATGAGGAAGATAATATATCAAGATGGGAATTAAATACAAAAACTGCAGAGAGAATGACACTACACCAGAATTAATAAAAGGGCAGCAAAATCAGGAAATGGCTAAAATTAATATTTCAACAGGCATATAGATACTACAAGACTAGGAACGTAACATAATAGTGCCCATCTACAAAAAAGGAATGACAAACTGCAATTTACCTGTCATCGGTGATTTCAAAAAAATGCATTCAAGAAAAATGAGATGGAAGACGAAATATAAATTGGAAAACGAACAAGCCGGTCATATATGCATAGCTAGAAAAGTTAAAAAGATAATAGACAAAGATAAACCATTTCCTGGCTCTTCTAGACCTCAAGACAGCCTTTGGTCAAGTTCCCAAATAATGCACATGGAAGATACTCGAAAACCCTCAGACAAGCCAGAAACTAATAAGAATAACAAAATGCTTGGAGTAGTGAGGATACATGGACAAAAATTGGAAGAATTTAAGATAGTAACCGAAGTAAAACAAGGCTCCAGTTTGAGTCCACTCTTGTTCGTAGTCTATATAAATATCATAAGAAAAACTAAAAACAATATTTAAAACAAGTATAGGATACTATAACGTGAATCCCGTAATGAGCGAACACTTAATATATGCAGACGATATTTTCATAATTGCCACCAAATGATATCAAAAATAAATTTAGAAATTTAGAAGTAAATGAGATGAAAATTAATATAAAAAATCGGGGCAACCCATATTAACAAAAGCGAGATAGCATAAAGGACACCCATTCTACTAAAAGAAAAATTATTTGAATATGTAGAATAATAAATGCACATAAAAAATAATAGAAACAGACAAAAAATAAATAAGAGAAGCAGAAAATCATTTTTTTATTTTTAATTAACACAACCATTAATAAAGAAAAACTTAATATCAAACCAAAGATGCACTTAAATAAAACTTCGTTTCCATATTACCATATGGGTTAAAGACATAGACAATAGCGGAGAAAACAACGTTCAAAAATCATAGTAGAGAAGATGAAGTACACTTGCGAAGAGTACTGGGTAAAACTAGAAGAGGTAGGATTAGAAATAAGAATAAGAATTGAAGTGGAAGAACATAATACAAGAAAATAAACAACTAATATGGTTTGGCCACCATTCTCGAATAGGTATCTAAAGATACTCCAAATTAATATCTGAAACTAGAGCAGAAGAAAGGAGAGTAAAGGCAGACCCCGAGTCTAGTGGGCAGACCACAACAAACAACTGACTAAAAAAAGAGAAAAACCATCGAAGAAGTATGAATAATAACACGAAATAGAAACACCTATAACAGAAAGATAAAGGACTGAACGCAGTAAGGCATAAATAAATAAAGAAAAACCATTTCTATAAAATAAATTCTTCAAGTGCGTCAAAGTACTGAACAGTTACCTGTTCCTGTATGAGAAAATTATATGAACGGTAAAAACAAGAATAGAAATTAAAACAAAACAATGCAGTAAGAATCTTAAAAAAGTATAATTTGAAAAAGATATATGAAAGTCAAGATAAAACTACCCGTGAAGGTTCAAAAAACTCATTTTACATTCAGCATAAAAAAGAAACTTCAAACAAAATCTGAAACTTGTTCCTAGCCTGAAGAGTACATAACAAAAATTTCAATTGACACCTAGTAATCTTATACATACAAATTCACAATGGAGAACCGAGGGGGAAGTAGTTACGCAATTATACATAAATAAGCTATTAATCCTTACACTCATCTTCAAGGAAATGGAAACCAAACTGATGACTTCTTGCAATAACGAAACCATTAATAGTCAACATACTTTTAGAAATTAGGAACAACCGTTGCTAAAATTTAGAGAAGAAAATGACTAAACGTATCATATTAAAAGATTGATCATAATATAAAAGGGTCAGGATAGAAGATTAAACATCTTAAATACTTTCCATATTATTTCAAAACAAAAAAAATATGAAAATGAAGATAATTTACCCAATGATATCCGATGTTCTAAATTAAAAGAGAATAAGTTACAGGAGGCAAAATGGGACCTGCAAGCTGTTTACAAAATAAAGATAATTAATCCACACAGCCGTCTTCTTGATCTGGCTCCACGTTGATGTTATTTTTTCAATTGACCTATAAAATTTTTATGTCAAGTTTTGTTCCTCTTTAAAGGGTTCATGGGCCATTTTCAGACATGCGTAATTCTGGTTTCTTAAAGTTTCTCCCCTACAGTTTCCTTTTCGCGTTAACTTCCAGGCTTCAAGCAATTTTTTTAATCAGCTTAATTCTTCACCCCAAGTTGATCATGATAGGTTTTTTGCAATACAAAACCTGAATCCTAACGAGGTTTCCAAATAACTCAATACAATCTTTAATATCGCCTAGTAACAGCTTATCACAGAATTGTGGAAAAAAGTGTTATCAGTTAATGTTTATCAATGTTACCTAATGCTTCATTTCACTTACTCCCTTTATTATAAATCCAAATGTAATTCCATCGAGTAATCTGTGGCAAAGATGTATAAAGTACCATTTAGGCATATTCGTGCATCTACCTTTAAAAGAAAAAGAATAAAAAGTATGATATTTCATGTAACTACACGTATTTGTTCTGTTTTGTTTTTAGATTTTTGTACTAAATTTAAATAAAAGTAAAAAAATTGCCTTTACATTACTGTCCTCTATTTTTCTGTGTTAATTCGAATCAAATATAAACCTAAGACACAGTTCCGGAACAACACCCTTAAAGAGACTCGAGTGTTCAAGGACAATTAAAAAAAAACATTCACAATGTTCACGTCGATTAACGACTGCTAAAATTGCTTCTGATGTCAGAATCAGCCAGGCACTGACAATCTTAGGTTTCGAGAAATGTCCTGATACCACCCAGGTCCTCACATCTGCGCAAACTCGATGTATAATTGAGAACTTGTTCTGGACCACATTGAAACACGCTCGCTACAGCCCTACGATTATCATTTGTCGGAACCATTAAAAAGACTTAAGACACAATTAAACAACAGCACTCTAACATTGCTTCCGAGATCGAAATAAGCTATGGTAGTGCTCAAACCATCGTTACTGAGGATCCAATCCCGCATAGCTATTCAAACTTGACAAAAAAATGAAGATTTGTTCTGGACTACACTGGAACACTCTACAATCTAGACTTATCGTCCTGCGATTATCGCTTTTGTGAGTTATTAAAAAAAAGTAAAGCATAGTTCCGGAACAACACCCTTAAGAAGACTCGAATGAAATTTTTGTAAAGACGAGAAGCAGTTGCAAATGAAGGTCACCGTTTTCTCGAGGATAACCGCCGATTAAGGGTCGCTGAAATTGCTTGAGATCGGAATAAGCTACTACAGTGTTCAGACAGTCAAAGTGTTCCAACAACACACCGGCATTTACAGCTACACAAAACCGATAAAAATTGAGGATTTGTTCTGAACTACACTGGAACACATTCTACACTATAGACTTATCTCCACGCAATTATCATTTGTTTGGGCCATTAAAAAGACTTGAGGCACAGTTCTGGGACCACACCCTTAAAAAACTCATGTGAACGCGTGCTTTAAAATTGTTTAGGGAGACGAGAAGCAGTTGAAAATGAAAATTACTGACATCGCCCAAGAACCAGTGTGACAGAATATTCGCATTGTTCGCCACCGATTAGTGGATCCAAAAAATTGCTTTCGAGGTCGGAGTAATTTACAACGCCCAACCCCATACAACTACTTAAGCTCGACAAAAATATTAAAGATTTGTTCCGGACTACGTTGAGACACCCTTTCTATAATTCAAACACATCGCTCTACGATTATCATTTGTTTGAACCACTAACAGAACCACTTAACAGGCGGAGAAAGTATTCGTGCGCGATTAGTTAGTGCTTCTATGTCAAGAGATTATGTAGAAAAATAACTTTGTATATTTGCGTTTTATGATACGGTAATCAATTGAAAAAGAAAGTACAAAACTGTCACAGACGTCATTCAAACCATTCGAAGTACCAATTAATTTATTCCAACCGGGGATTTTTGAAAAATGTTGCTTTCTTAACAAATCGTGTACTACTTGATAATATAAAGTATTTTAAGGTAAACCTGATATAGAACACCAATTTAATCGATTCATTTAAAGCATTCTTATTGCTTGTGCGAGCAAAAAGCTATAGAAAATACACGCGGCCGAATTGCCCCAATTATGAACATAAAACTTGCCACCTTCCACGTGCCACGCGCCCACATTACGCGCATATCTTATCAAAACTAGGTTTATAGTTGCTTACTCAACATTAATGTTAATTTATGATAATGAATTTTAAATAGCGCGGACCATTGGCGAAATCCGCAGTTTAAATCAAAACCGGTCCGATGGATATACTTGTCATATTACAAGTTCAATCCAGGCACTTATTTGCGCGAAAACAGCTGCCCGAACGAAAAGCAGCGATTGCGTTATCACGATTTAAATTTAGGTAACCCAATTGCATTAAATCCCACACGCCAAATGCACGGTATCTACTTGCATAACCGTGTAACTATTAATTGATTAAGCGCTCGATCGGCATGTACGTAGCGCGTTCCGAAAGTATTTGCTCCTGGCACCTCAAACGACCTCAAATATTGTTGGTAAAACATTATCTGGGTGCAATTTAATAAGATTAAAATGTTTCTCTTCTACGAGAAGATTACATTTTCAGCGATACGATACCGTATTGAACCTTGACAAATATTCTTTCAAAAAGCATCTAAAAGCCGAATTAAATCCACGCGCTAAAGAGTGACAGGCCTTAAACACATGCATGTTGATTTATAATACATGAGAGCATAAGTGTATACTACAGGAACAAGCATTTGCATTGATTTTGTATGGTTACCAAATAAATGTTGACTGATATGAACCCTGAAAATACTGACGTATACTTAATGAGCACCATCGTGGCCAATTTTAAATGCGAAGTTGGAACATACAACGTTTATAAATCCATTATAAGGACCCGGAATTTGAGAAGTCGTGTAAAGTTGTTGCAGAAACCTTTCTAAAAAGTCCCATAACAGTTAAGATTTACATCTGCTACAACAAACTACTGTTAAGCGTGTGTGTAATTCTTCCTTTATGTATACGTGTAATTACAGAACTTGTATTGAATTTTTATTGACTGTTAACTTCAATGTAACGCTTATGGAATGCACAAGGAAACGTTTGCTATCACAACTCCACCATATAATTACAAGTCATGCCTTCACCAATTAAGAAACTGCTCACGAGTCTAACTAAACGTTTGATAAAAATGTAGACAAACCACGCAAAACAAGTAAAGTGTTGAATATGCACTCTTACCGTTATGTAATTTATCGGTACACAGTACATTGATGAAGTAATACAGATTTTAAGATCGGCAGTTCAAAGTAAAATATCTATTGGAAAGTTATAATAAAGGGTAGTCCAAACTGAAAGCCTAATTTAAATTTTAAACAAAACGACTTTTGAATCTGACTTAATAATTGGATTTTGATTGAGCGTTAGAGTACACAATCTTCGATTAAATATGGAAAATTATTCCTGACAAATGGCCACCTCGGCTTCAGATACAAATCGTGGTTCTTTTCATAGGATCTTCGATTAGAGTTTCGCAGATGTTCTGATTACACTTCGGATTTCGTTCTTGAGGTCGTCGACAATTTGTAGAATGGTGGGTAACCCCACAAAAAGATATCTCACCGTGCTAATGTCAACATTTGATAAAATTGCACGACTGTTGTTCAAGCTGTATGGCAAGTGGTGTCGAACTGTTGGAACAACATTTGTTCCAGATTTATCTTGCCCAAACTGGGTTATCAAGGGAGGGCAACGATCACCTTCCACAGTTACATTTCCAGAACCATTTTCGAAGACGTATAAACCTGCCCTAATTTCAATGGATGTTTTTTTTGTTAACATCCGAAATTACTGAAAGTGCCAGGCGACACCCGGAAAATACTATCTACGATCAATTTATGAGGCTAAGCTGAGGAAGACTCGGCGGAAGACAAATTGATTGCGCAGATCATTACGTGAAGGACAAGCGAGCTGAAGGAGTACGGATTTATCCTCGGGAAGCATCTGAAGTCGCTGCGTGTTCGCAATTTGAAATGCATAACGAAGAAAAGCAGAGGAAAAGAGAAGCCCTTGGGCCAGCAACTCGGCCTGATGCACTTCCACTAATAGATTCCTCCAGCGCACTTTTAAAAATGCACTAGACGTAAGTCCACTTCTGGGCTGTTCTTAAAGTAAGACGTGCAGTTTTGTAAAAATGGCGTAATTCGCCAAAAAACGATGCGGGCATTGACGCGGAAGGGTTTAAGGCTCAATTATTCTTAGTGGAAGAAAGTTGACTTCAAGATGATTCTGAATCTGGTGAAAAGTGCAATTTAGGGGATTAATTTAATTACTGATTGGTTTTCTCACAATATGCGTTTAAAAAGATAAAAGATTAGCTATTGCACTTAAAAATATTTTAATCTTATTTAATGAATTTTATGGATTGCGCAAAAAATGCTGTCAAGGGCAAGGGATGTACTTATTCAACCAAAAACGACTAAAATACTCGACCACAGTAATTCTGTTGTACACTATAACTCTGAAACTAACAGAATGATATAGCTATTGCCGTTGTCAACATTTACAGAACTATTGAAATTAAAACATTTTGTTGTCTTTCCCAGGTGCAAATCTGGATCAAAATTTTGTTTGACTACCACCTCTAATGGATAGCCCGAATCGTTTCGTGAGTTTGACTTAACCGACGAAACGAAATGGAGAATAGTAATTTAGAAGAAAAAGTGAAAAAAGCAGCAAAGCAGTTTTGAAATATGTAAAATTGGACTATCTTTCATATTGTTCAACTTAGCACCATCTAAAATGACGTCATATTCGAAATATAGATGAAGAGAGAAAGAGAAGCAGTTGTATTTTACCAATACTTAAAGAAAAAAAATGGCAACAGCCATTATTTTAATTAAGAAGCTTGCTACGCAAAATTGTTCTCGATGCATATAAAGGAGTTCAATGGTTTTATTACTTGAAAAAAGTGAAGTCTGTTAACTATGAGGGGTAGTTACACAGAAGATCGGTGAAGGGATATAATTCATGCACTAGAACCTGTAATATTGCTGAATCCACAATTCGTTTACGAATAAAAACTGGGAACTTAGTATTATTCCAGTTGTAAGCCGAAATTCACAAGAAAGCAAGAGGAGGGACAGGCCTACTGTGTGTTAAAAGTTGTTGCTTTATATCTGGAACTTCACAAAATCGCCTTCTCATTTGCGGAAAAGATTAAAATCTCTCATAATTTCCGTACAACTCAACTGACTGAGACTGTCAGAAAACCAGAGACACCCAGTAACTATGAGATACATGCGTTCAATGAGGAATCAATGAAGAACTAATAATTTTGAGAAAATTATGGATAAATAAAACTTTTCTCGGCAAAGAATAAATGAATAAATTTAACCTATACAGATCTTCGGATTAAAGAGGCAGGAATTTAACAGAACAATATGAAAAGAAGAGAGCACGACAGCCGCGACGTAAAGGCCTCGGCCTGCCAGACTAACGCGCGGCGGGCCCTGGGTTCGACTCCCAGGTCAAAAATAACGGCAAACATCGAGTGCTCTCCGGCCATCATACAAACACCTTTGGCGGTCGTAAAGTACATTCTCCTTCTTCTAACGGGTCAGACTAGCCACCTGCCCGGGGTACGCCCAACATGGCTCATAGTACTACACGAAATGTGTAGTTAGAAACAGGCTAATAGCCTATATATAGAAGAAGAAGAAGAATATGAAAAGAAAGGACCAGAAATGTTACAATTGCACGAGTTGAAAATCCAAATACAAGGATGAGAATATCATCACAATCTGAACAAGAAGGCCCTGACAGCAGAAGAACGAGTAGATAAAGAAATATAGAGCCAATTCTTCTGATCCTTAACTACCATTCCAGTCATATTTCGATCAAAATATTTGAATATTGCAGGGAAAATGAAGCCACTACCGTCTCACACAAGTCACCGATTCCAGCCGTTTTCGGTCAAAAAACAAGTAAATAAAGGAAAAGGCCTGTAGACCTAATTCTCCTGATTCTAGACTATTCTAGTCATATTTCAATCAAAATAAATACAGGGATACACTTCAATCAAGCACGACCGAAATAATTGCTCCACAGTAATTCTATTGTGAAATATAACTCTAAGATCAACAAAATGCTGATACAGTTGTCCACGCTTATACAACTATTGGAATTATAACTTTTTGTTGTCTTCTCCAGATGCAACTTCCGAATCAAAATTGTGTTTTACTTACGGCTTCTACTGGTTATCTCAAATTGATACACGGATTTCAATTTTAAGCAAAACGATTTCTGAAATGATTTTATGATATGAAAAAATGTCAATTTCGCACGTTCTGATCAAGTTCATCGATAACATGTCGGATTTCGTTCTTAAAATCATCTATTTGTGGATTGCTGGTTTCGGCCTTGGACTTCCTACTAGAACCACATTTGTTCCAGATCCATATTACACAGTTGGTGCCAAAAAAACTAGGTTATCATGCTACAGTCGCTATTCACAATTATAGCTTTTCCAGCATCATTTTTGAAGAAGTATAAACCTATGACGGCACCTATCCAAAATCCACACCAAACAGCGACTCGTTGGGAGCGCACTTTCTTTTCCTGAGTTATCCAAAGATTATCCGAACCCCAAATGTGACAATTTTGTTTGTGAACCTGTCGAATTAAAAATGCACCTCGTCGCTAAAAGTGACTAAATTGAAAATCCACCTAATGATGTTCTAAAAACCAATCGACGAATTGTCGACGGTGAGAATGGACAGGAAGCTTAAACTCTTGCCTCGGTTGAATTTTGTGAATTGTTCGCAACGCCCAGTTGATGTTTTCGGATTTGCAACATAACATTATTGCCACGAAATTACCTCACGCTCATTAATCAAAGTTTGTAACCTTTTAGTGCACTATTTCGACTATTTCTGTCAAAATATTACAATTGCTGACCGCAAAGCAAAAAGGCAAGAAGTTTAAATCCGGCATTCCGTTGAGGACGTTATCTGCCCCATAGTATCAGAAGAAATCGATGAGAGCACATTAGCCAAAGATAATTGACAAATAGGTGCCCACTAATTCATTCATAATAGTAGTACTCTGTTGTACACACCACAAATGACTATATTAAATATGAATGGCTTGAATGTCGAGCTGTTCTATTGGCTCCTTGTTCAATGAACAAAAATAGAATAGAAAATGAACAGGCTACAAATAGAAATAAAAAATTACGTGGCTTTAAAAAGATTTTAAATATTTTAATTTGGTTTAATTTTCAATTAATCGTATTCGATGAATTCGCAATCGAGATATCTGCGTCTTCATTGTGTTGCCAAACAGCAAGTGATTACGTTCTTGATTAATATACAGTAATTTGAGTATATCAAGAAGGGGGTGCGTGAGTAATATCCGAGTTAAATTTTTAAAATTAATTATTAAAGTTTCAGTGCTAAAATGACTATGTATTTAACAATGAACTATTAATTAGAGGAAAAATGTCTTACTGATTGATAATAAATGTTCAACTATTTGAATCTTCGTATATTTTACACGGGGGTTAGTGTAAACTTACTTACTACCAAATCTTAACAATAGACTGTAGGGAAGGACAAAACATGAGGCAATGAAAACACTTACAGGGCTATCCAAACACTTTACAGAATGGGCCAGAGATATAAAATCTTCAAGAGAATTAAATCCAACATATCATGTACAAAAACAATTAATAATGGTCTGCTCACTGAAGAAGTGACCTGATCTATAGTATTTCCTAATAGCAGAATTAAAGGTAAAGTATGCTGTCCACCAATAAAAAGAAAATTTTCAACTCTTAAAGTTCACTGAAAACCACCAAAGAATAATGGTCTAGGAAAATCATCATCCTGCTTCAATTATGATCTGATAGTAAGAGTATTTTGTGGTCACACTCTAAACAAGGCTGAACAACTCAACAGTAGTTTGAAATAAATGCAACTTCATTTTTCTTTCTATAGGCAGTATTAATTTTAATCCTCTGAACCACAAATTATGGTCTACATGGAAATATATCCCAGTATTACTAGCATACATTTTGAAACACTTTTTTGAAAATTTGTTGATTAATGAACTAGAGACAGAGACTGTAAATGGACCAAAGATGATCATGATAAAGAATAATTTTTGGAATACCCTACAATACTTTAGCGTGATATTTTGCAGTACAAAGGCCAGATATATTGAAGGCAGAACTAACCAAGTTTGAAGTTTAGTTTTAGCCCAGCCTTGAATCAATTAGCATTTAGCAACTGCAATAAACACAGCTATTAAATCTTTGTATCTCCTTCCAAATTTAATTTTGACACCAGGTCCAATAAAACATTCAAAATGATTTGTATAAGAATAACACTATTGTCCTTTGCACACCATACGCCGTACAGATAAAAATATTGTATGCAAAATTTGTTATCAAGAAAATACTCAACACTTTAGAGGAAAAATTTGATCATTATTAAATAACCACTAAATTTTCTTTTAAAATGCCCAATTTATTTTATTTAATTCCCAAGAATTTTTATAGGAAGACTCCAATATTCAAATCCATAAAATCAAAATATGCGTCTGTAAATAGATGGGTACTATCAGCAAAATCAAGATTATAACTTTCAAATTTCTGTGAAGATTTCAGTTTAGTAACAAATTAAAAACTTCAATACCAAATGATACTAACAAAACCTATACATATCAAATTGGAAAAATACTTGTAAAGTATTGCAGTTTTAAAACCAGCAATAGGTCCTTCTAGGTCACTTCTAACATGAGCTTCATTTTTCCAAATTTCTATAACCTGTGTTAGAAATGTTCTATTACCCCTGCTTTCTAGTTTGATAAAACTGCCAACGACAGTTAATATCAGCTGTCCAGATAACATTTATCTTCTACTCAATCTCCTTAAATCTCTAACGTGAGTTATGCCTTCAATAAAAATGAAATATTCAGAGCAGAATATCATCGTCTCTTAATATGTAGGGCAGTCGCGTTTATATCAAGTAAAACGTATCAACAGGTGAGCTTTTAAAATAACAGCTTGTGGAAGTCAGTAATTTGACCCTAACGTTATTCTGGTTTATCCTACTAAAACTGTTTCCATTGAGGGTCTTTTCGTAACTTGTAAATGGTGTGCATAAATTTGAACTCGCGGAATCTAAATTCCTGACCTGCACAAGAACGCGTATCATAACGAAAAGATTCCTATTTTCTATTTTTTTCTTAAAAGACACTTTTCCGATTCGTTCTAAAACCAACAGCTTTGATTTCTTCGATGGTTAGGATCATGTATTGAGGTAATAAAAATATAATTTTCGCTTAAGGTTTTAATCGGCCCCCGTCATCCATTATTGGACATAAAGT
The DNA here is from genome assembly GCA_036346155.1 of Sinelater perroti. Classification (NCBI taxonomy): domain Eukaryota; kingdom Metazoa; phylum Arthropoda; class Insecta; order Coleoptera; family Elateridae; genus Sinelater; species Sinelater perroti. The sequence goes on along the minus strand of JARFIY010000045.1, from coordinate 872,137 downwards.
TCTTCCACCGTTCGTCGTTATGCCCCCTGCGTGCGTTTTATCTAACGCTTGGTTTTTCTTTTACACTCCCATGGCCTCCATTCTATTATCTTTTATCTTCGGACGAGGTCTTACAATCAGTCAAGAACTGTGCAATACATATTATCTCAGAAAATCGTCTAAAAATCCACTACAAGCAAGTATTTTAAATTTTCACCTATTATTTTACAAAACAATACGTAGAAAACCAACAAAAAGAGAACTAAAGCGTATAGAAGAACATAAACCAAATATATGACCTTGCGCTAACCAAAATGCATAATCCTCATTATTCATAATGTAATCATTTCTTTTTTCTTCTTCTTCTTCTTCTACTCTTTATATAGGCTATTAGCCTGTTTCTAACTACACATTTCGTGTAGTACTATGAGCCATGTTAGGCGTACCCCGGGCAGGTGGCTAGTCTGACCCGTTAGAAGAAGGAGAATGTACTTTACGACCACCAAAGGTGTTTGTATGATGGCCGGAGAGCACTCGATGTTTGCCGTTATTTTTGACCTGGGAGTCAAACCCAGGGCCCGCCGCGCGTTAGTCTGGCAGGCCGAAGCCTTTACGTCGCGGCTGTCGTGCTCTCAATTTCTTACACTAACCCCCGTGTAAAATATACGAAGATTCAAATAGTTGAACATTTATTATCAATCAGTAAGACATTTTTCCTCTAATTAATAGTTCATTGTTAAATACATAGTCATTTTAGCAATTTCTTTTTTAACCACCCTAAATACATAAACAAAAAGCAAAATAGTGTTGTATTTTAGATCAACCTATTTTGTGTTTCGAGTGGTTTTATGGCAAAATAAAAATGAAAGAAACAAATGGAAGACTTGAAACGACTCTGGCAAAGGAGACGAATTATTCAAGTAGACAACTAGACGGATGTAAAAAATTATGATTTTCTGTAACAGCAAAGGATTGGATTGGAACCGATGAGATCTTTCAACACCACACTTACACAAGTATCAAGACAGGTCAAATTAACCCAACCTCTTGGCTTACTCCACCTCTTAAAACATAACGGCTAAATTCTCTTCGTTCGGCAACAATTTTAACCTACACAATCGCAGTTTCAAAATAAAAACTACAAATCAGCCTCGAAAGCGACCATAACAATAATAAGAACTTGTTATTGAAACTCGTTGAAATTGGAGTCATAACAAGTTTGATAAGAATTACAATTCAGCAGACATTACTGAATCATAACAGGGACAACGGTTTCGCTTAAATCTTAGTTTAGGATTGATAGGTACCAAAAATAAACCAACTGACGTAATATCGCACGACTAATTTATTCTGAGGACGTTCCTAACTGGCCAAGACCCAACAAAATGATGTATCAAAGTTCTAAAAATCATCATCAAGTACAGTAAAGTATAAGGAACGAACCAAACAGAGAAGAAGTCGTAGGAAGAATATACACAGTAACAAAATGAAGTAACGAAAGAGAACAAGGAAATTCACAAAATCAAAGGACACCTCAAAAACCAAAACAAAAATTTGTAACACAATAATAACATACACAGAAATCCCGCCCTGGCATCATATTGAAAAGTTGAGTTGAAATCGCCTATTATTAAACCGGAATGCCCAGAATTGAAATCTAGCAATAAAAAATAGTTAAAAAACTTAAAGGAATATAAAATACAACAATTTGGTGCAGCTGATAAGACTGATAAGTGAGAAATTGACGAGGTAAACAAACGACAGATCCGTACTCAGATGGATGTTACTTGTACTCCGTGATTTGTTGCAAATTTGCTACAGTTACGAGCAATAAATTCCCAAGCAGTAAGGTATAACTGAACAAGGTGTTACAAGTATGACTAAAATAATAGTATGAATAAATAAAACAAATATAGCTATACCGCAGTGCGAGTGATATATAGAACGATTGGGAACATAGAACAAATTAAAAAAAAGTTTCATCAAATAGAACATAAATTACAACAAATGGATGGCAAACTGGATCATCTACAGCTATAAAAAAAAAAACAGTGGGTGACAGATCGCCAAAAAGTACTGCTTTTGTAGAGCAAATATGAAAGATAACTAAAACTGAAGGGCAAAAACTGGTAGCTGTAGTTAAGGGAAGGAACAAAGATGACGGATATAGCAATGGACAAAACAACGATCTAAAAACATTAAGCAATAAAACAAATAAAAACAGTACAAAAAATACCGAAAAAAGAAAAAAGAATCATTAAAAAGTCTTATAAATAAACTTTTTTTTTATTATAACATTTATATGCCAATAGTTTATTGTTTATGTTGCATTTTAAATATTTCTATTCGGTGTTGGCGTGCCTACGACACATAGGCCTTTTCTAGCTTTTTCCACTCTTCCCTAATTTTAGCTGTTCGCTGCCATAATGGACCTGCTATTTTTTTTATTTCATCGGACCATTATTTTCTTTGGCTTCCTCTTTTTCTTTTAGTTTGGAATCGGGGAGTCCATTCTGTTATGTGCTTTGTCCATTTATTTTTATTTTCTCTGAGCATATGTCCTACCCACCGCCATTTGAGATGTTTTGTTTTGGTCACATCTTCTATTTTTGTTGTGTCTTATGGCCGTGGCTCTTTTTCTGTCTCTTTTTGTATAGCCCAGTATGCTCCTCTCCATTGCTTTTTGACATGTAGTTAGTTTTTGGTCTTGTTTTTGTGTGTTTGCCCAAGTCTGGCAACCATAGGTTAATATGGGTAGTATGCAGGTGTTGTATATTTTTCTTTTCATTGCTATGCTGTATTGTTTACTTTTCATAATTTCCTTGAGTGCCCAAAATCTCTTCCATGAGTTGGCATCCCGTCTCTCTATTTCTAATTCCATTTGGTCACTGAATGCAATTAGTTGTCCCAAATAAATGTAGGAGTTTACATATTCAATGTCTTCCTTTTCTATTTTGATAAGTTTTTGGGGACGATTTGTTATTATTTTGGTTTTTGTTTTGTTCATTGTTAGTCCCACCGTTTTACTTTCTTGTATCAGATCTTGGAGCATAATTTGTAGGTCTTCTGGGTTATCCGTTATGAGTATTATGTCATCCGCAAATCTTAGATGGTTCAGGTTTGTTCCGTTGATATTGATACCGAAGTTGCCCCATTCTATTTTTCTAAAGATTTCCTCTAGCGCTGACGAAAACAGTTTTAGTGAGAGTATATATATATATATATATATATATATATATATATATATATATATATATATATATATATATATATAAACAAAAATATAAAAGATGGAAACGCATTTCAAAAAAAATGGCATGCAAAATATAAACAATTACGCATGTTCAGAAGTGGAAGTCAAAGTGGGCGGTTTGGTGTGGGTTTCCGGGCAAGTTAAAAGGTAAAACAAGAAATAAAGAATTTTGAATAAATATCGGGCTGAATGTGAATTCTAACCATAAGACCACAGAAGAAAGAACACATCCATAATTCAAGGTGGCCCAAAAGGACATGTTCCTTTTCATATGAAAAAGATTAAAATAAGGCTAATATAGTGTTAACCAGAGGATCCAAAACACCGAATTGTGGATACTTTCAGGCAGACTTGACATCAACATGCAAAGCATACAGGACTAAAATAAACAAACATTCAACCATTAAACGGCGATCGGCATTAAATTTTGAATTAACCTTTTTTAAATGTTCATTAAATTATTTAATATTAAAATTTTAATTCTTATACTTCGAATTATGTGAAGTAAACTCAAACTGCTAGTGTTCTTGATGATACCGAATAACTGACAGACTACGAACTTAAAGAACAGAGAAAAATCAGCCCTCAACATCAACAAGTCAGGCATCTAAAGCACTCATCATTTCAAGATCAACATTGCAAAGAATAGTTAAAGAAACTCAAGCTCCTTCTCTTACAAAATCCAAGTATAGTAGCCGATAAGTCCCGAAGCTGAGTCCTAAAGATTTGAGTTTGCTAATTTGGTCATACAAATAATAGAGGACAAATCTTTGGAACATAAATGCATGAATTCCATTTCAACGTAAATGGTTATATCAATAGACAGAATTATCATATTCGGGACACAAAAAAACACTATCACCGCGAAAAAATCCTAACAAATTCTTTAGACAACTAAAGCGAAAAAATTAGATTAAAGATTTTTGGTTCCAACATGGCGCTCGTCCACATCGAACTGAAAATGATCTGAAAGCTATTTCCGATCATTTTGACGACAGAATAATTGCTTTGGATGCTAAAATAGTCACTGTAATAGGTACTGACTGGCTGCCTTATTCTTCAGATTTGAACCCTTGTGGTTACTTTTTGTGGGGGTATATCAAAGATAAAACGTACTGCACCTAGAATCACAACTTATAAGAACTGAAACTCAGAAGACTATAAACTCATTTGCAAATTAAATGAGAGGGTGGGTTTTTACAATTTTTTTACGCGCTTTCAGCATGTGATTATTAGCGAGGAGGTCATTTTAAAAATTTAATTAATAGAGCAATATATTCAACTAATAAAAAAATTTTGAACCGACACAACTCGTTTAATTTTCCTAAAACAAATTTTTATTTTATTACATATGCTTTTGGTCAACTGACAGATAAAAATAAGTTCTAAAAGAAAAAATAGACAGCATCTCCAACAAGAACATTCTAATGGAACCCAAACAACGAAGTCGCAAAAGAAGACATTTACAAGAAGATGAAAGGAGAAACCAAGCAGACAGAAAGTAAGACTGATTTCATGAACTAATAAAATTAAAATTTAAAAATAATGAGCACGACTTTACAGAGGAAAAAGATACTTAAATGGACGTAGACTACGGGGTAAAAAAGACACAAATAACTCTGATGCTAATACAAGGTAAATATGCCAAAATAATAACGAAACTTAGACCATACTGTGGAGCTGAATCCGAATCAAATCATTTTCTTGTAAGAATAGAGATAAAACTGCAAAGAACAGAAAGAGCAGAGAAAAAAGAAGGAAAGGAGAAAGATATAAGTAAGGCACGAAAATAAAGATAGATATAGAAGAAATGCTCAACAAAGAGAAAATAATTGTAGAGAATTTTGAAGAGAAATGGAGAAGAATGGAAATAATTGTAAAATCTGCAACACAAATAAATATTCCAAAACCAAAAGCGAAAAGAAAGGAAAATGGTTGGATGAAGAGTGCAAAGAAAATATTAATACAAAGAATGCTACAAACCGCATCGAAAGAAACGTACAAAAAATATCAAGTAAAGGAATTGAGAAAGTTCTTCAAAAGATGTAAAGGACATTAGAACAGAGTAAACAATAATGTGCAATTTATTAAAGACCAAGAAGGTAATTTTTATGAGATTATGAAAACCTAGAACGGTTAAATATTCAATGTAAAATTTGAAGAAACTCAAATAAATCAAAATAAGCTTAATGAAGAAAAATTATTCGCAAAACGTAGAAGAAATAAAATATGGAATAAACAAAATGGAAAATAATAAAACGCCAAAAGAAAATCAAGTAGCTGCTGAGAACTTAAGGTACAATGGAGACATCATACAAATGCTAAAGGTAGAACTGATAACTGAAATCTGACAAATAGAAATAAGTCGTGCAAAAATTATAGAGAAATTGGGAGTATAAAACCAGATGAATAATAGATCAAATGTTATTAAAACCGATTTTATAGGGCTGCTATTAATATGTTTCAGTTTAGATGTTGATTGATTTCAAGGACATTAATTAAATTTGTACGAATACCAATACAAAACACAGTCGTTGCAATGAAGTACACTGCCGATGATGTGTTATTGACAAAAGTAGAAAAGAACTACAGGAAGTCAGCTAATGGAATCTGCAATTCAATTTAGTTTATGGAACTTGAGAATAAGAAGAGCAACCTCAGAAAATAAAATCTCAGAATTAGTAAATAAAGTGAGAATGTCTGGGAATTCGAAGATATAGAGAACTACATGTACCTGGGAACCTTGGTGAGTAATAAATGCAAAGAAGATAGTGAAGCTGACCTAAAGATAGCAGGAGGACTAATTAAAATAATAAACACGAGAGAAGTATCCAGGAGCCCAAAACTTGGTGCCAACGCCAACATTAACCTATGGATATGAAAGCTAGATAATGAACTACAAAGAGTGGGAGAAGCAATATTGAGAAGGGTATTTGGTGGGAAAAACAATACTGGGATGGGAAAGAGAAAAGTACATAAAGCTATATGGACTGTTTGAAGAAATTCATTAAAATAAGAGGGTTGCAATGGTTAGGTCATATGGAAAGATGGACGACAGAAGAAACGTTAAAAGGGTAGTTTGGAGGGCATCAAAAAGAAAAAGAAAAAGAAAAAAGGGAGCGGTAGAACAGGCCCTGATAGAAAAACAGATCGGAAACTGGAAAGAACTAACAAAAGTCTTCCTGTTTCAGGAGATAACTGAAGAGTAATAAATCGCGGTATCGTAAAATTGATGTCTATTAGATTTCGGAATGTGTGCCACGTGATATTAGAGAAAACTTCCATTGACGCAATGAATTGTGACAAATTAAACGTGCTCCGACACACCGGAACAGTTCTGCAGTGCTATTGGTGCACGGAATGCTCCAATGAGAAGCGTTCGCGCAGAGAAACAAGAGAAGCCCGAAAACAGCTGGTGTCGGGCGTTTGGCACAACAACGCAGCCCCAACGGGTCGCTGGGGAAAGAGCTGCACACGGGCATGGAGGTGTTCGGCCAAAACTTCGGCTGGTAAGCTATCGATCGAGGCAATTTGTTGCACGCATGCCCCAATTGTGCCAAACCGCGCTATATCGGCGGACGGAACCGGGCAATGCCCTTCGCGGCGGAAACGCAACCGGAAGTACTTACTTGACAACAATTTGCCTATTCGAAAGGATGCGCGCATTAAGAGCGGGCGCGCGTCCCGCGGGTTGCATCGGCGTGCGGCCAGTCCGGCCCCAGCGCTAGTCGAACGCGAGCTGCAGCATCGATTTGCGCAGCGATTGGCAGGTCGAAGTCGGATCGGATTGGCGACGCGCCGCAAGCTTAAGGGACGCACCTTTGGGCAGGCCTGAGTACATGTGGACAGACTCCCAGTGGGTCGACGGGTCCGGCGTGGCGTCGGGGCTCGCTGCAGGGCACGCACCGTAGGCTCGGAACATCGTGCAGCCGCACGCTCGCACGTACGACTGACTAACTCTCGCCGTGGACGATGCACAGAACTGACTGTCAACGTGAAGCCGCTGGAAAGCACATAACGCCAAACCTCGTGGCACGTCCCGGTACGAGTCGTAATGCGCGGCTCGGTGCTGGCTGCGCGTGTCAGCTCCGGAGTAGGGCTGCGTACCGTGTGATCGCTAACCGCTGGCGGGCGCTCGCTTATCAGCCCAACTGATATCGGGACGCTGATGATGCACCAGACTTCTTTCCCACCAAGAGTGGCAACGTCACGCTCCCCAAGCCAGAAAAGTATGGGGACGACGAAGAAAAAAGAAGCTCGCGCATGGGTGCTGCAGTGTGCACCCAAGCATTGTCGAAACGCGGCATGATCCTCTAGTCCATCTAATATTTCCGGGAAAAAACTTCTGCACACTACTTCCGCCTTGCCAATGCAATGACCCCAATAATTTCGCACAAGCTCTTCATTCCTGAATCTCACTTTGAGAAAAGAGTGCAAAATTTACGATATCGCAGTTTTTCCAAAAATATTTCGCAAAATAACCCAACTTGTACAATAACACTATCTCCACTTGGTGTTACTCAGAATTGCACAACACCGTATAATAAAGAGAATTAGAAAACATCGTGTTAATCTTTTATTTTTGCCTTCTTCTATCTCTTCTTCCCCTATAATTTCTCTTAAATTTTCAAAGATTTCCTGTTTTCATCTTCCTACCTCTTCAAAATCGTTATCTATGTTCATTAAATTTTAGTATCGTGTTTTAGTACTTTGTCTAAAAGAAAACAATATTGCGAAAACACTCGTACAAATAGTACCTAGCACTTTTAATAAAGTGAAAGGAAAGGTTCAGATAGCAGCAGCTAGATCAGAAGAATGTCTACTTTAATAAGGTTTGTAACGCAAAAATGCCAAAAAAATTCCAAGATCATCTGCTACACAGATGATACAGTTTTAGTAATCAGTGCAAAAACAGTTGCATTACTAAAAAAATAGAGCAGCGATGGCATTAATTAAAATAAAAAGTATACTAGCAGAACTTACTTTAAACATGGCTGAGAAAACAAATATGGTTAGCCTGTATGGGAGCAGACGGTTAAAAGGACTTGAAATTAAAATAGATAACCAGATAATAAGTTCTCAAAGCCACATAAAATACCATGGCATAATTTTGATCATAACTGCGCCATGAAACAGCATGTGTTATACATAAAGGATAAAGCATTGATAAAACTTATGCCAAGGATAAACGCGTCAACCCAACCCAAGAAAAGGCTATACAATACGGTAGTACAGTCTATCATTATGCATGGGTGTAACGTATGGGGCGATATTATCAAAATCAATAAATATAAAAACATTATCATCAAAGAACAGAGAAAATTAGCCATAGGTATCTGCTGCGCTCACAAAACTGTGTCAAGCGAAGCTGCATGCGTAATAGCCAATATAATCCCGATTGACCTACTAGTATAGGAATATACAAAAAATTATAAAAAGAACGAAAGACAAAAACTAATAAATAGAGGTAAGACACTGGAGGCATGGCAAACGCGATGGAGAGCATCGAAGTAAAAAGTAATGCGGACCAAGACTTTAATATTCAACATAAAAAAGTGGTATGACAGGAAAATCGGAGAGGTAAAGTATTGCGTAACCTAATTTCTGAACGGACATGGTAGCCTTAGATTCTTTCTGAACACACCCTTTTTAATAATATATATATATATATATATATATATATATATATATATATATATATATATATATATATATATTTTAATTTTGAATAATAAATTAAACATAATATTAAATAAAAACAATATTATAAAGACTATGATAATATCAAAAGATAATTGGAAACAATGATTACAAAAATTCTAAAAGACAAAGCCACCGATGGCATATAATATAATAAGTGTAAACATATAAACAAGTCCTGACGTAATGCTGTAGAGGTAGTTCCAGGACTAGGTTGCTAATATCACGATATCATGGGATATGGGGTTTAGTAGGTAGTAGTTTAGTAGGAGGTAGTCGTACCACACTACGCCCAGAAAAGGTTGGTAGTGCGTAAGTAGCATTCCCAAGACCCAAAAATAAAAAAAGATCAGAAGAATTTACCTGTAAGAAAGGAATCAAGCAAGAGGTAGCTTCGGCCCTCTCCTATTTATATAACAGTAATGAACAAACTAATTAAAAACACTAGGAATAGAACGAAAAACTTCAGGCAACAATAAGATACCGAAGTCTAGAGCCGATAAGAATGGACACACTAATGTACCAGACGACATCGTGCTAATAGCGGACTCAGAAAAGAAGCTGAATTTGAATTGATAAAAATGAAAATGAATTCTCAGAATAGTAAAATAAGAGTGATAAATAAAAAGCAACTAGATAAAACAGAAAAGGAATGTAACGACACAACACTTGAATGTTTAAGAAGCCTTATAACGAATGATGGATAATCATCCAAACTCTACTATGCACCAAATCCAATATCAAAAAAACGGAACTGAAACAAAAAGCAAATTAAGAATCCATAATGCCATAACCATCCCAACACTGTCGTACGCAAGGGAAAATTAGACATTACAGAAGAAATATCTAAGAAAAATCCCAGGAAAAACAAAATGGGATAGAATTACTAACAAAACAATCAAAAAGATGAATAAACAAGAACCAATAATGAACAAAATACAAAGATAAATCCAAGTAGACCAAAAGAGTTTGAGGAGCAAAAAACTAGAAGAAAAAAAGAAGTGGAAGGCCAAGAAAAACATGGTTACAACAAATAGTAGATGTCAGAAAAGAAGTAGGTTAAACATTAGAAGAAATTAATAAAATGGGTGGATGTAAAACCAAACCCAAATCCGACACCCTAAAGGGTACAAAGAAGGGCTGAAAGAAGAAAAGAGTGTTTTAATGCTCATTGGATCTCGTTTCGTTCCTAATTATTGTTATTACTCTTCTTTCGCCTTCTTTTTTTTGTTCTACTGTTTGATTACTTTCTAAGTGAAATTGCTATAGCTTGATTAATTTTGCTTTGCGTTTCCTATTACTCTTTTTCACTTTTTCTTCAACTGTATAGCAATAACATTCGTTTCTATGCGTCCATTTTTAGAAAATTCTTAACAGTTTTGATAATACTAATTTTTTTTTGTTTTAGAAATTTAAAACTTATTCGACAATTTGGTAAGTACTTCACATAAATTATTCACTGCCCTTTACCGTTGCCTTAGTTACAGACCAACTGTGCCTAACCCTTTCTAATGGTGCCTTTCAATAAAAATAAACATTAATAGTGCGTTTCATGATCTCAGTTGAAGGAAAATCTGAACATAAATACAAAAACAGTTGGTGATTAAAAATGAGCTCTTCCCCCCCCCCTCGTCTTTTTAAACATCCATTATTTTCTACCTAAACCACAAATTTCACAAAATTGTATCGCAAACGGAATTGTTAAACAATAATATTAAGAAACGAATAGAGAGACGCATGATATACGTTCTTCCTTTTTGCATTCTTTTTTCCTTTCTCTCTTTTCACTCGAGTGTACTTCATTGTTATTGTTACCCATCTGACAAGTCTTTGTTATTATACATTCCAAATGACTAAATTTTTCAGTCTCCCTTTCCATTGGCTCAAACAATTCCATACTTGATATTTACTCATTTACAATTTTTCCTACACTTTTTCAAAGTTCCCTTTTTCTCATCTTCTTACTCGAACATAATCCGTTATTATTGTTGCTCAACTACAACAAACCTTTTTCCATCGTTTCAAATAACTTCCTATTTGATATTACTTACGGCTTTGTCCATTATCTTAATAATTCTGTTTTCATACTCAATAAGGCCTGTTTTCATTCCCAATATTAAAGTTAATTGTTAATATTCTATTTCCATTTTTTCCTTCGTTGTATTGGTCTTAGGTTCTGCAGCCCAATATGGAAAACTAGTATGTAAATCAGTTGACAGTCAAAAACGAGCTAAGTAGAAGTTTATGATTAAAATTTAATAATCTGGCCTCTCTAACGCCCCTCTTACACTTTTCTTTCTTGCTCCGCCCCGCTCTTAAGATCCATTATTTTGTCTACTCTTCAAATTTCGTAAAATTGTATAGTAAAAGGAATTAGGAAATATTATGATTCAGAAACAAATAGCGCATTATAACCTTTCTTCATTTTGCCTTCTTTACTTTCATATCTACCTTCTTCACTAATTTTCTTAAAGTTTTTGGAAATATCCGTTTTGAACTTCTTACTCAAGTCTGTTCCGTTATTGTTATAACCCATCGCGGAACACATCTTTGACATTGTACATTCCACATGATTAAACTTTTTGATCTCTTTTTCTATCGCTTCAAACTATACCTACTTAATATTACTAATTATTATAAATAATGAGAACCAAATTTAACTGCTAGATGCAGCTAATTATTTTTTCTCTTTATTCAATGGCTTTCCCACTTTTTCACTAAATTTTTTTAGCACTTTAAGCTTCTAATTTAATGGCTATTTAATGTCTCAATCATCTTCTGACTTCAAAATCGTTGCCTTTATCCATTAACTTAGTCGTTTTGTATTTCGTATTTAATAAGACCTGTATCTTTTCGTTCCTAAAATTAAAATTCATAGTTTTTTCAGCTTCTTCCTTCGTTGTATTGATTTTATTCATTTGCTACTTCATAATCATTATAATAAACATCATTCTATTCGAAATTTTGTTGTGGTCTTCCCAACATTTGTTCTACTATTTGATTATTTTTTGAATTCTTTACTGCGCTTCACTACTGCCATAGTTTCAGATATAAATTGTGACTAATCCTTTCTAATGGTGCCTTTCAATGAAAATAAACATTACAAGTGCGTTCCATAATCTATTATTGAAAATCAGTTGGTAAATGTAAAATCAGTTGACAGCCAGAAATAATTTTGATAATAAATTTTATTTTTCTGTCCTCGTTGTCCTCTCCTCCACAATTTATCTTTCTTATACTTCTTTTTATTCTATTATCTTCTTACTTCTATTCTTTCCTTTCTACTTAGCCTTCTATTCTGTTCTATTCCATTCTAGTTCCCCCACCCCATCTCAATATTCATTATTTCTGCCCACCCTCCAATTTTACAAAATTGTATCATAAAAAATTAGAACACACCACGATTCAGAAACAAATAGAGAAAAGCATGATGCTCTTTCCTCACTTTTGTCTTCTTTACTTCCATCTCTTTTCAAAGTCCTTTTTCTCAAAACTATGACATTATACATTTCAGATGATTAAGTTTTCTGATCTCTTTTTCCGTCTCGAACTTCTCTCATATTTTATATTACTTATTGTCATCAATAAGTAGAACCACATTCAGTTGCTAGATGCAACTAATTAACTCATTTTTTCCATTTTTCTTCAACAACCTAGTTTCCCTTTTCCTCCATTCGATTTTTTGACTAGATTTGATTATATAATATAATAACTGTTTTAATGTTACATATTTTCTATCAATCATCTTTTGACTTCGAAATCGTTATCTTTGTCTATTAACTTAATCGTTTTGTGTTTTCATACTTAAAGAGGCCTATCTCTTATCGTTCCTAACACTAAATTTCATTGTTAACATTATACTTCCAGATTTTTTCTTCGTTGTATCAATCTTGAGTTCCACAATAATATATGGAAAATCAGTACGTAAATATAGGATCAATTGGCAGCCAGAAATAAGCAGTTTAAAAAATTATTGGAAAGGAACCATCAAAGAACCTATAGCAAAGTATACCACACCGGACTGTGTTAACCTCCTGGCAGAAGAATTATATTTATATTCACTTCCATTAAATCTGTACTCATTCCCGCCATCTGCCGTAAGCAAACTGAATTTTATATCATCAGCCGGTCCCAATTGTTCCTTTTCTTTTAATTACATGAGCTAACATTTGAACGTAGAAGAGAATCCAGTACGGTTTATTTATGGTTTTTAGGACCAACTATTTCGTTGTTATTGACTGGAGTTGCAGAACCCGTTTCCAAATTGCACAATACTGTATCATAAAGAGAATTAGGGAACACCACAATTTAAAAATGAATAGAAAGAACCATAATGATCTTTCTTCATTTTCACCTTTTTGACTTCCATCTCTTGCTTCATACACGATTTCTCTTAAAGTTTTTCGAGATTTCCTTTTTCTCATTGTTCTGCTCAAGGTAATTTCGTTATTACTCTTTTTTTTATTCGTCGTATTGATCTTATAATATTTGATACTCCATATGTCATTACAACGAATATCATTGTATTTTAAATTCTTAGAGTAGTCTTCTCAATATTTGTTCTACTGTTTAACTATTTTCATGGTTATTCTACTCTGGTTTGATTCATATTGTTTTCTATTTCTCGTCGCTCTTCAATTTTTCTTGAACTGTTGACTATTCCTTTTAGTCGAATTCTCCTGCGTCCTATATAATAATAACATATTTGTTTCTTTGGGTTTATTTTCACATGGTTTCCCTCTATATATTTTAGAACAATCTGAATAATTTTGATGACACTAATATTTCTGGTTGTTTCGAAATTTTTAAGCTGCTAATCGACAGTTTGATAAATGCTTCATATGAATTCTTCACTGCCGTTTGCTATTGCCATGGTTGAATAGGAGTTTGTAATTAAAATTTAAAAATCTGGCCACTGCAACCCCCCTTTCTCCCTTATTTTATACTTCTTATTCTATTCTCATCTTACCTGTTATTTTACCTTTTTGTCCTCTATTACCTTGCTCCTCTCAAAATTCATTATTTTCTGTCTATCCTCCAAATTTCATATATAAAGAATTAGGAAACACAGCAATTTAAAAACAAATAGAAAGAAACATGAGGAGAAATCTGGGCGTCAGAATGTTTCCAAAAACTAATAGTCTGAGCAAAATCCATATTTCTCAAAATAATTCAACTTGTACATTTGTTGCACCTGATGCTAATCCAACTTTCACAAAAAAAAACTGTACCATAAAGAGAATTAGGAAACATTACTATTCAAAAACGAACAGGAAATGGCATGACGATCTTGCTTCATTTTTGCCTTCTTTACTTTCACCTCTTCTTTCGAAGTTTCCATTTTCTCACTTTCCTATTCGAGCGTATTCCGTTATTGTTACCCCTCTACAAGTCTTTGACATTATACATTCCAAATGATTAAACTTTTCTGCCTTTTTTCCGTCATCGCAAAATACTCCTTTATTAAAATTATTTATTATCATCAATAATTAGAATCAAATTTAGTTAGTAGATGGAACTAAATATCTCATATACGAAGCTCCTAATTATCTCACTTTTTTCTATTTTTCTTCAATAACTAAGTTTCCACTCTTTAAGCTTCTAATTTACTCGCTACTTTAATTTCACATATCTTCTCTTAATCAACTTCAGACTTCAAAATCGTTGTCTTTCTGCATTACCTTAATCGTTTCCATACTGAATGAGGAAGGTTTCTTTCCTTTCCTATCCCTAAATTTCATTAATATTCTTCTTCCAATTTTTTTCTTCATTATACTGATCTTGAGTTCCACGCTCCACTAGAGAAAACCAGCACGTAAATATAGAATAATTTGACAGCCAAAAAACTTGGTTTTTCATGTTCGTTGGTTCTCCATAATTATTGTTGTATCGCAGTTTCTATTATTACTATTTAAACAACTTTATACGTATTTTTACAATTCATATCGCTACAAAACAAAATATTTGACTTCATACTGGACTTTGTTCATTAAATATCCCTTATCTGGATACTACTGTTGTTTCTGTGGGCTTCTTGATATTTCCAACGATATGATAAAGTAGTTAGATCGTATCGCAATAATATTAAACGTTTATTAGTCCCCCATTGTTTGTAGTTTTTATAAAAAAAACTTAAAACGAATCGTTTAAAAAAATATTGAAAAGGGAAAAATGTGTGCTGCATTATCTTTTTCGTTATCCCTTTGGCAGAGCAATCATAATCACGTTCGCTTTCTTTAGATTTTATACTGTGCCGATTTCCGCAAAGAAACTGAGACATCACTTGCTCTGTCCAGGATCTGGGATGCCGTCCTTTACTTTGTATAATTAACTGACCACATTGTTTTTTTCTTCTCGTTACATAACTATCAAAGAACTGACAGAAAAACTCATCGCATCTTGTTGCATTACCTTAGTTGTTAGTTTCTTGGCAAAGGAATCATAATCATGTTCTTTTCAGTACTAATTTTCGCCATCCTCCGTATTTGGCACAGGCAAATTGAGACATCACCTGCTGTATCTAACATCTTCATTTTGTCTGCGTTTATATTCCCATGGTTTGTTTTCTATACATTTTAGAGTATTCTGAATAGTGTTGGTAATACTAATACTTTTGTTTGCTTTAAAACTTTTAAATTGAGATTCACCAGTTTGGTGACTTCACTGCCTCTCATCGGTGCCATAGTTTCGGCTATAAATAGTGTCTTTAATTGTATTTTAATACTTTTAATGATTTGGTCTCTTAGATATAAACTTTTCCGTTCATTTAATACTTTTAACCTAGTTATAACTACTTGAAACGTAATCAGACATAATTTTTCCGACTTATACTTTATCTATTAAAAAGTATCAAGAGTATGTTCCACGATTTAATATGAAAAGTCAGTACTCTAGGAGAGCGAAAAATGAGATGAATAAAAGTCTGTTATAAAATTTAAACTTCTGTTCCGTTTACAAATTACCCCCCACCCCCCACCCCACTCTTCTCTTTTATTTTATACCCTTTATTCTATTCTCTTCTTTCCACTCTTTTTTATTTTTATCTTCTCTCTATTTGCTTCCTTTATCAAATTGTTTTTTTAAACTTGCTTTTGTATCTTTTTTGACCCACCGTAATTTTTTTTATCGTGATTTCTTATTACCACTTTTTAAACAACTCCATACCGATTTTTATAATTCATATCTCTCCAAAACAAATATTTGATTGAATACTGGATTTCGCCTATTAAATATCTTGATACTACTAATGTTACTGTAGACTTCTTGACATTTCAATGTCAATTTTATGTCGCTCAAACCTTTTTCTTCTTGTTTCTTATGAAAAACTGTAAACCGACAGTTTAAAAAATTATTAGAAATAAACCATCAAAGAACTGACAGAAAAGCATGTCGTATTCTGCTACATTATCTTCTTTGTTATCTTCTTATTAGAAAAATCATAGTCATAATCATGTTCGTCTCAAACACTTGATACTGCTTATTATTATCATAAATAATTTGTGTCCCTCAGACCCAAAATCAATTTTTATACAGATTTTGATTATCCCATAATTTGATTTTTTTCATCTTTCTTTATTAACTAAACTTTTGCTTCTTTTTCAATAGATTTTTAACATTTTAAGCTTTAATCTTCAATATTGAATTTATGTACAATGACTTGTACGTTTTGTGGTTCTGTACTCAATGAGGCCTGTCTCTTTTTCTTCCTAATAATAACATTTATTGTTACCATTTTTCTTGCAGCTTTCTCTTTGTTGTGTTGATCTTATACCACTTACTACTTTATATGCCATAACGAATATCATTGTATTCGAAATTCTTGTAGTAGTCTTCTCAACATTTGTTCTACTGAATTCAGTTCACTATGTTATTGTGTTCTACTTTGATTTACTTTGTTTTCCGTTTCTCAATATTGTTGCTTATTTCACTTTTTCTTTGACTGTTTACTATTCTTTTCGGTTAAACACTCTTCCATATTGTAGAGTAACTGTACATTCCTTTCTTTGTGTTTGTTTTCCCACACTTTTCTTCTATAAATTTTAGAATATTCTGGATAGTGTTGGTGATGCTAATACATTTACTTGCTTTCAAGGTCAGATGGCCATTCAAGAATAATGACTTTATTGTTTAATCAATCCTTTAATTGAAAAATGCAAAAACACGGCTTCCATATGTTACTTGGGTTACTACATTATCCGGAATAAAAACCGTCGGGAAACTCTCTTGGCAGCCATTACTATCATATTTCTAAAGCTATCATAGAATAACTTTTACAAATATAAATTTTATAATGCCTACCACAGTGGTTCCCGAATTTATAAAAATTTGTTCTATTTCCCAACTGTCTGTCACTTTCGAATTTTATCACTAATAAAGTTAAGAAATGAGTTGTAAAAATAAAACCCTAATTGTTTGAATTTGTATAATCTCAACTCCAAAAATAATCAAGCGTGGAGAAAGCAACGAAGGCAATTGGTCGGAAGAAAACTCCAAAAATATGTCTGTCATATAGACAAACTTATAATTCAAGGTACTGTCAAACATAAAAAATGAAAAACAAATTTTAAAATAATTGAATACATGAATTACGCCAGAAAAATTAACACCAATGAGTAAATATCAAACTCAAAGTCGTCATATACATTGACCCCAAAAAAAAAAGATTTTTTTATTAAAACTAACACTGCGCTACGTCATTGCAAATTAAATTAGCAGTAGCTATATTATGCATACAGAAATCACTACACCAAATGTGATGTAAAGTGCCTATGGTATATTGAAGGTATAATTTTAGGTCCTTTTCAACTACTATCGGCGTTCCCAATAACAAGTCGTGCACAGAAAACGAGATGGGGGAAATTAATTTGTGTTAGCGACAAATCCAAGTTTTGTATGTGAATGCACGATGCCCATATGAAAGATAAATGCAAATTCCAATAATCTGTGAAAAAGCACGCGCGCCTCACTTCAGTAATTATTATGCAAGCAATTATTGCATGCGGAAGCAGATCTCCCCTGTTATTAATTTTCAATAACATCACCGCCCGACATTAGCTGCAATCTGAGCTTCCACATATAGCAGGATAATGCATGTAATCACTGCAATGTTCATTTTTCAGCGATTATCAAGTGAAAGTTATTGAAGCTATGGGTAGAAAAATCTAAAAGCGTTCAACTCAAAATCAAACCATTCTACCTACGCATAAAAAAACTTTCAGCTCTTTTGTAAGTGAATAGCAATAGATTAACGGTAAAAAGCATGTAGCAAATGATTTAAATGAGTGAATAATCCAAAGTTAGATTTTTCAACTATATCCATTATTGTGACCATAACAGGGCGTTCAGAGGGACGTCATCTTTGATTTAAATTCATTTATCCAGAAAAAAATAGTCTTCAAGTGTGGTACAAAGTCCTATTAACCTTAACAAACGTTTTATCACTGCAACTTTTTTTTTATTTTTCTGGAAATTTCTCCAGTATACACAATCTTTACAGAATAAAATCAATGCGTCACTTTTTGTTAACATTTAGTCTGCTTTCCTTTTAATTAACATTAGTCTTGTAGACATTTACCATACTTATTAAACAACCCTCGTACGATAACAAAAATTTTAATATTAAGAGTCAGTGACAATATATACAGAAGACAACCAAATTAGAACCCTCCAAAGTAAGAATAACTTTCTAAGAGTCAACAAAATATTTTCATCTATCTACTATATTCTAATCAGTGTGTACCCTAGCGATGAGAATTGTCACTATAGGCTCGAATTAATTATCAACATTGTTGATGCAAAAAACTGAAGTGTGATGAACTAAAAATTGCTATGTATATTATATTTCAGTAATCTAATACCTGATGTTCTGATATCTCGAAATTATTTATGACTTCCTTAGAATTTGAAATCTAGATAAATAAAATAAAAGAGAAGAGAAAAACAAGTATGGAACTTATTTGCTGCTAAATAAACATGAAATGACACGTTCTTATCAAACTTTACCTTTGTGCAATTTCCCCTTATTACAAAATTGTCAGCGACTGAAAATCTATACCAACGGGCAGAAATTTCCTAATGCATCCCGAGCAACTTCCAATTTGACATTAATGTTACGCGCCAGTTCCGCAAAGTAGCGTTGACGTTTAAAATCATAAAATTGCCACGTGTGGGAATTGCGCTCTACATTATTTCGCCGAGATTTGCTCCCAACTAAATCTCACCACCGAATACGCAGGCCACATAAGTGACAGTTGGACACTCGCTAAACGTACTATATCAAATCTGACATCAGGCTAAAACCTTCATGCGAAGGATGTTTCCGTTTCTCAGTAGCATAAATGAAGAAGATTGATATTTCAAAACCCCAAATTCACCAAAGTCATAAACATTTTTCTTATCTAAATTGGTTTAACAAGTACTTTGGTCTAAATCAAAAATTGTTTCATAACATATACGGCCTTGCCATTAGTTTTACTATAAAAGTCCTTCCCCCAAGACAACAGATAGAACTAACTTGTAGTCTAATAAATATAAATCTGAATTCTCTCGACACCAATTTTGACATCTCCTTATAAATGCAGTGTTGTTACTTCTTCACAAAGCAAATGACGCCAAATTGACATTGATGAAGCGCAGTGATTCTCCTACACTTTAGACATTTTTTTTTAATTTAGTTTTCCAACAATAAAAAGAAAACAAAAAGGAAACGTCAGTCTTGTTCGAATAACTTCAGAAAAGCTACCAAATCCTTCAGTAAACAAAATCCTTAGCTCCCATATCAGTACCTTTTGTTTCCAAAGTCATTTTTACCACATAAAGTTCATTGTAACATTATTTTGGGCTTGCAAAGTTTAAAACATGTGCAAAAAAACATGCAAAAAGATTCAACCCTAATCCGATGCATTTTTCAAGTATAAGCCAAAATTTCTTTTTATGCGCTTTGAGATGAATGTCTAAAGAAAATTCTTCTCACTTCTTTAGTTAATACCGCGACGTCAGAATAATGGATTGTTATCGAAGTTCTCACGATAAAAGGGCGCAAACCCTTCGAAATTTTGAAGAGACTTAAGAACCAATTAGGAGACAAGACCCTTAAAGACAATCTTTGGCAAGACGAGAAGCAGTTGAAAATGTATTCGTCATCTCGAGAATAACCACGAATTAAAGGTTGCTCAAATTACTTTTGAGATAGGAATAATTTGCGGCAGTGTTCAGATAATCATTACTGAGGACCTCGACTTTCGAAAAGTGTCCTGACAACGCCCAAAACGACAGCTGTCCAAACTTGACAAAGCACTAAGGAATCATTCTGGACTACGCTAGAATAAATTGTTTACAGTCCGGACTGATCGTCCTGTGATTATTGTTCGTCTGAACTATTAGAAACACATAAGACACAATTTAGAGAAGCGCCTTTAAAAAAGATTTGTTCTGTCTATACTAAACCCCCATAAAGTCAAAACTTACCGTTCCGCAATTATCATTTGTCTGGACTATTAAATAGACTTAAAACAATCCACTAATAACACCCTTAAAAAGTCTCAAGTGTACGTGTGTAATAAACATTTTCGGGGAGAATGAGAAGCAGCTGAAAATGAGGGGTCACCGATGTTACCCGAGATCAAAACCAAATATTGTAACCATTTTAAAAGAGCAGAATTTGAAAAAATAAATACAAAGATCATGATAAAATTACCTGCAAATGTCCATAGTGCACAATATAAGTTTTAATTAACTGACTATCCATACAATCGTCCGGGAAGGAGAAAATATAGAGAAGTCTAAAGATGTTAGAAAAGCTACCTTCCCTTACCATATTTAGCTCTTAGAATAATGATTACTACTGATAATGACCAAATAATTACTATCATCAATAGTCAGCATACCTTAAAAAAATAACAACAGCCGTTGTTCAAATTTAAAAAGAAAACAAACAAAACGTATGATATTAAAACACTTTGATCGTAATATGATAGAGCGGGGGAGAAAGATTAAGCAACCTACTCAGTAACATAAAATAAGTCCATTAAATAACTGTTAAAATTAAAAGACCACAATGAAAATCAAGGCAACATACCAAATGATATCTCCTATTCTGAATTTATATGGATAAGTTATAGAAGACATGATGATCTTTATGTAAGCTTTTCTTAATCCCAGTATGCCCCACATCAATGCCATCTTTTCTATAAAATTTTTATGTTAGGCTTTGCTCTTTAATTTTCTTTGTCAGACATTTTTCATTCTTACATATTCGATTGCCTTGGAGGTTGATTATCTACTGAATAACTTTTCTTCTAACTCTAAAATTACGGTACATTCTAATTATAATCATATTTAATTCAGAGACACGGTATCCAATATATGTCTTGGTCCAAACAAAAAATGACATGTGTTATAGTCTTGTAAATAAATGAACTAGAAAGTCTATACATTTGACTTTAGGGTCAGATGAAATTAAAGATAAAAATAAAAGTTTCACGAATAAAGCCATCGTTTGTGTATATGAAAGATAGGAGACCAGACTTTATTTCTCCATTTGTTATGATATATTAATATTTATTGTACTGCCCGTCTTAATAATCTTAACGAGCTTCTTTCCCTATATACTGATTTATACTAGTATACTAAAACGAATATTTCCAAACACATGTCACACAATTCTAAGGATCTTTTAGTATTGTCCTTTTCTTTCTCTCCCAGTAACTTTCTGGTCCCTATTTATGTTCCCCGCATCTGTATAATCTAACAAAAACTTTGCCACATATCAGTTTGTTTCTCTTTAAAACTTTCAAGGAGCAGTATTTTTAGACTTTGGTTTCTTGGAATTTCTTTTAAAAATATTTTTTGCGTCAACTTTCAGACTTTTTTGATTATCTTAATTTTTTAAGTTGACCAACGACATGCTTTCCTAAATGTAAAAAAGCTTTAGTAAACCTAATTCTGGAGAGATTTCCAAATGACTTGATAAAATCTTTAACTACAATCTTGCCTAGTAACAACTTATCGCAGAATTGTGGGAAAAAGTGTTATTAATTAATATTTATTGCTGTTCTCTAATCCTTCATTAAATATTTATGCACCTATACATTACACGGGCTACAGCAAAAAGCGTTATTTGGAGTAGCCACACATATTTGTTCCTTTTTTTTATATTTTATACAAGTTTTCTGGGGTCAAAAAAATCTGATTTAAGTTGGCGAATCAAATATAAATTGAAATGCTTTTTCTGTGCGTTATAAGTTGAATAGAGAAGAAATTGACTCTGAGCGTAGATAGGGATAATTGAAGGAAATTCCGCCATAGAGTACTTCGCAGGAGCCGCGGTGGCTCGGTGGTCAAGACCATCGTTCTTTTGTCATCGAGCCGGCGCGGGCGAGTTCGAGTCTTGCTCAACCCATGGGTGTGTATGTGATCTCCTAGCTTTAAGTGTGCATGTTAGTAGGCACAATAAGCCATTGAGGCTGCAGTGCCGGTAGAGGTGCGCCAAAAAAAGTACCTTGCACTACCGCTTCTTTAGTTAAAACAAGAGGTGTCCTCGTCCGTTGCATAACGGATTATCAAGTTTCTCACGGCAGATGGCATAAAACTGTTAAAAATTTTGAAACTTACAACACAGTTCGGGAACAATACCCTTAAGAAGACTCAAACTTACAAGGACAAACTGAAAATGTCGCCGGGGATCAGCGTGACTGAGAAAAATATTCGCATTATTCACCGCCTTTTCGCCAATTAACAGTTACTCTAATTACTTATGAGACTGAAAAATACGCAATGCAATCCGAGACGTTATCCTGCTTCACGACAATACAAAAACTTGATAGAAAATTAAGACATTATTTTGGGTGGGATTGGAACACCTTCCCTATAGTTCAGAATCA
This sequence comes from Sinelater perroti, assembly GCA_036346155.1. NCBI lineage: Eukaryota > Metazoa > Arthropoda > Insecta > Coleoptera > Elateridae > Sinelater > Sinelater perroti. The sequence goes on along the minus strand of JARFIY010000045.1, from coordinate 849,325 downwards.
TCACCCTATGATTATAATTTGAGGAAAAATATGTAACGACAATATTGATGTTAAAGCGTTTGTGTGCAACTGGTTGGTGTTATAACCACCTTCATCATAGGAGGATTAAAAAACTATCTATTGGGAAGAATATCTTTTTAAGTTAAGAGATTATGTAGGAAAATAACTTTTATATATTTGTATTTTGCTGAAACTTCTTCTTCTTCTTCTTCTTCCACCCTCCTATTACACTTAAAGGTGTGAGATTTATAAAGCTTCAATAAATTATAATATCTAATTTATCTTTGAATCACCTACGTATTATGTGAATGTTTATTTCAAAACTTATGGTAAGGCTATGTAACAAACTTTGTCTCAAATTTTTTTTCTTTTAGTTTAAATAATGTACAAGTTAAGATTAATCTGAAGATAATAATATAAAATTGCGTTTAATTTTCAAAATCTATCTAGTTTTCAATGTAACGTTCAACGTATATTTCAGTTTGATTAATTTCCCTACATCTGCAAAATCCACTTATAAGAGTAAATCGCAAATTACGACCCTATAAACTTTATTGGGCAGTGTCGCATCCATTTATATTTTTCATAATTCTCATACTGTGTTGTCTTAAGTTCTTAACTCTACATCACCAATTACGATATCAAAAATGCAACAATTAAAAAATGTATGTCTCTGGGATTTGAACCAAAGACTTCTTCAATCCATTTCTATGGCTTTGCGACTACACTTTTAGCTTATAATTAAAATCAATTTTTAAAAAATCTAAAATTGCACATTTGCTTAGCTGTGTGTTTCATTTTACAATCAAATTAAAACCACAAAAACGTATCAAAAACAGAGAGAACAAGTTGTAAATATAAAAACGTTCGGTGCTTGGCAGCATAAAAGTATCTGTAATAAAAAGGACAATCAGGATTTATGACTGCAGAACAGTAATACACTTAAATTTCTGATAAATTTGTTCAGCAAAGACAATTTTAAACTCAAAACCAATAAAACAGCAAAGCAGTTCCTTAATTAAGTAAAAAGCATCGAATGTGAGTCTAAATATAGAATATTTCTTATTAAATATGGCTTCTAGGAGATTAACCAACAGGAAACGCAGCAATTACTTCCAGAATTTTAATAAGTCTCGGGCGAAAATGATGCAAAATGTATTAATTGTATTTATAAATAGGCCGCATTATTTCCATTTACTCAATAGATGTCTCCTCGTAGCAGCAAACAAAGTTCGAGTACTGCGCCTCTCGGAAAACGCCGTGTTTAATGAACACTGAAAAATATACTCTTGTTGCTGTGTTCGAAATGAATAACACGGACAAAAATAACGCACAAAAACACGGCCATTTGACTTGATAAAAAGTGGTACAGTGATGCCAAACTTCGCGATGGTATTTAGGAACTTAATAGGAATATTTCACAGCTGGAATTAGGCGTTCAGAATTGTAAGCTTTCTTGGACGTTTTCCAAATACAAACCCGGCCTGATACGGAAAGCGCAAGGGTGACTCATGTGACCAGATTACATGTTTTTAGTCATCTTCGCGTTGCAGTCCTGCGGTGTGTATGCTGTGGTTTCGCCCTCCACTCATTGGAGTCTTAATTTCGAAAATCTATAAATATTATCGACATTAAAAAATATAGTCATAAATCTTATTTTGGGGGTTTTCATTAATATCAAAAACTGCATACAATCTCTTCTACGCCTTCCGCCCGTCTATCCATGCACGCAGGGTCTGGGATAGTACTAGATGAATGACGATACAATTTTATATGAACCACAGTCTCAGTAAAAGATTGGACCTGTTCCAAAATGGCGGTAATGTATTAAGCAGTTCCGTTACAACAGTAGCCGTATTCCTTCAGCAAAAGGAAGTTCGCAGATTAAAATATTATGAGGCACAACAAAATTAATAATCAATAAACATTGTTACTATATATAATAAATTGTAAAAGTGGCATACCCATTATAAACAAATACCTTGTGTGATTTTATTATTATTATTATTATTATTATTCATTTCAGATCATAAAGCACCATAGCTGATAGCATCTTATCAATAGCATATTACAATGTTATCTTAATCATCAAGTACAAACAATATTAATAATAAATATTAAGACAAACTTGTTTATAGAAATATATTACTTTTTAATATGGTAATAAATATTATAAATACCTTTACAATCCAATTACTATAATTTGGTACTGCCCTGTATAACGATGAGTCTTGATCTTTTTTGACCGAATATATCTATTTCTGAGATTGTTAGTAATTCTACTATTATGGTGGTGAATACCACTATCTAAATTTAATTTAAGAGTAATTTTTTATTCTGCATAATTTGGTTAAAAAAATTTCGGCGCTTTTCCCCATACCGTGTTTAAGTAACTAAAGTGTGGTTTCACAAAGTTGTAATCTTTTAGATTCACTTGTTTACATGAGAAATACGAAAATAAAAGATAAATTTGATCCACCAAAAACTTTTCTGAATAAAAATATGCATTGAACTTGGCATTGTTTATTATAATGAAATATACAACGCATAGGAAATGAACCTACAGCTTGAGCGATTTACTACCGATAGTCTACTTCCTGAAGTACGTAAATCCAATAACTTCTTTACAATTTCCAAGTTTTGAATCGATATTGCCTGGCTGCTACTAGTTATTTATTCATATCATAAAAACTGAACAGATTGACTCTAGATTTAGTAGGCTATTAAATGTTTGCTTCAAAATAAGATCTAATTCATTTATTATCAAAATACTCAGTAATGTTTCCCTGAAATATCAGGTGGCCATATTATAGTGACCAAAATGACTTGGCCCCTAAAATTGAGTTCCTAACGGCTGAGTATTGACCTTCATTGACAAATGAGTGTCAGTTACACCTGTGTGGACATCAGTACCGATAGATAACGGGCAAGAAGTATGCAAGGAAAAATCCAGCCACAACAAATCTACATGATCAGGCTCAAAGCGGGCCGCTCTTGAAAGCGCATGTAAACAAACGGATTCCTACTTTGCTCGACTACAAGATAAGTATTATAAAACACAACCAAAAGGAAATTTGGCACCAAAGACTACAAGATAAGTATTATAAACGCAACCGAAGGGAAATTTGCCAGCAACTCGTAGCTCTATACGCCCTAAGCACACCATTACAACCTTCTTCTTCTTCGTCTCATTATCAGGCTATTAGCCTGTTTCAAACGGATTATTTTTCCATCATTTACGAGGGACGTCCTGGTCTTCTCTTTCCTTGTGGTCTATGATCTTTCGCTAATTTGGCTGGGTCTTGGGATGCATTCTCAATACATGATTATCCCATTTTTGTTTTCTTCTCTCGATCTAATTTTTCATGTCTTCTATTTGACATTGTTCTCTTATTTCGTCGTTTCCCTACAAATTTTCTTAATGTTGACATTTCTGTAGATTCCATTCTTTGTAATGTTTTTGCGATCTGTTCCGGTTTCAGCTACATATGACACTATGGGCCTCACCACTCTTATATATATATAATATAAGCTATTACGCATTTCAGGAACACTAAATGATGTGATACCGAATTACTACCTGGAGAATAAAACTCTCCTAACCTAAAAAAACTCAAAACCTCCACTTCGACTGAAAAAGCGCTGACGACTGTCTTTTGAGACTATAGACAGCATAGTTCACTTTGAGCGACACTATCAATTCTAGCCAAAAAGTGTGAACAATATGTGAAATAGATTAAACCTGGCATCAACACTTTTTTAGCATGATAGTACTCGTTACGATGCAATCAACAAACGCAGAAAACATTAAAACGCCTACAGCCCGGATCTCACCTCTTGCAATTTTTTCCTTTTTCCAAAACTCAAGGATAAGCTGAAGGGGCAGCGTTAATAATTATGTGACAAGCAGCTGTGCGTAATTGGTGCAGATAACAGACACGTGGTTTCTTCTCCAATGACATATTGAACATTGACATATTATGTAAACACAGATTTCGTAGAAAAGTAACGACATACGTTATTAAAGGACGTAAGAAGGCTACAGAAAGTACATTGCTCATCTGTTAATATAGTTATCACAAAAGGAGCAAAAAAAACATCCTCTTACTATTAGATCTCAAAACAATCAACAAACAATAACCTTTAAAATATTAAGGAGGGCTATTTTAAATAAAAAAGTGCCAAGTAATATTGCTAATATACATTAAAAATACGAGGCTTGTTCGAAAAGTAAGTTCAGTTTCCACAGAAACCCGCTAGTGCATCGGTTGTCTGATTGTGCATGCTCGCCAAGCTCCTTTATTAGCTGCTATTTCATTAAGAGAAGTTGTTGTTTAGGGTGTTTGTTGATAAGGTTAAAATATTCAAGTTCTTTGAAAGACACCGACTGTAAAATACACTGGATTGTCCGTTTCTTGAATGCAAGAAATATGAAACCGGCAGATGTTCATCGACAAATTAGTGAAGTGTACGATGAAAATGCAACGAGTGATGAAATAGCGAAAAGATTCGATGTGCATAATGAATTTTGCGCAGTGCAAAAATTTGTGATAAGACATGGTTTATAATTTCGTCTCCATATATATTTCATAAATTTACGCAAATTTTGAGAACTGCTCGTTATCTTTTATTCAAGGGGTGTAAAGAGTTTGGTTCCACCCTACGACAAATGCCTTAATGTTGGTGGCAGCTATGTAGAAAAATATTTTTAAATTTATTCATTCATTTACTGAATAAATTGTTAAAAAATAAACTAACCCTATTTTTTATAGCCAAAAGGCTTGCAACTATTATCTCAACGGTTATTTTTTAAATGCTAATATATTAGTGCCCAGAATACTACCGGGTGCTTAAAGTTAGATCTACACCTTTAATATAATATTCAATTTGTCATTCGGGTTTCGTGGTACTTATAAAGATGTGCTCCATGCCCCGAGTTTTCAAATGTTATGTACTAAATGATACGATTAAAGTTAAGTGGACAAATTAAACAAATAGGGCAACAGATACAGCAAATTGTTGTTTCCTTCAAACCACTACACTTTTCAAACGCCACAATCATGGACATCAGTACTGCGGCCAAAATAGATATACCCCAATCCACCATTTAATACCATAGCTTCAAATAGCTCAAATAATAATAATGATAAAGCTCTAACGCCCCGCGTGGGAGCACAGCCAACGAACTGAGAGGTTAAGGCTCTCAAACGTTCGCTCTCTCTGCCCGGTCGTCGCGCACCATCTCTGGTGCAAGGCGATGTGGCAAGCACCGCGCCTAAGACGACCGCCATTATTACCCATTGCTAGAGTGAGCGTAGGTACTCAATTATTTTTAGTGACTGGGTAGGCCACTTGCCAGGCATCAGAAAGCTCCGAAAATAGAACCCGGGTCCGTCCGCAGCGTAACCCGCGCCTGAACCACGGGACTACGTGAAAATCATGGAAAGCAAAAAACGTGTTAGAACGGACATCGTAGATAAAACCGTAAGAACACTCAAACAGACAAAAATTATTATTGGTTACATAAACCAACAACTTCAAGCAGATATTAAGCTTTAATAAATAGCAATGACACAGTTATGAATACGCCTAGCAATAATGTGAGCTAAGAAGGATGGGGCAAAATTAAAAACTATCAGAATAAACAGAGATCAAATTCGGCTGCTGAAAACCTAAAACAACTCTTAATTTCACGAATGATGCGATGCATCCCCATCTGAAACTACAAAAAATTTTTTACGGAAAGCCACTAATAACTTAATGCAACCACAACGATATATTCCTTAAAAAAGAAATCGAAATTTGCTTTTGTCAACCACTTATCGAAAGTTTATACTCCATGTACATCGAAAAGACGACCGATATAGCCATTAAAATTTAGAAACGAAATTTTAGATGGATTTACACATCAAGAAGTGCAAAGTGTAAGAAGTAAAATCAACTATTACCAAAATTCTGCAAAAACGACAAGATAAATGTATTAACCTAATGACATACATATTTAACGCTATATTAAAAATTGGATTCTATCCACTAGAAAGTCTAATCATTCATCCCTATACATCCCTAGAGGAGATAAGTTCCTATTGTCCCATAAGTTTTCTTCCTATTAATTTCCTAAGTATTTAATTCTTTTTACAACTCAAACCAGTCATAACCACCTATTGAATATCAAGATCTTCTTGTTCTTCTTCTTTCATGGTTCCTTCTGCCCTTTCAGGAGTCGGATTGTAGGTCCCGTCCTTCTTTCACCCAGTTCTTCCATGCTTTCCTGTCTTCTGCTAGAATATTCATCTCTGTTAATAATTTCCCCTTTGATCTTCATATGTCCTTCTATCTGGTCCAACCATCTTCTTCTTGGACTACCTCCCCTGCCTCCTATCGGTTTTCGCAGTTCCATTATTCTTTTTAGTAATCTTTCACTGTCCATTCTTGTGATATGCCTGTACCAGTTTAACTGTTTTCTTTTTACTTCCTCCAGTACTGGTAGTTGTTGTGTAATCTCCCTTATGTGCTGGTACCTTACATTTAGTTACATTTTTCTGCAAAATCCACTTATCTGCTGCATAGGTAGTTATGGAAAACATTTTATTGTGGATTTTTAGTTCAATATTTATTTTTTTTGCCTTGTGACTTAAACTCGTTTTGTTCAGCATATAGTATATTCTCGTTGATTTGTTTGCTCTATTAGTTAGTTCTGTATCAATTTTACTATCACTTGTTAGTATTGTCCCCAGGTATTCAAAGGTTGTTGCTCTTTCTAGTGGTGAGTTCTTGCATACAATATTTTTATTCCTGTTGATTCCTTGGATTTCATTGATTATCATCACTTTTGTTTTATTTGGGTTAATTTCCAACTTCATATTTTCTATTTCGTTGGACCGGTTATCTAGTAGCTTCTGCATTTTCCTCTAAAGTCGGCTACTAATGCCACGTCGTCTGCGTATACTAAGTTGCTTATTGATATGGGCTTTAGGTTCTTGTATCCAACCACGGTGTTTAGCTCTGTTTTGACCTTGTTTACCTTTAGTAATTTGTACATCATGATCACAAATAGCAGTGAACTTAAACTGTCTCCCTGCTTTATCCCTCTTTGCATCTTGAATTCCTCTGATCTTTGTCCTGCTATTTGTATTTTACCCATCATTTTATTAATTGTGCTTCTTATTATTCGTATAAGCTGGTTTGGTACTTCTAATTCGGCTAGAATGCTCCGTAGTGTTTGTCTGTTCACTGTGTTAAATGCCGCTTTAAGGTCGATGAAGGTTATATATGGCTATTTTGCTTCTATTGTCTTATGTATTAGGGTTCTTAGTATGAAGTTCTGGAATTACGTCCATATAAATGAATCAGGAAAGTTTCGCCTGTCTTGCCCACTTAGTCAGTGGTAGCAAGTGCTAGTTTTCTATAAGAAAGCAAAATTTAGTCTTCCCGTGGCCGAAAAGTGCACTAGCTGTATTACGTCCACTGAAAGCGTGGATGAATAGAATCATTTCGCTGCACCTGTATTTAAATGAGATTATGGATAAGAGATCCGGCGTTCTTCCTTATCCACATTTTCAAAAGTACAAGTCCCCTTTAATTAGAACTAATCCCGTTAGGAGGACTAACAAGTCAATTCGTACGTCTGCATTCTCTACTGCCTATTTCATTTGTTATATTTACTTCTTGCATAACCTTTTTCAAAGGTTCAATAAAACGCACCTTGTTAAACATTTTTCTTGAGAAACTTCTGGACATGTAGCTTCATTGAAGATGATCTCATATGGTAAATGTAAGATTGTTCGTCGAATGCTTTCCGTACTTTTGGTACTCTTTACGGTCACATCAGAAAGGTATTTATCAAACACTACAGCAACGTTTGAACCATAATGTATTTATAAGTATCTTAGATATCTCTTAACAAATTCCCTGAAATTCATGTCCCACTGCCAAACAACTTTGTGAAGTAAGTGGCCTCCATCTACCACTACAAAATTATTCTTTCCTTAACAGCATCAGCTTTAGTTGCTATGAACGATAAAGACAATAATAATTTAGTTCCCTTTCGCATTCCCTCTTCACTAAATAGTAACAAAGGAAAAGATGACAGTAAATGTGAAAAAAAAATTTAAGTCTTCATCTAACTGTCTACACAAATTATGTAGAATACGTCCCCAAAGTTGCCACCAACAATTCTGGAGATTCCTTTGAGACTAATCTCTTGTAAATTTCCTGTATACTATTGAATCCATTTTGTCTTTTAAATTCAGCATGCCCTGTATATATAGATAGGCACACTTGACATAGAAAAAATGCCCTACTGTTATGGTAGAAGGGCAACATTTGTTGAATGGTAGTAATATAAAGATCCCAGTTCCCCAATCTTTCAGCCTTGTTTTATTGAAGTGGTCATGTAGAAGTACTGCACCCACACTTTAGCCGTTGGTTCACGTTTCAGTTTCATCACTGCTTCTTTGAATTTTGTATTTTTTTGTGTGTGTTTTCCCCCTTGTGTGGTCCCCCGCGAAACTCACGACCTGCTTGTTTTATATCTCGTTTTGCGTTTTTGTCTCACAATTCAACATAACTTCTTTTCCATTAAAATACTTGTACATGACATCTACTCTAAACAACTGTGTATCTTCAATTATCGGTCGAAGAAAAGCCCTATTGTGCTTGACATAAGAGCACATTTACTTATCTTTAAAATTGATATAAACAGCTTTTGCTCTAAATACTTTAGTCTAGGAGACATTTAACAAAAATCGACAAAAAATCACAGTTTTTGCAACCTTTTGAAAAAAAATACAATTCTTTGAATGCCTGTATCTCAGTCACTATTTGAGCTACAAAGCCAGGGTAGCAAATTTACTCTAGTTTAAATTTAGAACAAATGTTTTTTTTTGTAATATCAACCGTTTAGAAAATGTTTTGGAAAACGAAGAAAAGGTCAAAAATTGGGCCAAGGTTTTACATTAAAAATCCAACACTAACAACAAAAAAATAAAAACTACCGACCGTTTGCACAGCAAACCCCCTTTTTGAACAGATTTACTGAACTAATATTGTTTTAAATGAAAATAATTAGCTACTCGTAACGTTTTTTGATAATGATATGTTGGCTGAAAACTAGAATTAAAAAAATCATAATGCTTTTACGTCCTTGAACTATCGCTCGACACTTCGAATCTTGCTTTCTGCCCCTATCCTTTGTTTTAGAGGTTTTTTAAAAAGAAAACTGTGCGCCGGCCGCGCCAGTTTATCATTAGACCTTGTGCCGTTTACTTGGGTTTTTCACGTCTCGTTTTGAATTTTTGCATTCAATGGCCCGTAGTAAGCCTGTCTCCATAGAAACTCGTTCAGCCATTCTCACTTTACATCGAGAAAGACTATCAGTGCGTAACATCTCGAAAGCATTAAGGGTTTATGTTTCGATGCTATAAAGAGACAGGAAGTCTTAGGGATCGTTATCGCCCTGGGTCACGAGTAACATCCGATGCAGAGTGAAATAGAAAATTAACTGCCCTATATATTGGTGCAGAGTTTAACCGGGGACAATATCAGTCAGCACAATAAAGCGACGTCTTCGGGAGGGTAATCTTCATGGTCGTATTGCGACCAAAAAACCATTATTGTGGTATGGTAGTAAGGCTTCAGTAGGTCCAAAGCGCCGTTTCTGGACAACTGAATAGTAGCAAAGCGTATTATGGACTGACGAATCGAAATTCGAAATTTTCAGTCAGAAACGAGTGATTTTTCGTGAGTCGGTCTAAAACTAAAAAGATAATCCAGGACTTAAAATAAAAATCGATGACATTATGAGAAAAGAACATTAGAAAAAATTTTTAACGGACAACGTCATACCATCTAGGTTACGATTAATCAGGAAGGAATTCGTGATGGTGCAAAACATACTTCAAAGCGTTGTAAGAACTATCTAGCAAAACCAAGAACAAAAAATGTTCAAAATGATGACAAGGCCACCACAGAGTCCAAACCTCAGCCCCACAGTGTTGCTATGAGATGAGGCAAAGCAAACAGTAGGAAAGGAACGTTCCATGTCCAAAAATTATTTTTGGAGACTTTTAGCCATCAATTTTAGTGTGGAAAACTATGCTAAATCCAATACTGTATTTAATGTGCACTACAGATCTCTCAACTACACACCTAATAGAAACATCGATCTTTGCCTATGATACAGCTACAACAACGTCTCACTACAATCCGAAAGTACCATCGCAATATCTCCAAAGTCATATAAATAAAATCCAAAGTTGACTTAAAAAAAGGCGTGTTCGAGCAAATGATAAAATCGATTCATGTGACTTTCACTCTACACAATTAAACATGTGGTTCAGTCTTTCTAAACCATCAACATATACTTCGAACAGATGTTAAGTATTTGGAAATCTACGTTACTTGTCGCCTCACATGAAGGAAATCCATCTGGATCAAAAGGTAACTATTAGGTACTACTTACAAGCTACTTATTAGACCGTTCTCAGTTATCAATATAGAACAAAGTTGTACTGTATAAAGCAATACTGAAACCAGTCTGGTCATATGGACTACACTTGTGGGGCTCAGCAAGTGAAGCGAACTTAGCGATTATGTAACGATTGCAGTCAGAAGTTCTGCGAACCATTGTCAATGCACCATGGTATATATCAAATAAAATGATTCATAATGGTCTACGCACACCTACCATAACGGATTACACCGACCGCTTAAAACTTTTAATAGGTGCTGGTTTATTTGTATTTTGCAACCCCCAAAAATTATAGTCGCCCTAGATGTACTATTAAAATTGGTTCATTCCGCTGGAAGCCTAAAATATAGCCATATCTTGCCTATGACCTGCATACGCAGCGCTTCCATATTTGAGTTTCTTAATGTAATTAATAATTTAACATTGCGGTTCTCACAACCCGTGACCTCGTTAACAGTTTTTCGTTCTATCGCAATAGCGCTGTCCTAGTAATAATACCGGCGTATATTATTTACACGTAATCGATAGACACGCAATGGGATTGCGATTAAAACAATTTTTAATTATTCAAAATTTCATGCGCAGCACCACACGTGTATACACAAAAATAATGAAATGACGGGCACTGCGGTTAATTCTAAAATTACTTTTATCTGAAGGCTACCAATAACGTGAACAATTAAGCTTAGTTTGACAGTTTCTAGTTACATTGACATTGAGCATAACTATGCCATGAGAAAGAGCATTACAAAATACAATAATTCGGTCAAGGGCCGTTTTAATTCTGCTTTTGTGTGGTACAATCCTTTTAATTTGAATTTTCCCAATACCGCTCTGTATCCTCCTATTGCAGTGCGGTAATATAAGGTCGTTGCATAATTTCTGTAAATTTCTCTTCAACCAGTCTCGATTTCTTTTTTATATTCAAAAACGGAATGCAACAAACATATATCTGCTAAAGAGATTAAGGAAACAATCGATGTCCAAACTCATTTAGTTAGTCTTTTAAATAAAAACAGTTTCTTTAAAGTTCCTACCTCTTAATGATCCATCATGATCAAGTTCTTATTTGAATACAATTTCAAAATATTTATTTCATCGAACAATACCACTGCAGCAGAACGAACGTGCTCTTACCCTCAGATCTTGGATTTAGAATTGACGGCAAGTCTACCACTAAGTCAAATGAAGTCGTAGCATACTGGGAAGTCTCTTAACTTGTTTCGGAAAAATTATCACCGGCTTATTAAGCCTTGTCGTCTTTATAGAAACGGGAATAACATCATTTGGTTCTTTCTCCATAAGTAATAGGAGCTACTAAACTCCCTAAATGACGCCACCAATTTAGGTCGTAAGTAATAAGTCTATTTCGATCCCAAGATAATACAAGGTGGGGCAAAACTCCTTGATTTCAAAGAAAGGTTATAAAGCGAAGGGTAGTTTGAAGGTGGATGAAAATAATTTATTAGCCTAAATAGCAAAGAACGTTTTGCTGTCGAAGCATACATTCAGCTCAATGACTTTGTTGTGATCGCGCACTTAAGTGAAACAATTCAAATGACAGAACTCTAGATTGTTTTTTTTTTTAAATGTTATAAAGCAAAAAGTAGTCTGAAAGTAGAGAAAGTGGTTTCATTAGACACAGGTATCAGGAAAATGTTGCCTAAAGAGGCCCTTAGTGACCAACATATCGTGGATGAACCATGCGTTTGGAACAATAACTCTGTTGTGGCCGCACAAATGCTTTTCGAATCCGCTTCCAATTTGCGCCTCAGTCCTCCCCTCACGAACAAAAATCGATTTTGTTGTGGGTAACAAACTTTAAAAGTACCAGTTCTGTAATGAAAAGGAAAGAAGAAATAACTCCGAATGCGTGTACATCAGAAAATTTTGAACTTTCCCAACGTAATTGACAAAATCGCATTTTCATTTGTTGAACAAAATTTCCCACAACATACATGAAAGGCCTCCTCACAGCGAACGTGTTACAGTTTAGTGTGCATTAAGTAAAAGTCATTAACCCTTACTATTTTGAGGAGAGAGGCCAATGTGTTACTGTGACTTCTTGTCAACATGTAGAAATTATTCAACAATTTTTCGCACCGAATTTTGATGCACTCCAACTGAAAAAAAGTTGGTTCCAACAGGATGAAGCTACAGTTGCTGCATTGCTGTGACTTCTTCCTATAGGGATATTTCAAAGCTGAAGTTCACATGGCCCTAAGACCTTCCAAGGTATACACGTGCAGTACGTCAAGAAAATATAACTTCTAAACACATGGTGGAAATAGTAATGTAGTAGTCCAGAATATGACTTCAATAATGCACCTCCTGTGGTTTTTTTATCTATCCTGCTCCACTGTGTACTTCAAACTAACACATTTGCATATACGTGACAACCACCTTTATGGTAAGCAACTTTCTGACTTTTCAGTTTGTATTTTCTTACTGTAACATAACTATAGTAAAATAAAATCCATTTATAGTTTTAAAACTCCTTCCAGGCTACATATAATTATAAATTTTTATAAAAATGAAGAAAAAGAAGAATCTTTTTAAAATTTAGGGTTTTCCTAATTAATTGAAACTCTAAATGGTGCATAATGAAAGAAGTAGTTAACTGCCTTAATATTATAAAATAATTTGGATTTTGGAACTCTTAAAACTTCTGAAACATTTTCAAGTGCTTCCGAAAAGTCTTGAAAACAATTTTGGTTTCAAAGCAATAGTAGCTGAAATTTAAAACTATTGCCCAAGGTTGAGCAGAGTTCGTTCTCGATCTAAAATCTTCTACTTTACCGCATTATTTTCAATGTCTAACAAGTAAACTAGGAGAATGACGTCTCATTCCAAGTCTAACAGTACTTTTTTGGACTAGCCAGTAATAGGTCTTATATTTCCGTGGTTGAGATATGCAACTATTTCTTCAATTCCTGTTCCAGTTATCATAACAGTGACTTTCTAACTTGGTGTTCACAATCTGTGGTAAACTACTACTTCTCAGTCCAATTAAATGCTCAAAGAAGCTTGTGATTTGAAAAAGTTTAAAACATGTTAAGCTACTACTAATAAATCCTGATCAAGATTTTGGTTTTCGGACAACAAAAGTGTCGTGCAAATCTAATTTAAGTCGCTCATAACTTTTTCTTTTTAAACGTAAATTCTTCAGTCTTTAAAAATCTAGGTCGTTTCTAAGAAATTCTACAACATTTAAGGAATCATAAAAAGATAAACGTTATCGAATTATCTGCAATGTTTAATGGGCAAGTTATCAGAATTGTATTCCATTATAAGTGACTTGTTTGCACTAATAGCATGGATTTTATATTTTCATGGTTGGAGTACTAATTCCTGCTCCAACTGTTGTAACTGTAACTTGGCGTTCACAACCTATGATAAACCAGTATTTCTAAGTCCAACAAAATACTCAAAATAAACTTGTATTTTGGGATTGCTACAAAGTCTTGATCACGAGTTTGGCTTCGGGCCAACAAAAATGTTCAAATCTGAAAACTATTACCCAAGTTTGGGTAATTTTGAAGTTACTCAAAATGTTTTCCTTTTAAATCTGAATTCTTTGGCCATTAAAAAGCTAAGTCGTTTTTATAAACTATATCGAATTAGCTGACATATCTTACAAGTAAACTGGGAGAAGAGCCTCCTATACTAAATCTAACAGGACTTCTCCCTTCTTTTATGTAGGCTACTAGCCTATTTCTAACCGTACAGTCATGAGGTACTATAAGCCATGTTAGGCGCACCCTAGGCAGGTAGCTAGCTCAGCCAAATAATTTAGAAAAAGGAAAATTTGGTGCTTACCGTTGCTTTTAACCTGGGAGTCAAACCCAGGACTGCCGCGCGCCAATGTGATACATCGAGGCCTTTACCTCGTGGCTGTTGTGCACTCAGAACTTGTTTTAAATAATAATATGGGTCGGTTATTTTCATGGTTGGGACACTTAATCAATTCCTGCTCCAATTGTGACTTTCCAACTTTGCATTCACAACCCATAGTAAATCACTGTTTTTCTGTCCAACTAAATATTGAAAAGACTTGTGATTTTGGAGAGTCTGAAACATCTTAAGCTATTGTTACGAAGTCCTGATCACAATTTTGGTTTCGAGGCAATAGAGGTGTTGGGCAAACCTGAAAATTATTCCTCTAACTTATTTAAGGTTGAACTCACGATCTGAAATGTTTTATTATTAAAAAACTATCGTTTGTTATGGCAAACCATAACATTTAAGAAACCATAACCAGACAAGCTTTACCACATTATCTGCAATGTCTAGCAAATAACATTGGCTCTAACAGTACTTTTTTGAACGTAAGTCTGATTTGATGATTGGAATAATCTTTCATCGATTTGCTACTAACTAATTCATTCCTACTCTATCACAATTGTAATTTTCTAGCTTCGTGTTAACAATATATGATACACTACTACTCCAGCTAGATACTTTGATGTGACTTTTCACCACAAATTTACTACAAGAATTTTTCATCATGCAGAATATGCTAGACAGATATTAAAGATACTCTAAACTGTAAGCTTTTTCAGGCGTTTGTCCATCTTTAAGTGAAAATCGCGGTTTTGGAAATAATTTCAACAAAAAGAACGGTTTCCACATACCTATAAATCTTGGTTTAACCATAACAAAAAGGAAGAAAAAACAGACAGTGACATTAGCACTCTACAATGAGCCCTTACGTACAATAAGGTAGTAATTTCTCACAACATGGCTTAACTATTTAATAAATAATATTCTAGAACGATAGCATTACACGAATCACTACGTAATTCTGACTGAAATGATAGAGAGAGAAAAAGCTAACGATCAGTCCTTTCGAGTACATAGCAAAAATGGCGAATACCGTTCTAATTATTTTGTCCAATTGTTGTAGACATTTTTATATTGGAAACTAAAAATTAGGTCTAATTTATTATTTATAAATCAAAGGTTTCCAAACTTCTTCGGCCAGGACACCCCCAAGAAACTACCCGTTTCATAAAACCACGCGTTTATATTGGCCGTTGTAAATCTTCCACAAAAATTATTGTATTTGAACGCAATCTTTACTTATGGAACTTTTAATATCTCCCTTATGATTTAATATTTCCATGTATTAAATGGTGCAAAATATTTGTTAAAAGCTGCACAACCGATTTAAAGGTTTCTTAGTAACTCGAAACAAAAGAAACTATTGCTTAATACGGTACCACCTTGTTCACAGAATAATAAGTTGTTAAACAATTCATACTAAATGCATTTAATTAGCGATAAGATTGTTATCGGCAACTCACGTAGTCAAATAATCCAGTCGTTCAAACATTTTCATTTTTTTGAACGACTATAGGTTACAATTTCACCATAACTTGATTCGACTTAAGCAAATACGTGCTGCATTCCAGCAGTCCTCAAAATATCGGCCTATAATTGGAAATCGCTTAAAAATTGACAATTTCTTTCAATTACATTCTACAGTAACAATCAAACCGCGTAGGCAAGCACAACAATTCCGCACATAAAAATCATTGCATTGCCACCGCAATTGTAACTCCGCTTTACGTAGGCATCCGGCAATAAATGTAAAATTCAATTAATTAGAGCTATTACAACCAGCACTAAATTAGTACTAAAACAAACGGCGTTTCGAAATTTGTCATGAAGTGCCACTTAACGTTTCTGCCGGGAAAATCTAGTGTACAGGTTACGGTATAATTGATTATACACCTTTTGCGGTTAAATTTCCCTTTTATTTGAAGCGCATTATTTAACTGGGAGAAAGTATTTAGCCAAAGAAACTACAATTAGCCTCCAAATTATTCATCCAAATCACGTTTCCGTTACAGCAACAGTTTCATCACAGTGTTTAGGAAAAATAATAAAATCCTAGAGCGCATTGTTTTACGGGGGAAGTTCAATTTGTAATGAAGCCATAATTACACTCCAGTTCCGCGCGATAGAAAGTAGAATATTTGATACGCCTCAGGCTCGCGTTCGTCGGCAGGCGTGAATGAAATCAATATTGCACTTGTTGGCGCTAATCCGAGAACGTAGGTTGAAACGTTGCCTGTTATCGTTTTAATACACGTCGAAATGCAATTATCCTTTGCAGTGAATTAAACCCGTAAAAAATAAGGGCCGGTGACTTTAAGCACAACGCAAATCTCTAGCACATCCACCATATAACCCAAATTAGTGTGTATATGTATATGTATATGTATATGTATATGTATATGTATATATATATATATATATATAAAATTTGTACAAATCTAAATCATATTGTCCTGCAGTGTTTATAGATATACGACAAGCCTTTGAGAAGGTTTAACAACATTATGGCCTCTTATACAAGATTAGGTCAAGTCTGGTAAGTGAATATCGCCAACTTCTTAAATATTATCTGCGCGGGTATTACTTTTAAATAAAACATGGCCAACAATACTCTGCTCTGGTATTTTCCAAAAAAGTGTCCTTGGATCATTACTGTACACCATGCATACTCCAGACATACGTACAACAGCAGAAATGCATATAGGTACTTTTAAAGATGATACAGTTCTTCTTTCTAAGCACCCCAACCTTCAAAGACTCTCCTACAAACCCGGCTAACCAAATATATGTCATTATGTCAACTTTAAATCATATGGAACGTCTATCCGTGTACATAAATAACACATTAGTACCACAAGTAAATGAGTCACGTTACCTAGGTCTCAGTTTTGGACAAAAAATAACCTGTTAACAACATACTGAAAAAAGAAAGAAAATGGACCTTCAAATTGAAAAAATCTACTGGTTGCTTGACCCTGGCAAATAAAGCTCTTCTTTATAAGGGAATATTCAAAACATTAAACTCAAGGGCTATTCCTGTAAAACTACCACCAACGTCATACAGTACTGTCAATCCAAAACACTCAAAATAATTGCAAATGCTCGCTAGTATTTTCCTCCTCCCAGAAGACTCAAAAAGAAGTGCCCCATTGATCTACGAGAAGCCAAGCTTCAAAGTATGGGATAAAATCTTTGAATTAATTCCCTCATTGCATTAGTGCCATGCTATGACCTCACAGAAAATATCTTTGTAAATAGTTCTGATTGTTAATGTATAACAAACAATATATAACAACATACAACAAAAAAAAACAGTTCAAAAACTTAGCTTTTACTCTTTTCCTTAATAACCTATAAGTATTTTATTTTATCTAATTCTTTTTGTTTGGTATATCATACTTTTGCTTAAATAAATATTGAAAGTTACATGCCTACAAAGTCCTAAAAGATCTTTTTTTGTTCCATTATATAATCTAACCGTATAGAAGCGTCGCACTTTGACTCGTGGAACACTTATTATAAAGGTTCGAGTTCTATTGAACGCATAGTCAAAAAATGGAAGATTTCTTCACAGAAGTCAAATACAAAGCAGCCGACTACATTTTGGATATCTGTCAATAATTACTTTCTTGGGCAAGAAGTGAAATGAGTCTATAACCTTAGGTTTGGTAATAAGACAACGCTTCTGCGCACATAGTCCAGATATAAATTTGTTTGAGAACGTTTGGAGTATTTTGCAGGAGAAAGTTCATGAGCGAGGACAGTTTAAGAACAAAGACCAGTTATTTGCAAAAATCAAGCGTCTTGCGAAGCAGATTAATTCCAACCTGATCCAGGAACTCCACAACGGTATTAATAGGGGTTTGTTGGATGTTAATGAGAAGAGAAGGGGGCAAAATCACTTTGGAAATTTGTCCAAACTTTTTGTTACGTTAAAAATTATTTGGGGAAGTTATTTTATCATTTCATTATAAAGACAATCACTGCTTAATCTCATCGAATACTTATGGTGAACGTGTTCTAGATATCTATTTATATACAAAGAGTAGTTTTGACGCTTCAACTGTAGTGATTGTAACATAGAAGACAAAGAACATTTAAAAAGGTTTAAACGAATAATTACAGGAATTATTGAAAAAAAGATTAAATATAGAAACATTAAGTGTTACTCAATTTGAGATTTCTAGACGTTCAAAAATCATAAGGAAGGTATACAAGGAAGAAAAGTGGCTGCCACACAAATTAAAGGCAAAAAATCAATCTGCGTCCTAGCCCAACCATGAACATCGACACCAAAACAGAATATCCATGGAAATAAGATAATGCTCTGTATTTGGTATAATCAGTAAGGCGTGCTGTATTTAGAGCTGTTAAAACCGAGTCAAGTGATCATTAGGAACATCTAGCAATAACAATTAATCAATTTTAGGCGAGCATTGAAGGTCAAACGAATACACCAAAAGTCATCAAAAAGTGATCTTTCAGCAAAACAGCTCTCGGTCATGTGTTGGGAAACAGGTCAAAAACATGTTGGAAACGCTTAATTGAGATGTCTTACCCCACCCGCCTATTTACCAAACATTGCTTCTTCCGATTACCATTTAATTCAGCTCATATGAAGATGTCCACATTGGATCTCTCAGTGGATCGCCTCAAAAGAAGAGTCGTTCCTTTGAAGCGGAATCCGTAAATTACCAGAAAAATAAAATAATAATATAATATATATAATAAAAATAACTAACAATGTATGTATAGTAGCGATTAAAAGTTTATTGGCACTTGCCATTTTCTTCAAATCTCGCTTCAATCTTAACAAATTGGCAGAATTTTCACAGCACTTGTACGATATGTCTTACAGTATTGCAGTACATACAATATATTAAATTATATTTTTCTTTTCCTCCATTTTGCCATTTTTTACTATAAAACTGTTTTAGAAAACGGGCCAAAGTCCCAGAAGCCACAATCTGGCAGTACACGAGTAAGATTCCATCGAAACAAACATAATGAGCTGTCGTTGACTACACTCTTCAAGCAGTTCAACGTCTTTACGCAAGCTATTTCGCAAATCATGAAGAGCTGGCAAGTGAATGAAAGAATCAAGAACCTCAGCGTCCCTAGGAGATCCAAAATCACCACTAGACTCACTGATCGAAACATAATTCACATGGAGTGGATATACGCAGACTGAGAAATCATCTGGAGCGACGAATCAAAATTCTTTATGTTTGGTAATGAAATAAAGTATGCAAGGCCTTCCCCGCCCTTCCAACAATCAACCATGGAAGGATCTTCACTTACCAATAAGATAATGATTCGAAGTATTGGAACAAGAATGTCACGAGCTGGTTCCATCGCCATTTGGATTTCATGGATTGGCTGAACCAAAGTGCCGACCTCAGTATCATCGAAAACTTGTGGAAGAGGAGTCTGGTGAGTCCGCGAACATTAAATGCGGACAAGAAGTTCGACCAGGTAAACGTAGCCTGAAAGAGTATCCAGCAGAATGTCATTGACACTCTTATCGACGCCATGTCTCGCAGGTATCAAGCAGTGATTGATAGAAAGGATCACATGACCAAGTACTAGGCTTGTTTTAATTATTCATCTCTTGATATGTTTTGTTCAATGCGTAGTTATTTTGTTATAGCTGATTAAAATAGAGAACTTTTTCTCATCCATTTCACAAGTTTTAATATTAGTAGCGTATCTTTGAGAATTACATGCCCGGTTTTCCAAAATGTTTGCAAATTGTATTTTCCGAATGATTATGAACAATTAAAATCTGTTTTGTAAATAAATAAAATAACCTTTGATGCCATTATCTAGGGATTAGTGTTAGTTCTTTATTTGGAGTCTCGATCTGCCTACTTCACAAGGAGAACTATGAGTTAAAGAAGAATGAATCAAAGAAGAAAGTTTGATGGGAATATGTTTTGACAGGGAATGCCGAAATGTTACCTGTATCCAGCCGATATACATCAGCAGTTACCTCGGTTACGTCAGCAACGGTCCCCCACCACAATTTCTAGCACACGCGTACGAAGTGCATGGGACAGTAACTTAATTTTTAGAAGATGTTCCTCTGAGGATGTTCTCAGCAGTTGTGGGCGAAATTTCAAGAGTTTCGAAACTCCGACCATGGCCTAATAATTCGATAAAAAACAACACTATGTATCTAAACGTAATGTTGCCTCAATGACATTATTCCTAAATTTTGCAAATAACAATTTAACTTACTAAACGCGGTGATAAAAATAAACAGATAATACACCGAAGTTCCTTAGGCAGAAATGAATTGTTTATGATCTATCGATTTGATAAGCGGCGATACGTTTTCCAGTACACGAGTTCCTGACTAGTGAAATATAGACGGGAAAACATTCCAATCCCTGCAATAAATCTACAGGCACAGCATACACGCTTACAATTTTAATCGCTACATGCCATATATCTTCTCGTGGAGCTTTCAAAAAATGCTTACAACTGTTCGGGGAAATTGCATTCGCAGTTTGCAGTAGACGACCGTCGCATTGTAGTTTTATGATTTCGTGGTGCTATACAGCTTCTGTCGATTTCTTAGTTCATTTTATAACCTTTGTTTCCTCATCAGAAATGAACAAAATACTGTTTTTAATACAAACAAGAACACTTTCGTAATCGAAATTTTGCAACGTTGGTACAACGGTACAATGATCAGCCATGTCTGGATGATAGATCAACAAATTCGACAAACACTTCAAACACAAAATACACTAATAATCTTTATCCCTATAACAGTCTGATAGAAATTAAAGCTAATCCAAATGGTTCATATTGTATATATGTAAATGTTTAGTTACTACTACAAGAATTAATATTAACTTTTAGTATATATGGATATATAGAGGTAACAAAAAATATCCTACAAAATAGTGTTAGTGTCAGAAATGATATCCCGCCAAGTGGGAATATCATAAAGCAGCCGCTACTACAATTATTTGGAAACAAAATTGGCTAAAATATTTCTAAATACATGATCTTCATACTTATACGGTATTAAATTCTAACTGAAAAAAATACTACCTTATTGTATCTTTTAAAAAAACTTGTACATTTGTAAAAAGTTTTAGTTACCTTTCCTAAATATATAGATTAAATTTAAAACGTCTGTATCTACGATTACTTAGTATTAAAAAATCTATGCGTTATATATAAAAAATATTTCTTCTTTCTCTTCTTTTCAGACTCGGTAAGTTAAGCTTTGTATTTACCCAACTTTTAGCAAATTACTTCATTTCCTAAAAGTTAAAATTAAAGTTCCACCAAACGTAAACCATATCAAATCGAAAGAAGAAGAATATATTAATTTAAAAATTGAAAAATATGAACCAACAATCAGATGTTCCGTGATGACTTTTGATCGATAAAATTTCTAAATGATTAAAGCGGCCATCTATTTGTATTACACTATAACAAGATATATCTCTGCACATCTATACAGTTAAGAAGAAGTAAAATAAAGGTGTAAGAAGAAAAAACTATAGAAAAAAATTTGCATCATCATCAAACACAAAACTAAAAAAAGATAAGTAAAACCTAGCATCCAAGAAGTAACTAAATATAACTTAATATATAAAATTGGTGAAAATACCAAAATCACTGGCACATTGCAAGAATAATAAAAATATAATAAACAAACATTAAACAACAAATAAAAAGCGGTACCGTAAATTCTCCAAATTATATTCTTAAACATCTTTAAACAATTTAGTGTTACTTGAATCATACTACATGTAGCTCAACGAAAGATTTTGATTATTACAGCTGAGGGCCTATAATGGGCCAGATTGATTGTAGTACCTCGCTACGATAAAGAAATGCGTGGTTACAAATACCCTCGTCAACAGTGAAATTAAAAGAAGAGATAAACAATCAGCACTACCAAGACCCAGCCTCCTAAGACTCTCGAAACGAAACAAAGCGAGCAGTAACAAGCTGCTAAGGACCTATTTGCACGGTGTTAGGCAATACAAACGCGCCGCCAAGAAAAACCCCTTGTTGATATTTAGACGTCCGTCATTTTTTCTAACAAAAGCTAATACTACCAATACCTAAGAACCTAAGTTTGGAGGTATTCATCCAATCAATTGGATGATAAATTCCTTCAGCAGACTGTAAAATATTGGGGAGTTAGCATAATGGTGTAGGATGCCATTAGATGTGGTAGCAAATAACTTTTTTGTAATAGTACTGTAAGTGTCGACAAATAAATTAAAATTTCTATATATATCTTCGATAATAACATTCTCGTTAACTAAAATGTTGTTTTTGTGGAGAATGGAACCCCTCATCATCCAAAACTTACAGCAATGACAGAAAATATCTCAGAAACCGATTGTTAACTTAATAAATACCATAGCCCAAAGATTTAAAGCATTATATGGCAGTAAATGAGATTCAATCATAGTATTAACTGTAGATTTTAGTTGGATATTTGAATAGGTGTTGTATTAATTTAATGTTTATTTTATTCTGACGCTCTAGTATACTTCTGTAAAAAAACTGTTGTTTCAAACTTTTCTTTCTTTACACCTTTTAGAAGACAATTTTTGTTTATTTTTGAACGTTTAAAAAATTTTGAGATAAAAGGAGCACATGTAAATTTTGAGATCTCTAGCTCTGGTAGTTTAGGTCAGAAAATACAAAAGTAATGTGGTAAATAATACCAAATTATTTCCCCTCCACTTCCTTGTCTTCAAACATTGATTCAAAATAGATGACAGTATTATGATTAATCTTACATATGCTGTCTATCTAAATAATCTCATAGATAATAATCAAGCTGTAATCTACATGTAGTAAAGATTTCACAATCGCCATTTAACAAATCATACGTATATAGTTCTGTATTGTAAAAGCACCAAACCCCATGTACTTTCAATTAACCTAGCGAATAGAAACAAAAGATTACTGACCTTTTACATCCCCTGTATCTGGAGGTCGCATAATATCATTTAAGTAGTGTTCTAAGCCCCGCATGGTCTCTAGAGGACTGCTGCCATTTGCGCTGACGACTCCACATCGATCCTAAACGAAACGAAGAAAAATAATTACACAATTTAATAGTAGCACACAACCAATCTAGCACTTCACCTTTATATAAGCAAAGCAAATGATTAAAGGTATTTTTCCATCTAGTTTGAGATTCTATTTAAATGGAAGTGGCAGAAAACGTGTGTTACTTTTCGTCAAAGTCAGTACTCGAATCGGTCTAGATAAAGACGCATTATCATGTTAAAAGTAACATTTATCAGATTATCATGACCTCTTAATTAGTGCAGCATATACAGAGTGCTATTAAATTTCTTACTCCTAACTAATAGTAATAATAATATCTAAATAAACCACTAAATAACAGCTGTTATTGCATTACACTCGTTCGAGCAATATATTGAAACCCCCACAGTTATACAATTGCTCAGTTAGGTAACGAACTCCAACAAATGCATACAATTTTCATAACAAGAAACGACTGGTAATCGATTACGCAAAGTAGCAAATCTATTGAATGCAACTCGTGCGTCACAGTCGCGATGCCCCCACACAGCCGAAGGTCATTGCATAGGCAGTTATTGCTTTAACTCTTATACACCTAAATTCCGCTGAAACCCCAGCGACAACCTCTACGAATAACTTCCTAGGAGACCTCCGCTAAGATCACTTACACCCTGTTGTAGTTTCGAAAGGTCTGAATTAATCGAGACGATGTTATCCCAACAATGGGCAGCTTTCGATATATTAGAACAATGGATATTCTTCGCTTCTATTATACGAAAAATTATAGATGGGACTTTAAAAAGAAAAAGAGGTATATTTAGGAATTATAGATTTCGAAGAGGCTTTTGATAAAATACATAGAGAAAGTGAAAGGTCATAGTCATTAATTGGATTATTAAACAAACCTTCAAGAACAAAAAAGGATTAATATAAACTTTTGGAGAATGTTTAAAATATTTTGAAATTTTGAAAAACTGACACATATGCAAGCAAATATTAACTCTTTCAAAATAAATGCAAAAGATATATGTTAACGCCTTCAACCAATTTAGGGCAACAAAAATGCAAAAGCACTATCAACCACAAATAGAATTCATATTTTTCACTCAAACATTTCATTTATAAATAAATTCCTAGGGTAAATTTCAAATGCATACTGGCCATCCACATCAAACAAATAGACACTACTATTATGGACAATAAAAGAAGAAAATAGTTAGAACACACATTAATAAAATTGAACGACATTACAAAACAAGCTCTAGAGTATAAGAAGCAACAGAGAACAAGGAAGACGAACAATAACATAGAGAAGATACAGAGCTCAAGAATGTGGGAATTTCATTTTAATGGTTAAGTGTACAGAAAAAAGGAAAATGTATTTGTGATAAAGCTTCGGGATATCTGGATATATAATATAGTAAACCAACCTCAAGACTATCATCCCTGAATTTAAACTATGGAACTATGGAATGTATAAAACTAATAATAATAATCCTATTACATATTGATTTTTATAATGTTATTGAATAAGAATTAAATTGGTAAAGAGACAAAGTAATACATGAGGACCAGCTAATGAACCAAAAATAAATGCGACTAACGAATAATTCCAAAAATCATTAGTTCAATAAATCATAATCAGTCAAACATGTAATTGGATTAATATTTGATCAGAATCTCTTAGAATCCATGCATTTAAAATTGGCAACCAAGCAGAATTATTCGTACAAAACAGTCCATTCCATAAACCACAGAATCATTTGTATTAAAAAATGCTATCTGATCAGACTCGTCTATCAAGCAAACAAAAAGGAACATTTTCCTTCTAATAAACAAGGATTCAGCAAATCAACTACTTTACATCTATTCGGCAAATGAGTATTTGACCAGAATCATCAAAACAGGTAGTTGACTAAAACACGAATCAGATTCAGTAGCAATCTATTCATTAAATCATCAACAAGCAGCAAGTCGAAACTATCTAACAAGTCAGAATTCTATTTAAAAACAGCATTTGATTAAAGTTATCTGTCTATCCAATAATGATTCGATCAGAACCAAATATAGAGAAAACCAGCCGATGTTTAGATTCATAGACAATATTACTTGTCCAGAAAACCACCATCAATAGCCAAGTGTTTGACTTAAATTCGGCAAGCCACAATTAAATCCAGCATTTAGTTCAAATTAACTAAGTAGTCAACTAGAATGACAATCAGATTTCAGCAAACCACAGTTCTAATTAGCATTGAAATGTCTAGCGATCAAATATTAAGTCAGAAAACTACCATGTAACTAGAATTACTCAACAAGTAAACAAAAGGTTGTCCCAAACTATTCGTTTACCCAATTACTTAGTAAACCGAAGTTTAGAACAGACGTACCGTTCAAGCAACTCTTTAAATAAAAAAATATAACAATCTCATCAGAATTGTGTTCCATTAACAAACATTAGGAAGAATCATGAACGATGAAATATTCAAATATCTGCTAAAATTATTTCTTTCTTTTTCTAAAGTAAGTCCTTTCACTTTCGCGAAACTGATGCGCTTTCTGATAAGCGCACCTTTTTTCTCTATTTCTAAAAACGTTTTATAACCCAGTTTCATCATCTGTGACCACAGAATTTGCTGTGGCAGACTGCCCAGACTCAAATTGTTTCAGCTCTGTGTGCGCCAGATAATTAATGAAAAACCCGAAGCGACTTCCTCCGCTCTTAAATTTCAGTGCAGAATTAGATGTAGAGCAGTAATGTTACGGATTCCGCTCTGCAATGTTTCCAATAGTCCCGCCATCATTTGGACCGCCGAGACGCTCTTTAACACCTGAATTGACTTTTTCGAACTGGTCCGCTTATTTTTACCGCGCTATCGCTGCCGGGAATTATTTTATATTATGATAATTAAGAAAAGGGCAGTTTTCAATAAAATGCTTTCCAAAATTTTATGTCGCTTTGCTGCTTGCTTGAACATCCACTCGTATTATTACCCCACCGCTTATTGATCTTTTCCTTCTTTCCTCCTTCCTCCTGCTTTCTCTCCCACTGCTCTCCTCTCTGTGATAACACCAACACTAACATCGTCTCGGTATAGACCCTTCTATACATTTTGTTGCCGCACTAATGCTCGCGCTAAAAAGTTTTTAAGGCATTCTCTGATAATCCTATTATAAAATTAATTGCGCGGTGTAATGTGTTGTAAATCATTAAAGAGTGGCAGCTTGAATACTGACTTTGTAAGGGAATTCGCCCATAATTTATGAGGGGTGCTCAATTGAAACGCGTTCGGAATTTATATGACACTTGATTGAGAGTTTACAAATGCTAATAGGGGTTCAAGATGACAAGTTAAGTGAATAATCCAGTTAAGAAGACTTCCCACAACTATATAACTGGGTTTTTAAAGCAAAATAATGTATGCCTTGGTGCAGCTACAACATCTACAACCATTTTAAGTGATGTCAGTTGTGTACTCCACAAGATGAAATAACTATAATAAAAGGTTGTGTTATGACTATAGTACTGAGAAAATAGTACCAGCTAAAACACTGTAGATGGTATTGCTTCCTTTTGCATACTTGATTAACCTAATATCAAGCATTATCCAGATGAAGCGATGTAATTGTACTTAACTACCCTCATACCAAATCTCATGCTGATATGTCAATCAGTTCATGAGTTGTAGTGTATGCAGACAGACAAACTAGCAGTAAACATGCAAGAATATTTTTTTTTATATCAATCCTTACCCATAAAAAAATAATATGGCGTATCAGTTGTGTGGCTCATAGACATTTGACGAAATGTGTAGAAATTGCATTATTACCAAATATTTAATTACGTGATTATTATTTTCTAATTTTTATATATACCAAATGTACAGGGTAAGACAAAAAACCAAACAAACTTTAAGTGTAGCATAGCAGTATTTAACTATGTTTACTATTAACTGTCGTTTGTCTTTCTACTTCATATATGCTATTTTATAAAACCTGAAAGTTGCTATCTTAATAGCAACATTCAAATTATCCTTAGTATCCAAAAATATCTCAAATGTTTTAAACTCAAATAACACAAATGTCAATTTAAAACCATCATCAAACATGGTAAATTTTAGAAAACAATAGTGGGTAGAGAATCATAAATATATTTAGTAGATTATGCATAGAAAAAGTTTTTCTTTGTCCCCTATAAAAAAATTTACTTATTAACCCAGCACAAGTAGTCAGTTATATTTAATTTTTGAGAAAAATTCTTCCTTCGCTTCTTTTCTATCAGTAGCTGTTCTTATTAGTTTTTCTTCATCCTTCTGATGAAGCGCTCTGCCATACAAAATATTTCAGTGCATGCATATAAAGGGATGCGATGCTCAAAATGATCAAACAGCTCATCAGGCTGCCCACCCCGCTCGACAGATCAGCTGTGAACCCCCGCAGCAACAATGTGAAGGTCAATTCCGATGCACGGCGCAAAGCAAATATTTGCACCTTTGTTTGCACTGAAAAATGTCCGATCAATATGCACAGCTGCAAAATGAAGTGCGCCGCGCTCTCTGTCCTTTAATTAGCTCACGGGTGACAACCTACACTCCAAGCTGCTAAGTGAGCAGCTCCTCGAAAATCGTCGCGCCAATAATGTACGAGCCATTTCCGACTAACTCCCGATACTTAACTTAAGTTGCATGATACTATAAGTATTATCGACCGCTTGTGTGTCGAACGAGGCAGAATCTAATTCCGGCGAAGCTGCACTACAGCGCGCAAGAGAAGGCTTAACAGCAGACGTTCTGGACGGACTAGCGTAACTAGTATAATCCGTCTTCTGGATCAGGAGAGTGCTTCACCTGCACGGGAAAGCGCCTTAGATTTCTTGAATTTATTCTGTCTGCGGGGGGTTAGGTAGGAAAGCTAGACTACGCGCTGATTTGACTTGAAACCTCAAAGGACATTCAAGTTGGAGAAGCATTTCTGCAGAAACTATGTTATACGAGCTGTAATTACTCAACGTTTGATTACAGAAATAGGGTTCGGGTTCATAAACGTATAGTGAGGGCCATAAAATTTGGACACTAAAAACTGGAAAGGCCTGATACGATCAGATTAGTCGACCTTTACGCCATATCCTCTGTTAGGATGAGTTTGCGTGGAAACAGTAAATGTGGAAAATAACCAAACAGATTTACGATCTGAAGTGCGTGGGGCGGTTGTGTCATAGCTTGGATAGCAACAGTGCATTGTTACTGTTCGCGACAGCATGATTACCGCAATTTACTATGGGGTCGTATTGGATAATCTGCTGATATTTAAAATGATGAAAAGGCACTTTTGAACAATAACATCTTCAAAACAACTCACTTAAATTGGGACAATAAAAATGTAAAAAACAATTATAAGGAAACTCATTTCAGACATATTAATTCGGTTGCTCAAGTTTCTCTCTAAATGAAGTGTCTAAAATTGGAAAAATTGCAAAAATACAATTTCCTTCATTTCTTACGACTTATATCAGCTTTAAAGCTTAGATTTAAAAAATGTCATTAAAGCTATCGCTTTCAAACACAAAATTGCCTCATCAGTACATTTTAATTGTGTAACTTAATTCCAATGATATTGATTTTAAGTTCAGGTGAGGACATCCGTAAGATCAATGTCTAAAACAATTTAGTCACACTTCCAATTTAATTACGCAACTATTTCGTGCAAAGTACAGTCTGTAATAGCTTTTAACAATAGTATCCTAATTATTAATCTGTATCCATACAATTTCTAATTTGAATTTTCTCTTGTGATTCAGCCATCAATTGTGAAATGCTATTCAACAATTCAAAAAATGATTTGCTCAACTCATTTACTGATAGTAATATAGTGGTACAGTACACACACAATCATATGAAATAAAATGTACTCTACTACAAATCCCTTAGCTTAATTAACCTGGTCATAACCAACTATAGCTAAACAAATTTGGTAGTAATAAAGCTGGTGCTCCAAGTACATCCTACATTGACCAGATGCAATATATGTAGTACACGTTTATATTTGATTTACGAAACAAGGACAGGACTGGAGAACGAGGTTAGGAAAGTTCAAACTTAATATCTCGAAAAGCTTTTTAAAGTTTTACTTTCCCAACTTCCCAATTCTTAACTTTAACATAGGAAAGCAAATCCTTTTATGCAAAAATTATTCAAAATCGCTCGAACCACTACATCCAAAATAACGTGATGTAAACGTGGATATTAATACTACGAAAAAGTGACAAATAACCAAGATTTTTACCTTAACCAAGACTTCTCATTTTATAACATACATGATCGTTTTTTTGCATCTTCATTTGAAGAAAAATAAAATAAGCTGCATCTCGAAAATCAAAAAAAATTTCCTAAATAATCCATACGTGACCTGAGCAAAGAAATGGAAAAATGAAAGTGTTTGTATCTACTAATACAACATAATACATTTCTCATAGAGAACTTCCAAAATATAAATTTTTGGGTGCGTTCAAAATTACCAAATTATTAAGATAATAAAAGATCATTAAGTAACAAACCAAAATTGAAGTTTAAGCAGTACTACAAGACATGTAAAACGATAAAACTTTTTTGAAAAAGCTAGTATTTTCATATAATCTAGTCCTACAGTAAAGTGTTACAAATCAATCATTCACCCATGCAAATTTTGCATTGTCAATACATTTGGACAAATAAAAAAATCAGACACCACTATCATCAAAATATGATTCTATAGGGAATCCTAACAAGCGAGGTCCAATTTATCGTGACATTTCGCAAAATGGTAGGAACCGAATTAAAGCCCTTAAAAGTTAGAAAGATACAATATCCAATTTTCCTAAACGATCTTCTGAGACCACCTAGAAAATTAAATTTAAATTTTTTGCATGGAGTTGTAGAAATTTTATTTTGCCGAATACCCATAACTACAACTTTAAAAAATGATTAAAACGGCAAAATTACATCGGATGAAAGAGAATACGTGTCATATGGTAGAGTGACAATCTTGGGCAACATTTGCCGAGCAGTAGTATTTAACTGAAGTTTAAAAATTTGGTCAACCTATAAAAATGGCAAAAAAATTTCGCACTCGCCGAAGAAAATCATTTAGAAAAAATGGATATCGAAATACACATAGTTCTGCAAAAGGCTACGATAAGTTTATAGATCTTTGTAGCAAACAAATAAATAAGAAACTTAAACTAAAATATGGCCACCAAAGCACAGTAAAAAAAGCAATGCTCAAAAATATATTTACTAAAAAAGATGACATTCATACTTAAAAAATGGAAACATTCTATAGATGACAGAACTGCTAAAATAAATATAGTCAATAGATTACAAAGGATGAGGGAAAAAACTTACCCGACTTCTCTATAACTACGCCAACTATGACAAATTCTAACCGCAATAAAAGAACACAATTTTAACAAAGTAGAATATTTTTAGAAACAACCATCGAGCCCCAAAACATTAAAAATAACTCAAAAGAAAGTAAAAAAGTACCCTCAACTCAATATGACTTTTGATGATATGATAAAACCACCTAAAGACTATATATGCTAGATCCCTTAACATAGCATGAGATATTACCAAGAAAAATTACTTAAGAAGTAGTATATTTCAACACTGCAAACTTTGTTTCTGTTGTAACAAAATTAACAATAATCTTAACATTGATGTAAGATATTAAAATCTAATTTCTGTAGAACAAACTTTAGATTTTCAGCCTAAATTTGAAAATGTACAATTTTGAGTTCTGACTAGAAAATTATAAACTAAAAACGTAAGAGGACCAAAACACCCCTTTGTTGCACACGAAGTGCATGACTACAAAACTAGAACAATCTCCAAGTAGCACAGGGTCATTTAAACATCTAATGCTTCTTAGTAGTTCTACTACAGTAGAACGAAATTAACCAATAGAATTACCAATAACCGATTCAATGATCCATGTTCACTGAAACGTTAATAAATATTGTTTGAAAACTCCGGGAGTACAATATTACACGGTTCCAAAGAAAGTTATCGCCAAGCAGTGGAAGAAAAAACTACAATCCGATTGATAGAAAAATATGAATATCGTATAAGAGTAGGGAACGCGGTGGCTCAGATGGTTCAACCAGTTGGCTCTGTCCTCTAGCCGGCCCGCGCGAGTTCGAGTCTCGCTCAACCCATGAGTGTGTGTGAATGTCCTAGCATTTAAGTGCATGTTAGTGGGCACAATAAGCCCTTGCGGCTGCAGTGCCTGTAAGTGCGCCAAAAAAAAGAGTACCGAGTATATAGTATCCATTTTTTAAAACTCCATAAGAAGAAAAAGACTATATTATTCCAAAAGAAGTAATCACCAAGCAGTGGAAGAAATAACTCCAGTCCGGTTGATAACATGAGAAAAAAAGAATGCCGCATGAAGGTATGGGTATATGGTTTAAAAAATGCTACCCATTTTTGAGACACTGCACAAGAAGAGGAAGACTATACTATCCCAAAAAAGTAATTACCAAGCAATGGAAAAACTCCAATTTCTTTGGTAACATAAAAAGAATAATATCGTATGAAGATACAATAACAGGTTGTAAAAAACACTACCCATTTTTTGAAAGACTCCACAAAGAAAAGAAGACTATGCTATCCCAAAGGAAGCAATCACCAAGCAGTGAAAAGGTCCCTAACTTGGTTAATAACAGAAGAAACAAAGAATACCGTGTGAGAATACGAGTATAAGGTTTAAAAAACGCTATCCATTTATTTAAATCCTCAACAAGGAGAACGAAACTATGCTATTCCAAAGGAAATAATCACCAAGCAGGAGACAAAATTTCAACTCAACTGATATAAGAAAAAGAAAAACACCGTAAGAGGGTACGATTTGTGGTTTAAACACGCTACCCATTTTTTGGAGGACTCCACAAGGAGAAGAAGGCTATGATACTCCAAAAAAGTTATCATCGAGCAGTGGAAAAAATTCCAATTCGGTTGATAACGTGAAAAAAAGACGAATGCCTTATGAGAGTACCAATATACGATTTAAAAACGCGACCCATTTTTAAAACACCCCACAGGGAGAAGAAAACTACGCTATTCAGAAAGCAGAAAAGAGCAAGCAGCAAAAAATAACTTCAATAACTCAGTTGACAGAACGAGAAAAAGTAAAATACTGCATCACTGCCTATTTAACCCATTCATAACTTAGACTTATAATAGAGCGAATTAATAAACCATGGTTAAAAAATCTGAGACAGTGGTACGGGCAATCCGCAGTGCAACTTTTTAGAGCAGTGGTGGACAAAATAAAAATAGCAAATATGGTAGCCAACATAATCGCCAACGATCAATAACGGTCAATGCACTTGAAGAAGAAGAAGAATAAACCAAAAACTAACAAATTCACTTTTTAAGAAAACCCCCAATGGTCTGGCGCACTTGAAGTAATTATTTTATAGAAATAGATGCAGTACGAAAACTTTCACCTCCCGTAATATGTTTACAACCCCTGCATATTTTCTTATAACCTTTTAAAATTCGACTTCCTTGGGTGATTTTGTACGTTTGCGAGTTATTTTATAGCAATGATCTTGGTGTAAATTTGTAGAATGTAACGCTAGTCCACGATCCGTCTAACTAGTTTTAGTCCGTTTTGCAGTGTATTTTGACATGCGGAAATCTACCACACACGCGCGCGCACCCCAGCCGCTTGCCAGATTGTAGTCTGTCAAATTAAGCTGCAAAATACGCAGCTTTAAGGGGTATCAAAGAGAACTAGAAAGGTTTTAAATGCTTTGCAAGAGTTCGCACAAAAATCATTCCTATAATACAAGCAATTCTGCTAAGGGCATTCGAAAACGTCGAATTTCAAAGGGTTGTTACATGGTGTGTGGAGGTTGCAGACGAGTTACGGAAAGTAGAATACGTTCCTTGAGTGACGAGTGCGTCAAGATACTAAACAATTACCTAATGAAGTTCTATAGTGGAAGAGATACAGACGAAGTTTGTTAAAAGCGGGGGCATGTAAGTCTCTTCATGTATAACACAATAAGAAGTTACTAAAAACTGCAAATGTTAATAATGTAAACTGAATAACTATCCATGATAACCACCGTGATATTTTAAGATTTGCGGTTTGTTTCTCTCTATACGGAAGAGATTAAATTGCCGACCGACCTTAAGGCTACGTAATAGTATATTCAGCAGATAAAATTCAAAATCACAAGCAACTGGAGAATGGACATCGTGGATGTAGCGCCGCGCTTATCTTGTTGCACTATGTAACATTATTTTGGTAACAGCATATATTGAGATGGGCCGTTTCGCTTTTTACTTTTACTTGCAAAATCGCACTAACTTTTGTATATAACCACTACATGTATACGTGGTCCATTTGAAAGTTTGCTGCCAAGGCTCATACGCGTAACTGTTCCCACACGTCAACACACTTTTATCCTTTTATTACAAAAATGTTAATTTAGTAAGCTTTTAGCTGAGATACCTTAATAATGACAAATTGTAATAAAAAAAACTCGTAGTTGGCACATGAAACAGTTTTCTCTGCTGAAGTGCCAATTGCGACATAACTCGTTCGAACAAAAACACGCTGAATATGCATGGTCATGTTCTTAAGTGCGTCCATAAGTATCATGTATAGAAAAGATGAAACTCTCATCATTTCGTCAAACTACGTCAATGACGAATAAAAGACTAATGTTAATCTGAACGGGATGATTTTATAAAAGACTATGTTCCAAATGAAGAATACGAAGACAAAGAAAATGAGGAAGAAATTGATATTGAAAGCTGGAGTAACATAACTCCAAATTTGAATGAAAGATTTAGTTTGCAAATAGATTGATCACCTAGTTAATCTATTTCTTACAAACGGCTTTCTTACTATTTTGGTAGAACAGATAAACTTGTACACCTGACAAAAAAATCAACAAACAATCCTCGATCTTCGAGAGACTCGAAATAAGTTTTTCTTAGACTCAAATAGGACCATGTCATCGATTGAACATTACTGGAGCAAAGGGAAATTTTACAATGCACCATTATGGTGATTATTGACGAGTCGGAATAGATTTTAGCCAATGATTCAATTTCTACATTTTGTCGATAATTCGTCACTATCTAGAGATAGATTGCACAAAATAATTTTATGCCAAATAGAGATCTCTGCTTAGATTTGATGGAAGGAAGATACATAATTATATAAACTATGTGAACGAAACTGTGTTTTAAAAGTGAAAATTTACTGTGGGAAATTAAAAGAATGTAACGAGAAGGGCCATGCTCCTGCGGTTCTGTATCTGATGGAAGACTATTTACATAATCTTTCTATATGTCTGTTTCTTTGATCACCAAACTTATGGACGTGGAAAAATGCGAAATACCAAGAAAAACCAAAACCTATTAAAAAAAGAGAATCTTACTGGCAAAGAGAATACTCTACAGTGGCATGTAATAGAACGACAAGCACAATGTACTCACAATATCCAAAATGCGCAAAGTGGAAACGGTTGAAGGAATATCACAAATCGATTTATCAAATACTCTCCTGTTACTCGGATAGCTAAAGAAAATTGCACTACATTTATTTGAGACGACTAGTTTAAAGTTTCGTGAAACGTTCGTAGAAGTTTTTATTGGTCCTGGAAGCAGTACTGTATCAAAGATACTCAAAGCTGCCCCTTTTCGTTATTTGAAAGCACTTCCACCTACAGAAAAGAAAAATTGCTTGGCAAAACCATACCGTATGTGTACCAGGGACCTGGACAGACGTGAAAGTAGATATTTTTGCCCTGTATGTGAAAAAATCGATCAATTCTGTATTAGTTTCCCACACCCCAACAACTCTAACATTTCATGTAATATTATGATTTGAGCGGTAGACATCAAAATACTTAAGGTTTCCATTTGTGAGAATACTCGTTGTTGATAACTGATCCCAGTTTGCAAACTACGAGCATTCTCGTATTAATAAAGTGGATTTTTAAATCATCCTTTAAACTGGTGGTTTATCCATCGGTGCATTTGGTGTTTTCGTCTTTGGATGTGCTACATAAAGTTGTCAAAATAAATGGGCCGTGCAAGAACGCGCTTCTCGCCTCCCCTGGCTGCTTCGGGAATGGCACACACCAAAGATGACTCGCGACGGGACAACCGCACCCCCACCACCTCCCTCCAACCCGCCGCTCGGAAAAGCGAAGACCAAACGCTCGTTGGCGTAGGAAAAGCGCAAGCTCGCAAAGTTACTCTGCAAAGTGACACCAAGCGAGGTTGAAAGCCCAGATAAATTAAAAATAGCTGACCTTTTGGAGAAAACAGCGCCTGCATAAAACACCTGCGATTTTATTTTCGTAATATTTTCGGAAGCTCGCGAGCTCCGTTTCGGAGCTTCCAGGAGATTACGTTTCGCGGGTACATGGGATTTCGTTTGCAGCCTCACAACCGCGCTTAATTGGCGTTTCGACAGAACGGATCAGAACATCTCGTCGCTGTTAACGTGCCCGATGGTGGTCACTTTTAAAAGTCTAGGCAACTCCCTAAAAATCAGTTAGGTATGTGCTTACCTTACCTTGCACATATGAAATTATGAGTCTACTTAATGCTTAATGTCGCAATCAATAACAAAAAGTTGATTATAACTACTGTAATAGATGAAACTGTCACGAATTTGTAATATTCTTGCATCATCAATATTTTATTTTCCAATATTAGAGAATCGAATAAAAAAGACAAGAAAAATGGTATTGGATTAACATT
This sequence comes from Sinelater perroti, assembly GCA_036346155.1. Lineage (NCBI taxonomy): Eukaryota > Metazoa > Arthropoda > Insecta > Coleoptera > Elateridae > Sinelater > Sinelater perroti. Next base: position 813,205 of record JARFIY010000045.1, on the reverse strand, counting down.
TTTACATAAAGATTGGTTTTTCCAAAAACATTGAGTAATAGAAACAGTAAAAAATCGTTTAGGAAAACAGATAAAATATGATACTCCTTTAAAGTGACTGAAGAAAACCGATATCAAATCCACCACATCCTTCTCGTCCATCTAGATGAACGGAACAGACTTGAATGGTAACATACAGACTAACGCCGTTATTCCTTCATACGTTACACACAAAAAGATTAAGAACTAAAAAAGAAGACTGGAGAGAATCAATTTGATAAAGCCTCAAATATTACCACAACTGTACAACTTCCCCGTAAACTTCTAGACTACGTCGCAAAAAATGTTTTGTATCAAACACTCAATTGACTGACGTGTTCCCAAATTTTTGAGACAACTAAAAGGTGGCCCAAAGTAAAACCTAGATTTAATTTTTTTTCATAATTGGATTTTTATTGAGTATTTAAGTATGTAATCTCTGATTAAATATGGGATAGCCACCTCACTTCGACCGCAAACCTTGAGCCTTTTTACAAAATTCTCAATTACAATTTGGCACACCTATAACACGTTGGATTTCGTTCTTGAAGGCAAGTGGATGGCTGGATATTGGATTTCAGGTACAGGGTTAAATCACAAAATCTTGCTGTTCAGCTTTTTTTCAACCATTGAAGTCCACTGCAGGACGTAGCCCTTTCCTTGAATATGGTAGTTTTGCAATTCAATGGGAATTTGGCAATTAAACGCCACGCTTACCGGGCGGGTTGGCGAGTGGATAGGGTAGAATATACGTACTTCACGACCGCCAAAGGTCTTTTTGTATGACGGCCGGAGAGCATTAGATGTTTGCCATTGCCGGGGTTCGATCCCAGAGCCGCCGTGCGCCAGTTTGGCAGGTCGAGGCCTTTACCTCGCGGCTGTCGTACTCAGCTGATGATCAGGAAATTGTTAGAGCTGTATGGCAGGTGACACTGTACTCCTGCAACCACATTTGTTCCAGATCCATGTTGTGCCAACATAACCGAGTTATCGTCTAGCGATAACGGTCGCTATTTGCAACTACAGCATTTTCGGCAAGATCTTCGAAGAGGTTTAGTCCTACCACACCGCTTCTCCAAAATCCACACCAAACAGTGACTTGTGTGGAGGGGAGGGGGAAGGGTCACTCTCTTTTCATAAGTTACGCGAGGATCTTCCAACCCCAAATACAACAATTCTGTTTATTTACGAACCCGTAGAGTTGAAAATGCGCATCATCGCTGAAGGTGGTTTTTCGGCTAAACTTCGTGGTTCTCTAAAAACCAAATAACGAATTATCGGCGGCGAAAACGGCCAACGAGCTTAAACTCTTGCGTCTCGAAAGGTGCATTTGTTTGTTCCCAACATTTTAACTAACTATGACAATATTCCCACTGGACCTTACCCCCACGCTGATTCTCACAAAGTTTTGTATCCATTTCTGATCCAATTTCATCAAATTTTGTAATCAGTCTTCGAACAATTGCACTATTTCAACCAAAAATTCCACGGAGTTTTCGTGTCGCTTCCGCAAAATTTTTAACGCTTTTTAAAAATAATTCGCTGTTCTTTCGTATAGTGTTCCATATTTATTAATCGGAAAAAATCAAGAAAACGCGCAATTTAACTTTGGGCTACTCTAGAACCTTTACGGATGATACCATATCAGTGGTAGTAGAAAAAAGTACAACTACAATGAATGAAGGAAACCATCAAATCCAATAAAATACAAAACCAAATTTCCTCAAAAGCCGATTAATACCATGGATGGAAATTAACATGGAAGGAACAACGAATTGCTGCTATTGCAATGAGTCTACTAGAAGACCATTAATCTTTGACAACGAAGTAGTTGGTCTACATGCAACCAAAACCAAAAACGATATCTGAAACTATTTTTTAAAATAAATAAAATGCCCAACTGTGTGGTACACGACTTGGCGCTGAAACCATTTCTGGATACACATGGAGGGAAATAAAAAAGATTACTGCCAAATCACCGCTTCGGTAAGTGTTCATTGGAAGCAAAGTTTTGTTGGCCCAGAGGACGTATCTGTACAGCTTTGGACAACTCACTATTTCGCAAAAATAGCTTCAGGGCTTCAAACGATCGACAAGACAACAATCAACTAATCAACGTTGCGTTTCTGCAAACGGTTCCAAGAGGCTGTTGTGATTACAACTTATTTTTCGATTCGGCATGCCTGAGCATTCGTCAACAGGCAGTCTAATTCGAGTCTCTAAATTATACGTGGTTGATGACGCGGTTTTTATTTTTTCCAACCTACAGTTTTAGAACGGCAACGTGTGGCTGCGTAATTGAGCAAGCGCTACCCTGCCCTAGCGAGCTCAAATTCGGAAAAATATGGGCCCGTTTTGTCTCCTCGCTTGAGCTTATCTTTTTATTACGGGCGGAGAAGTATTAATGTAAGAGTATATGTGGAGTTGAATGTATAAATTTAGTATGTTGTGGCAACCGCAGTCGTGGTACTATTCTTAGAAGCTTGTCTAGCATCTACACGACTACTGGTTATGTTTAGATAACATCCGCGAACCGAAACTGCGTCTTCATAATCGGCAATTAACAAATTTTCGAACTTCCCCGATATTGAGTCGGCGCCCGTATAACAATTTATTCCACATGAGAGCTATTTGGGCCGGAATTGAAAATAGAGAACATTATAAATATCGCCAAGAGGCAGAAAAGTTGATGTAATACATTCTAAATTTAAAGCACACTCATTGTAGTAGTCGAGACAGTGCTTCGTTGTCGAAATACCAGCAAACGCTGATGCAAAAATTTCAGTAGTTCGACAAGGAAAATGAAGAAACGTCAAATTTAGAAGAGGGAAAGTTTCGTAACAACTGGAAAAATGTGAATCAAGATTGGTTAAATTTAAAGCCAAAAATTAAACAAAAAGTGCATTTATAATCTACCCACATGTAAAACATCATCACTTCAGCTTAAAGCACACACATTTAAGTTTACAAAAAAGGAATCTCCAATATCCAAGCTTTTCCATACATACTGACAGTTCCATCAAGGTTTCGGTGGAATGAAAATGTCAGTACAAAGTAAGTCCAATCTCTAACTTATTGGATTAACCTTTTTTGTTTAATAGTACTGTCCAAACTAATGCAAATGCAAATCTACTTGAAGCTCCAAAGGTAACGGCCATTCAAGCGTAATTTGTATGAACAAACTTCGAAAGCTAACAACTTCATACAAATCTTACACTTGAATTATCAATTTTTTGCTTTGTAAAAAAAGTAATGCGACAAATCGGTCAACCATAAGAGAACCCAGACTGACGGGTTAAATATAATTTGGAGTACTCTGCCGAACGGTGATTGCTACAAACATTGTTAAGGTGCCATGCATGGTCATTGCAACTTCAGAAAGATTACTTATTATACAAAGCGCAAAATCAGTGAGAAAGGGTAGGTATAAAGAAAAACCAAGGTTATACAAAAATAAGGCGTGTGGAACCAGACAGATTATTCAACATAAAAATCATAACACATTTAAATGTTACTGCTTTATTAAAATAAAACAAAACATAATTATCACAAACACAAGAGCGACTAGATTGAGACTATTAAGTGATATGTGGTACAGCAAGCAGCAGCAGCACAAATAACTAGCGTGACGATGGAATTATCGGTGCGGTGTGCTCAAGAGGTATCACAAATTACCTGATAGGGCAGCAGTTCTCGAGCTTCATCCATATTTGTGATTTCGAACGTAGGCGGTTGGGGAAAGGGCCCCTTACCGGGGTAGGAAGTGCTTCGTCGAAACTTAACGGGGGAGATTACTTGCTGGTGGTTGAAGGTTGGACTAGGTTTTCGGCCAGCTACGCTGATCTGCTGTAGGGGTGTTAGGTTAGGAACACTGCGACCTCGATTCCACACGGTGGAACCCGCTGACCAATTTTGGCCAGGGTTCGCCCACGACCCATAGCCTGCCTTGTAAAGTGGGTGACTGGGTTGCTGCCGACCCATATTATGCGGAAAGTTGTGGCTCGCTGTGATAGCCCTCCGGCCCTGGTTTTGGCCGACGCTGTTGCTGAAAAGCTGCGACTGTGTCGGGGACGGGAAGTTCTGAAAGCCTAGGCCACCATTGACGTTGCTTATGTTAGGAACGAATCCATCCTCGATCGCGGTGGACCACAGGGCCCCCGACGGCGTGCTGGGCTCGCTGGGATGGAACAGGGGCAAGCCGGCACTCGTCTTGGTGCTGTTTACTACCTGCTCGCTCAACTTATCTGAGAGATCTGCCACAGCGCTGGAACTGGTCTCTGCTTCCTGGGGCTTCTCACTGACTGCCCCGACCAGGTCATCGCTGTTGGTGCCGCTGACAGCTGCCTTGTCGACCAATTCATCTTGCATAGCGGTGCGAGACTGCGCCTGCAGGACACCCGAATCGCTGGCCGACGTAGGTGTGGTGTAGAATATTTGGTTCGGATTGCCTTTGCCCGAATTCACGCCGATCTCGACTGCACTCAAACCGATATTTGCATTGCCACTCAAGTTAAATTCCCCCATTAGTAGAGTCTTACAAAATAGAAGAGCCACCCGTTATGTCATACACCCGCAGGCAGTCCACCTGATCGCAACTTTCCTATCCACTATATTGCGCGAGCCGACCTAGCGAGATTGCATCGAATAAACCTGCGTGTTCAGGTGGTGCGGAGCTGCGCAGTTCGCTCCGTCTCCTACGGATGTCGCCACCTCACGACGTCACCAGCCGATCGTTAACTGCTGGAAATCTGTGACGTATAATTTGTCGATAAATAATTATGCCGCTTTTTTGCTCAATGCATCAGTAGGTTATTGAGGATTCCGTGAAAAACGTCCGACTTAATAAAGCTTGCACGGCACACACAAATAAATAAAAATTTATTCCTCGTGACTTACTTCAGTATTTGTAACTGCAGAATTTAATTTAAACCGACAATTTTTTCTTATCTCAAAATACAATAATGAACGGAATGTTGCTGACAAACCAAAAATAGAGCATCTCTATGAAACGTATTGAACAGTTAAAGGAAACTTATTGAAGCTACATTATTCCATCACCTTATTTTTGATCCATCTATCCGACATTTTTTTTTTATATTTGCTGTACCATTTCCTGATCCTTTTTCCTGTCAAAAAATCCTCTAAATTTAAAAGTGCGATAATGTGATAGTAGTGAGGGCAAAAATCTTCTGCCTAAGCGGTCAATTAAAATGTTAATTTTAAAACCAAAAGAAAATACGCAATGTCTAGACTTATGTGTATTTAGAAAACCTCTATAAGCAATCATCCGGCTAGACGTCACTTAAATTGATTATCCTATCGCTCTCACTTCCTCGTTATGATGTGCTACTTGAAAGCCAAGGTTGAATAAGTTACACAAAAAGATGAAGCTAATTGCATCTCAAGTCTTCTGAGAATCGCCGCTATATAAACATGGAAGTCATAAAAACCAGCAAGGCAAAATATTTCTAAGATTCTCATCAGATAAATAGAACATCTAATTAAGGTTTAAAAATGAGCTTACCTTTTTAGCAAATTTAAGAAATAGAATTAAAAATAAAAAGACCTTTAACTTTACTGTACAAAAACATACAAATTATAACATCCATATATAACACCAGGACAATAGTATATGGGTATGAAAGGTAAAACTCCAAATAATCCAAGCGCTCTTATTTATTCATTGAACTAACAATAGGAAAGTAATAAAAATGTATAACCAAACCAAATAATTTTATTGAATCAAAAAAGCACAAACATAAAAACGAAATTTGTAATACAAGACATTCTTCTGAGAAGAAGAATTATTATTTCAACTATCATTGAACATTTGTGCAATAAAAGACGGGCGCGATTGGGTTACAAACATCTTCATTCTAAACGTCCTGATTCAAAATATCAAAAAGCAGTACGGCAACTTAATCGGAAATTCTGACTATCTTGACTGATAACAAGGCAAGTCAAATTTGACTTGTTACCGTAAGAAATAGGACATCAATTCCTGTTCAGAAACAGCAGGAATACATCACCAGTCCTGTTTTTGGCAAGAAACTTCATGCATTGTCTAACCAATGCTACAATTGATCATACAATTGATCTGATTTAAGCGGCAATACAAAAAAAAATTTGAAGAGATACGAGAGGCGCATGAATATCATACAGTTCAAGAAAATATTGAGAGAACACAAATCATCAGTCAAAGTAGAAGTTATGTGTCTTTTTACCATTTTATGATATTTTGTAGCCCAAAAAGATATAATCGGATAGTACCAAGATTCTACCATAACGTTTTTACAAAAAAGCAGTCCCAATAAAAAAAAACATGCCAATAATAAACCAATCTCTCTATTTATGAAAATGATGTACAACTTAATCTTTAACTTTGCATACATTTAAAGGTTCAAATATTTTTTTATCGTCCTCTTGGTCTTCACTACAATTTTTTCTAGTTGTCTTTTTTATCTTAAGCAATTACCTAGTAAACACAATGCACCCTAAAGTCTCATTATATTTACCCCAACTGAAAACTCATCACCCATCCACGGGTTTAGTTTTTTATATCATAGTATATGACAAAATCGTTCAGTATTGCCATAGTTTTAATTTTCCAAAACAAAGGAATTTTTCTTTTTTTCTTAACAGCTTCTGTGGGTGTATACTGAAAAGATCAGTGCCGATCTCACGATTTCGGAAGCCATCCTACTACCATGTTTGTGCTGCTCTAAAAACTTGCATCACCAGCCTGACAAATTAAGAAATTTTATAACCAAATCTTTGCGTTCCATTCCGAAGCTATCCAACGCTTTCTAGGGATGTGCTTCCAAAGAAGGAAATGGGCGAAACGCGCTGGATTGAATAGAACCCATCCCGACCAGCAGAAACTCACTGTTAAAAATTTACGACCATTTTTCATTCTCGTAAGCAACCTCGAAACCTTCTGTTGGAACAGGAACAAAGATACCAGTGCCTTAAAGTTAAAGGAGAAGGAGGAAAGTTTAACCCAATCACCCTTCCCGTTTTATCTTAGGGATTTTTGGTACTTATCGCTTCGACAATGATTGTCCTAGATAATTCTAAAAAGATTGAATCGTTCTGAGATTTAAAGTTGGCCTCTATCGATAATTTTTTAATTATATGTGTGATGCGCAGTTCCAGTTACTACTAACCTGTTTTCACACAAATTAGTCATTTTGCGATTCACCACATCGAGACGTATCCATTTGGTTCTCCACCAGTTAAATTTTTATTTATTATCTTTAGTCTTTAGACATATACATATGATGACAGATATTTTTATCATTACTACGTTTTGGTTTGCTTGGAGATAATTTGAATTGTGTTTCTTTTTTATATTATTTCCATTTATTTTTGCAATTCTCAATCTATCCAATATATTTCTCTGCGTGACCTTTTCTAAAAAACCCACAAACAAAAACCATCAAAACAAGTTGTGAAGCGGCATTTTAAAACGCTGGATTGACCTGTCCCAAGATTGGCCATTCCACTCTGTGCATAAACTTTTAATTGCCCGTGCAATTCCTGACTCGCATTTTTAGCATTCTCCAGGTTTATCCTTCCCAGATGGCAAAATTAAGCTTTATGCCAGTAAGCGCTAAATATAACAGTATGCCTTTCTCTTTCCTGCTATTGATTTTATGTCTGTCTACTAGGTCAGGCTGCAGCTTGTTCTTCCGTAGTTACCTCGTCGAATCTTTCTCTTAATTTGCTTTCCAATACTTCCATGCATATTTTTAATATCGTTGGGGGTAAAAACAGGGTGTAATCTCTAATTTTGGTTTGATCTGCTGCAAGACATTCCTGTCCTCATGTTCGATTCTTTTAAGATTGTTTTCCTATTATTCCGAGTATTTTTTTTTCAATTTCGCTGATGAGTTAATTTTCTTCTTTCGTATTTGTTTCTATCTTTTTAATGTGTTTTTCTAATTATTCTTTTTTATTTTCTCTTTTAAGACAATTTGAATGAAATTATTATTGATCGTTGTCTTTGTGCCACAATGCAAAAAAAAATAATACGAAGGTGTATACAAACGTTTTCAAAATGGAATAACTCATATTAGAAATATCTACAACTCTCTTTACTGGTATTGTTTAGATATCTTAAATAATGACGGTGATTATACTTTCCGCAAATTACATTTAACATATATTTTCTATTCTATTTATATCGATTTGTTCATAACTTATTCTTGCCTTTACTAACTTTTTTTAGTTTTATATATTTTTTGGTATAGAATTATACTTTCTCTTTTTAACATTATTTTGCTTGTGCATACTTTCATATTTTTTGAATTATAAAAGTTGATAATTTCATAATAGAAATTATGCATCAATAATATTAATGACTAAACATTTTACGTTAATTTATATTAAAATAAAATATTAAAAAGCGAGTTATTAAATTTTTTTTATTATTTTCTTTTAAATTATCAATTTTACATATTTCTAATTACAGTTTTCTATTAATCGATTATACGCTGCGCTTATAGATGGTAGCAATTACTCTAAATAACCTCACTTCTACTGAACTTGCTCATGGCCAACGGTATACTTCAAAAGTGAAAATCTGTAGTCATATATGACATTGAAATGTGTTCACAAATAGCGTATTTAAATAAATTTAATAATTTAACTTTTTGACAACTAAATTGCTGATATTTCTTCTATCACCGAAGCCTTGTAAGTATACCAAAAATATGTTATACTAATTCTTTAACATCATAAGGTACCTATAACTCCTAATACATTAGAGGAAGACAAAGGTTAAAAGTTCAAAATAACTAAAAGAATTGGAAAAGAAGACTCTGCTTTGCATTCTAAGTTAAAATTTGCAGCTCTTTCATGTTGAAATCTTGTAAGCAATCATTCATTAATTTCAAGACCCTTGAAAAGCACTCATTTGTTATGTATAAAATTATATTTTGCTTTATTTAAAAACCTAGAAAACTTGATAGCCGATAGATTGTGTAACATGTAAAATATGATTAACATTGGATGAAAAAATATTTGTTGAAACTGTTTGTCCGAATAAAGAGGACTATTATAATATTAACACAGTATTACATGAAAAAGAGAAAAATTTACAAACACTTAAATAATGCTCAATATTCATTAAGGTAGGTTTCCAAGCAACTTCATTTGATTAAAGCATTCTTGTTCTTTTTGACCTGCGACTGCATCATTATGACTGTTACTATGCTAACCTACATTCTACAATAGTTAAAAATTAGATTATACCAAAATTCCTTTATTGAGTCATCTTAGATGTTCTTATATAAATATTAACCACCACTAACATATTCTAACAATTTTTAGAATTTTTAAAATGGTATATGCCAACTTTGCTGATAGTTTTTTTTTTGTATATACAATATATGAGGGCGAGTGATATATACTCGTCTATAAATTAAGAAAAAACCTGTACGGCTAGTTAAAGTGAACCAAAGTGGATGAGTAATACAAATGAAAAGTATAAGAAACACAGAAAAGCAGCAATTGTAGCTGAAAGAAAATATGGACATAGGAAAAAGGAACCTGAAAATTGATGCTTTACAAAAGTGTAATAGAATATGATGCCTTCTGATAGATGTACATGTCATGCAACATAAGAATGTCAAACTGTTCCTGCGAAATAGAAACACATTCCTACAACATTTCTCAAGTATATGACAAGTGTGGCCAATGGGATTAGTCTATCTACCAGATATCCCTTGTTGCCAGAAACTAATTCACAAGATCCTACTGAAGACGCATTGTCATCTATAGGGAGGAGAGTAGACTTCATTCGTCCACTAGAGATCGACATATTGTTGAATAATCATATCCTGATATACCTGATCAATAACAGTACCTCTATCAGACATGAAAAGGTGTATGGGAGCCCAACCCACATGAAAATACCAGCACGTCAAAAATGTCCATTTTCACAGATGTTCTTTTAAATATAGCAACTTCCATGTGTTTGCTGTAACAATTACAAAGCACCACCGATTATTGGCCTAAACATATATACCATGGTTCCTTGGTAGGTGAGTGATAGTTTGCTCCAATAATGCTGTACAAGTGCAGATCATGCACTATATGACCAAATGTACCCGCACACCCCTCTGGAGAATTGGATCTGGCTGTTATATGTACTGAACCGTCATAGAACGAGGTAAAAATGCAGGTAGTAGCATATGTAGATCATACACGTGCGTTAGACAAAGAATAAGTCGGCAAAGTTAAATGAGGTATAGCTCTTACATCTTGCAGCTCATCATATATATTTTTTCTAATTTACTAAGGCTCAATTAGGACATAAGCTCAAAGGCTTACTGGCTTACCCCAAAATTAACAAAGTAACAACCCATCTATAGTATTAGGTTTTCTTTTGTATCAAAAGTACACTGTAAAATAATTTAATACCATTAACAAGTATTCAAACACAAAGTAATCTTTTAGTTAAATAATTTTATCATTCTCGTCCTCATTTAAACTCTGAAGAAAAAAAGAGTACAGAACAAATTATCCTTTGACTTTTCAGGCAAGTCCACATTGTGCTTCTAAATAACCCCATCTATAATGTCGAGGTCGATGTGGATTACAATGCTCAGTTAATGTAGGAAGAAAATCATATCTCTGAGGTTAACCATTGATAGTCTCAATTATTTCAAATTCGCATTTCTTTGTTACCACTTAAGCAGTTAAAAAGTTTTGTAGCAGATTTATCTATGTGTCTGGAACTCTTAAGACATACCTTTCTAATTTAAGGACAGTTGCATCATCCCGCTTTTTATGATTTATTTTAGGCATTGGTCTATGGCATCCTTATATATAAACCCAGAAATTTGATTGTAACGTCTCGTGTCGCTAAAGTGCCTTTCAATTGTAACAGCACCTTGTTATTTATTTTGATCATAAGAAAAGAAAAGACATATTTCATTATTTAAAAAACCTTGTGCACTATACTCTGTGGTGAAAAATAACTACGAGGTATTTTTATGTGTTTATAATTGTCTTTTAATTCAGATTCTTTCACCTTCGCAGATTTAACCTAAGAGTATTAAAAGCAAATTTAAAAAGTTTTAAAGGAAAAAAATCTGTCAATATTAGAAATTATTCTGTTCCTGTAAGTGATAACAATTAAAGGAAAAATTGTCAAGAAAAAAGGAAAAGTATGTCCAATAAGAAGAAACACAAAGTTACTAGACCATTTCACGAATTACTTAGTGGAGTTACGATATCCATAAGTGGCATAGAAAATCCTGAACGAACGAATATTCGGAATAATGCTCTTGCCATGGGAGCAAAATATCAACCAGACTGGAACAATACCTGTACTCACTTGGTGTATGTGTAAATTGGCTTATTCCATCCAATTACTTAAGCACTCTGCTTATAGGTGTGCTGTGATAAATACACCAAAGTATTACCAAGCAAAAGGAAGCGGTAAAGTAATCACACGCTCTTGGGTTACGGATTGTTATTCTCAGAGGAAAAGATTACCATGGAGACGATATGCTCTAGATCCTAAAGATCAGAAACAGGAGGAAAGTGAAGATGAAATATTGGAAGCATTGGCTGCTGTATTAGATGGGCAAAGTAAAAAGAGGTATAATGGTAACAATCATAAATTATGTTCTTGCAGTTTTCAAAATGTTATTAGTCATGAAGAAAGTGATTCTTCAGAAGATGCAGCATGCAATAGTGGTGATGGCTCAGCTACAGAAGAAGAAATTCTAGATCAGGATGTGCAAGAAAGTGGTTCTCCAGTTTTAGGTTCTTGCTTATCCAATCAAAAGATTTACATTGACAAACAAATGCCTGATGATGTGCAAGTACTTCTGTTTCGATACATTACTTTTTGTAATGGGTATGCCTTTATTTCAAGACGAAATATTCTCTTTCCAATAAAAATATATTTTTAGTACTATAATCACAACTCCAACAACAGAAGTGAATTATGTTATATCATTACCAAATCTAGATGAACTACAAACGCATTGTCCAAATGCAAACTTTGTAAATCCTGATTGGGTTTGGGAATGCTATAATACAAAACAACTGGCTCCTGCTACCTTATTTAAATTGTGACTGAGGGATTTTGTATGTACAAATGATGGTTTCATTAGTACTAATTTTCAAATAAACAGTACAATTTTATACTATTGTTATTTATTGATGTAAATGAAGGCAACAGATTTTAACTTTCAATATTTTTTTGTTTGAAATTTTTCCTTTTTTTGTTTAGTCTTATTTTTATAATTTCTATTTAGGTATTATACCGATATTTATTTCTTCACATTATATATCTAAAGCAACTGCGCGTTTGGTTGATTTTGTTATCACTTAGTTTTTTATGAATTTATTTTTTCAACGGACTAAAAGATTTAAAAGATGTAGAAGATCAGTTTAAAAACGTTGTCTTTTTGCCCCAAAAAGTGCTAGACTGTTATTAGATATGAAATGAATAGTATGTGAATATTTTCAAGGTATAATGTAAAACAAATTAGTTTGTGAATGCACTCTCAAGAACCGTCTCAAAATTGAAAAATCTAGGCCGTGTGATACACATCTGACAAGATGAGAATCAACCATAGAAGACAAAAGCAGTTTGAACTTGAATAGAGACAAAATGCTGTAAGAAGAAACGATGGCTCACCAAGATGTATTTGATACTTAAAAAATTTTTGTCATCGATCTTAACATATTCACAATCTGGGAAATAGCTTGAAAAAAGTACTGACTGAAATATTGACAGAAAAAGTATAAGCAATGTATTTTCAGCAAAAGACTAAAAACAAGATTAGGAAGTAGGATGTGGCTAAATATTTTCCTTAAGCAGGATCAGGATTCGTTGCATTTAGTCTTGGGAGACTGTTTTAACAAGCCTTTTGCTTAAGGGGGGAGATACAATTAGAAGGCCAAAAATCAAACATTTTTTTTTACCAAGAAGTTTTTATTCAAATTCAAACAAATTTGGAGCTATATTTATTACGTATCTAAGAAATAAAAAAGGATTTTTTTTTGTTTTTTCTATTACAAAATGGCGGACTTATATACGCCCAAAGACACCAGGTCTGAATCTGAGGCATCGACTTGCGGGAATTCTGGAGGCCAGCAAGAAAATGTATGTTAGTTAGTGATATAATTTCTGTGTGAACCAATAAAAGCGAAGAAAAATAAAAAAAATTAAGAATTGGCACAAAAAAAATGTACCAAAAAACTTGCGACTTTTGCAATAATATTTATATATTGCCAAGTCGAATCGCAACTTTTGGTTCACATAGTAGCTAATAATATAGAGAAGAAACCATTCAAGTTCCATCAAAATCGATTGAGAACTTTTTGAGATATTTTTCCCGCAAATCTCAAAAATGCTGTTTTGAGAAAAACGCGTTTAAAATTTGATTGCCGAAAAATGATGTTTACCTTCTAATCGGTGATTCCAGGACCGTATAAAAGACCTTCAGTTTCTTCAAAAAAGTGATACTCTTTAGAGAGTAAGTCGCTTATACACCCTCCTAGGTATATAAATTCTTTTCATAAGTATCCCAAAATAAGATACAACAGAAAAAGGATCCTCTCATCGACCGTTCGAAAATACCTACTGCGCGCTGTGAAAGGCATCTTCGAAAAACGTCGAAAAACAATAGCAAAAAAAAGAAATCGGTTTTTTTTACTCTAATTGTATCTCCTCCCTTAATCTAGAAATGTAAGCAATTGCAAAGATTTTCATAGCTACCTTTTGTAGACAGGATTCTGTTTAACTGAACTTAGAAAACGAAAGTGGAATGCTTTAATCTTGCACTTAAAACCTACTTAAGAATTTCTGTTAAGATCCAAACTGATTTAGACTAGCACATTTCATTATTCTTGCTGGTTTATTGATCAAAACTAACTATCAATAGATAATTACGTAAAAAAGAGAAGTGTGGAAGTAATACTATAATAAAATTGTAAAAAAAAAAGACATTTAGCTGTAGAATAACAATGCATTTGTTATGACCTTAAAGCTACATTTTTCAAAACTTTGTGAATCAAAAGGATTGGTACTCATTAAAAAAACAAACATATTATCCAAGAAGCAAAATCATTTATCAATTGAGAGTAGTATTACAATCATGGTCAAGGAAAATATAATTTTTTAAGAGTGAATGCAATCATATGCATCATATCTACCAAAGGTTTTCTGACAACAATGTAAAGAAAATATTACTCACGAGAACCCCAGAGTTTATGATAATTTAAATTCGGGTCGATGTTAATTCAATTTAAAAAAATAATTTTCCATCATAAAAACTTTATTCAAATATAAATTAGTTACCAACTATCAAGTCCTCAAGGTGATTAATGTACAGGTGTACATAATTAGTCATAATATTAATAATAGTAGTAACAATATAAATAGTAAAACAATTAGCAAAATTTCAATGTACGTAACAAAACGGTAAATGCTTACATCACTATATATAAATAACGGTAAGAAAACATCTGCGCCGATGCGATGGTTTCCTTCAGTTTTGGCAAAATTAGTAGGGTGACTTAGGAATTCAACCTGTAAAATGAAGAATATTATGAGTCAAAGCATCACCCATAAGTTTCAAAAATTACAAATGCAAATACAAAGAGGACTAATAAAACTAACTTAAGACTTCCAGGTACGCTCGGAACTCTTTGCATAGAGCTGCCACTTTCCGATTTCAACATGTTATAATCATGTGATTTAGTCATATAATCTTGACCTGTCCGTAAACCAAACAGCAGTTCTGCTGGTGCAGCTGTCCTTTGCCGAATCTTGGACTTGTTAGTTTGTGACGTTTCAGGAATATTTAATCTAGGAAGTAGGAGTGGTTAATTTTGTTTTACACTTGGAATGAAATATAGTTACTGGTCAATTGGTGACTCGGATCTGCTGGAGTTTGAACTTACTCCATCATTAGCATTGCTAGATGTGCTGGTAATTAACTCTCTAGCAAAAACTGGATGTTCGGTGTGCAAGATATGATCTAATAACTGACCCTTAACAGCATTCTCCTGTCTTAGCTGCAAATATAATACATATAGATAAATTTAATAAACAAAGATATTATAAAAATTGTACCTCTGCTAATGTAGCATCACATTCTTTAAGTTTAGCATCTCTCTGAGCTATTGCATGATTATGGTTAAGAACCATACCAAAAAGTTTGTGTATTAAAAACTTTGTTTCATTGATATCATACATGGTATTAACTATATCTTGAATGCCATTATATTCACCATTATCTTGAGTTTCTTCAATCTCCATGACATTATGTTGCGTTTCTGTAATTGTTTCTTGAACATAATTAATATTTTCTTTTATATCCTCAATAAGGCTGTCTAGCTGTACAGTGTCTTGATTTTTCTCTACAGCTTGTTTTCTTCGTTCATTCAGTACTTCCAGCTCTTTCCCAAGTACTTCGCGTTTTTCCAAAAAATATTCCATCCTAACTTCTTGTTCTACAATACCTCTCTTACTAGCTGCAATATTATTTATGCACTTTTCAACCTTCAACCACTTCTGCTTAAAAAGCTTCTCTGAGAAAACTTTTTTAGGAATTCTTCCAGATGCCTTAACACTAAGCCTGGCCATTTGATTGCGTCGAAGCAAGGATACCTCTTCCTGTTTCCTTTTCAATACTTGGTTCTTTATTCTGCATTCAGCTTCCATATTTTTGATTACGTTTGCATTCTTCCTGGTTTCTTTTCTTAATTGAGCTATTTCCCTTATCCTTCTTGTTTCTGCCTCTTTATGCTTTTGGGATTCTTCTTTCATCTTGTTTATTAATCTCACCTTCGCTCTTTTCATTTCGGCTAATTCATTTTTAAAACTATGCAATTGGTTCTCCTTATCATTCTGTAATTTAAGAAGCCGCGTGTGCTCTTTCTGTGCAGTTTGCAGTCGTTTGAGTTCTTTCTGCATATCAAGAAGTTTTTTTGTATACTCATCTTTCACTTTTTTAATTTTCTCATCTGTATTTGGATGAACTGAATATGACTGTAACACTTGATCTCTTTCTTCTTGCGTATTGCGAATACGTGTTTGTAGCTGCATTAATTTTTCTTCATAATGTTGCTTCATAGTTTGAAGACGACGTTGAGATAATTCTAACTCGTCTATTAGTTTCTGTTTCATATCGATATCAGTGGTTAAACTTATCAGTTGTTCATTTAATGTTTTATCGACATTTTTATCTTCATTATCGCTATCCACCTCACCATCGCTTTCACTGCTTTCTGATTCTATTTCAGAAAGCCGTCTGTTCTGCAACATCATCTTTTCTCGCTCAAGATCCTTTTTGGCTTCTTCAAGAACTGCTGGAATTTCACCAAGAGATAAATCCACAATATCTCCTGCAGTGCTTTGATGCATCGAAGCTTCTTGTAAACGAGACATTTGCTTGCGCAATGCTTCATAGGCATAATTTGACTCCATAAGTTTTGCTTGAAGGTCTTGGATCTCTTTTAAGTAAGACTGCACTATATCTGCCATATTATTATCCATATTAGATCCAGTCCATGAGCCAATAGTTTTTTCTGTTAGAAGAGATGTATTTTTCATTGTCAGTGCGTCAATAGTCTCTTGCATGGCTTTAACACGAGTACGTAAATTATTAAGTTCATTTTGAAGCATAGTATTTTCATAGAACATGTCATTAACAATCTCATTTCCATCGGTACCAATCACACGTTTACCTTGCTTATATTCTGCTAATTCAAGCTGCAATTGCATTATCTGCTGCCTCAAATGAGAAATAGTTCTAGAACTCTTGTCTTGATTGACACTAACTTTGTTTTTAATATTTCTAGCACGATTGGCATACTTTAAAGTATTTAAAGTCTCCATAAAATCTCGGTCACTGGGACTCACACAAGCAATCATAACAGTTTTGCTATTACCACCTAGACTATCCTGCAGTAACCTAGTCAATTTCGAATCTCTGTAAGGTATGTGCAAGGACTTTTTACTCTTATCTCCTAATGCTGAAATAACATTTCCTAATGACAACAAGCCACAGTTAATGGAAATTCCCTCTTTAGCGCGGTCTCCTGTGGCACCTGTCCGTTTCAATCTTTCAGAGCCGGCTAAATCAACAAAATGAAATTTTGCTGAAAGCGTCTCAAAATCGCTTCCACTGCCATCATCAGATTGTACAAGCCTTTGTTGTCTTATATGTAAAGTGAATATTGCATGTGAACGACTAGATTGTGTATTCATCTGAGTGCTAGCTGTTGTTCTAGAGAGTGCACCAATACGAAGACATTGCAGTGCTTCTTCAACTGAAGTGACCGTCTTTAAGCTAATACCTTTTATGTTAATGCTGCCTGATGGATCCTCATGTATTTTATAGACCTTGTCCTAAAATAACATCATTTTATACATATCTAATTGGTGAAAATGCACTTATACAAAAAAGGGGTTAAACAAATGTTTTTAAGAGACATTTATTGCAATTGTTAGTAGAGTAATGCAATATATAATAAATCCAATTTATAATTACACAAATGTTACATTGAAATTAGGGTGAGTCGTGCTTTCATTATGTATAAAGTAAACATTGGAACAAAAAAATAAAATAAAATATAGACATCGCAGTGCATCACTTAAGTAGTATGCAGTATGGCAATAATGATTTTAAGCAGAGCAAGGTCAGAAAGATTGCTATAATAATGTGAAACAATAATACAATTTATAGATGTTACATTTTGATGACTCAGTGATTTACTTAAAGAATGCTAAATCACAAAATTTATATTAAAAAAAAATCTGATACTTTCACTGCATTCCTTTCTAGGTTTTTTATAAGCATATGTAATGCAAATATAGAGCAAGCATGGTCAGAGCTGGTTCTTGTTTAATTACTATGTCTAGTGAAGAGGGGCATCCTACACAAAGTAGCTTAGTGAAAATTTGCTGCATATTTCAAATTATAAGACTACTTTTGAAGTACCTTTATAAAGGTTATTCTTTCAGTACCAATTTTCTTAATTTCAAATCATTTTTTGTTTGAACTTAAATATAACCTTTGTACAGAGGAAATACTTAAGAAAAAACAAGACAAAACAAATAAACATGAAATATTTAAGAACACTCACAACTTAAAAAAATTAATGTTTCGTTATATAATGTCAGACATAAAACACAAAAAGGCAAACCAAGTAAATTTACACACAAAAAATTTTTCTGTATCTCTTGTCTCCTAACCCATAAGTTTAGTAATATTGCTTCAAGGCACCAAGTGACGTTTTCCTGCAATATCTAGTAACCATTTTGAAGTTCCTAATAGCTGTGGGTTACACGCTTATTGACATTCATTAACAAATGGGTATTGTGTATAACAATGCCTACTATTAGGCAGTGGGACAGAAGTTGCCTTGATGTTAGTCAATTCTCTTTTACCCGCAGGTGTTGAGATTGCAGAATTTATCGCTCGTGTTTTTGCTTCTTCCCAAGCAGCCCCTCTATCCTCTAGTAATTTTGCTGTTTGTTCACTCCATGTTGTAGTTGGTCTGTCTCTCTTCCGTTTTTTGTTGGTTCCCATTTCCCATATTTACATTCCATACAAGTGGCCAAGCCAATTTAACTGTCTTATCTGTACAGCATTTAATAAGTGTTCTACTCTTAAACTGTCTTTTACTTCATTATTTCTTATCCTGTCCTTTCTTGATATCCCATATATTCTTTTTAAATAGCGTTAAGTACTTCATTTTTGTGATCTGTTTAATATTTTCATTTTCAACCCTATTTCTTCCCGCTCTTCTATATCAATACTATTAAACAGATCTTCTTTCTAATTATCCATTACTATTAGATCGTCTATCAACTTATTTTTACATGTTCTAGATTTTTTATACCTTATTTTCCTCTTTTAGGGCTGTTGCTCGTTCTGTCATTCACTGACTTACTTCATCCATGGCCACTATTAGTAATAAAAGACTTAGGGTTTTTGATTGTCACGCTCCTTTGTAGCTTCTAAATTCTTGTGTATTAGCATGTGCCGCTCTTATATAAGCTTTGGATTACTTCTAATAAATGTCTGTTCAAATGTGTTTCTGTTACGGTTTATTGTATTTTCCAATCTTGGGTGCCTTTACTGAGTCTAAAGCCCACTTGGTATTCATTTATTGTAGGTTAAATTACTTCTCTTAGCTTCTTTTCTAAAACTTCTCCTTATATTTTGTATGCTAGATAAAGTAGTAATATTCCGCTATAGTTGTCACATATTGTTTGAACGCCTTTTTTGTATGAAAGTTACAACAAATCTGCATGATCAGGTTCTATGTAGTAGACTCTTGACCAGCGTCAAACGCGTATAGACGAAGTGATTCACGCTAATCGCTGCGTGAAGCAGAAAAATATCGCTAGAACTGTTAATATTTCCCTTGAATAAATCCACCTCATCATTCATACTTTGCTTGGCTACAGAAAAGTAGATAAGATGGGCCCCATATATGTTAACTCCTGAAATGAAACAATTAAATATTTGTTAATATTTGACTCAATATGAACAGGATGCCTTTCTATGCTGAATTGTTTGTTACCAGTGACGAATTCTGACCACGCTATTACGACCTGGAGAATAAGAGCTCTCCTAATTTGAAAAAAATTAAAGCCTTTGTTTCGCAGGAAAAGTGCTGACAACTGTCTTTTGGGGATGAAATGATATAATTCACATCGAATTTTTAAAACAAAGTGAGACCATCTACTCTAATCAATAAATGAACCCTTTAAAAAGACTTTGAACTAGATTAACGAAAGTTACATCTGGCACCAAAACAATTCTTCAACATGATAGTACTCGTCCTCACCGCAGTTGACAAATGCAAACAGCTCGGATCTCGTTCTTTACGATTTTTTCTGAAGTCGAAAAAAACCCTGAAGAGGCAGAGTTGCGCTAATGATCATTAGGTGTGCGTCATTGGCGCCTTTGTACAAATGTAATCAAGGACATTCCAAGTTTCTAGTAAAGATATAGTTTACTTGTATATTTTAGCTAGTAATAAAGGTATCGCTGATGCAACACTTTTCATCCCCATATATTTGTTCTAGAAATCACCATCAATAAATTGTAGTAAGAAATTTAATATTAGAAGTTTATAAATATCTGTAGATTATGCCTATTTGATGATGTATGTGGATGAAATAGTTACGAGGCAATTATTTTTGAACAAAGATTAATTTAGCTAATTGTACAGTGCCAAAGTTCAAAGATAAAGCAGCGATAAAATTTGGCCAAGCAGAATTCTTATATTTAGAAAGAAAATGAGGTCGGTTCGTTCTTATAAATAACCACGAATTGAATTCTAGAAAAGCTTTTTAACGCAATATTTAAATATGATATGCTTGTAGAAGTACACAAGTACTTTCAATATTGCTAATAGTGAAATGGCACATTAAAAAAATAATTATCAAATAAACTATCAATCTGTAAATAAGAAACATAAGGTAAAGTACAAAGTCCAGTACGTGTTGATTACAAACTTATATAATCTAAGAGACAAATACTAAAATTGTGCCACAAGAAACTACAAAAATTTTTGTATAATAGTAGCATATTATAGGAACTCAAATTTTTCATATACTTGCTGCTAAATGTAGCTTATTATATGTGATCTTTCTCAAAAATATCAAGCCATATAATACAAAAGTATATATAATACAGAAGTTCGATTTACAAAAGTTCGACTGTATATTGTACAGTCTCAGTCCCGTTCAAAGTAAGTGCCTTGGAGTAAAACTTTTTCCAGTATCCCTTTCACTGTTCAAAACATTTTGTTCTGTGTTGGAATTGCACAATGTTCCTTCTGCTTTAGCAACAATAGCTGTTGAATGAATTTTGCTGGAGCACATTTCATACCATGATCATCCATCAAAATTTCACACACTTGAGTTTTTGGAACCTCCACCTTATCTTTTAGTTCTCGGGCAGTCAATTGTCGGTTGTAGCCTGTACACGTTCAATATTTTTTGGTGTTTTGCTTACTGCTGGTGTTTCAAGACGTGGATCACTTTCAATAAATTCACAGCCATTTCTAAATCGTTTGTGCTATTCCTTTATTTGTATTACATTCATTTCATCATTCCTAAAAGTCTTTTGAATCATCCAAATAGTTTCTGCAGATGAATGTTCCAGCTTTGCATAAAATGGTGCAGAGTCGTCGCTCTACTTGCTCAATTATTGAAAATACGACGATGACACACAACATGAAATCATCCTTATTCACTCATGCTTACAATCTACTTTAATTGGCTGCCGGGGCACAAACTGTTTGTATTATATTAATAGTGGCTCGATATTTTCAGGACAGATGTGGTAGAAGTGGTTTATGAAAGTAGTGTTATCAGTGTTTAGATGTTTTTTATAACAGGTTAAAATACAAACGGCAAACAAGGAAAACGATCAAGAGAATAGAGAAAAGTTTATAGGAATTGATGGGAAAGAAAAACTTTAAACAGGAAGAAAGAATAAAAATAAATTGAAAAACATAAAGAATTGGGATTGAGGTTAAAGGAAAGATAAAAAGATATATCAGAATAATAACAATCGATCAAGTTTTGTTTTCCATACAGGACAAATTTTATAACAACATTAATACAAAAAAATTAATATAAATAACAAAATAGAAGAAGAAATAAGAATCCATAAAACAAGAACTCAAAAAAGAAATACAAATGTAAGTAAAAAGAGAAATGCAAATTAGATGGAATTTCAGAAATAAAAAAATGATGGAAAATCAACAAAAACAAATACATACAATAAAAAAAGAATTAAGAAAACAAAATACCATGATTTATAGTTTCAATATAGAGAGAATAAAAGTATTAAACAGAAAAAAACAATAATTAATTTACTGAAATAAAAACTTCAAATTCAAGTGGAAAGCGAAGAAATAGATGGGGCACGAAAAATAAATAAAAATAACAATGAAAAACCAATAATAGTTAGCGTCATCGCTTTTAGAACAAAAATAATAGTATTGTCTAAAAAAACAAACTGAAAAGAACAAGAATAAGAATAGAGAATGATTGTCCAGCAAGAATTTCAACTGAAAGGAAAGAACTTATTCCAAAACTAAAGGAAACAAGAGAAAAAGGATACTACACAATGATTAAATGTAATAAATTAATAATTCAAGAGATCAAGGAAGAAAAACAATATGATTTAATAAAAGAGGAAGATGAAGAAAATAAAAAACAAACAAAATAGAAACAGAAAAAAGGAGGCAGAGAAGAACCATCAAAAGCAAAAAGAATAAGAAAATTATGGCAGATGATAGTAACCCATAAAAAAAGTAAACGCAAAAGAAGAAAAAACCAAGATAAGTCATAAACTTTAATGACTACTATTACAATAGCAATAAAAAAAACAAACAAAAGAAGACTTCACCAACGACAAGAATTTTAGTTTCGCACAATAAGAGAACTAGATACTTACAAAAATATGAAAAAGAAAATATAGAAGAAATAATAAGGTTGAACTAAGAACTATCTGCAGGAAGATAACAGAAATAAAACGCAACAAGGAGACTTGATAAGGAAAAGGAAATTGATAGTTAAGGAAGCAACTAAATATTACACAAATCTGTACAAAATCAACAGAGAAAAAGAATTAATAGTAGGTAGAGAAGATGAAGAAATATATAAGCAAACAGAAGCAGCAATTGCAAAACTGAGGAAGAATAGGCTTCCAGGAAAAGAATTAGAAATGAAATAATAAAGTCGTTACTGTTAGAGACAAAATAATTAATTAAAAAGCTCTTTAATAAAATTTTCGAACCGAAAATATTTCAACGCAATAGGAAATTTCAAAAATAATATCAGTAGATGTATAAGGGAATGAAAATTAAATCAAGAACTATAGGCCTATTGCCAACAATATATAAAGTATTTTCATCAGTTTTAAGGAAAAGAGTAGCACAATTAGATAAAAATTAGCCAGTAGCAAGGGCAGTTTTAAAAGCGGCTTTTTGACTTTAGATAATATATACAGACGATACACCAAGAAAAATATAAACAATATAGTAAAAAACTATACATTGGAAGAATTTTATTTCAAAAAGTTTTTGATAGTTTAGAACTTGACAGAAAGGTTCCACAAAAATACATCAAAATATTATAACAAATAAACAATATCAAAACAAGGATCAATTTGGACCAAAAAGGAGAATATTTTGAGGTACAGAGAGAAATAAGATAGGGAGATCCATTATCCCCAAAACTATTCAACTGTGTATTAGGCATCTATTCAGAAATTAAAATGGAAAACAAAGAAACACGTTTAGAAAAAAGCAGATTAACAAACTTGCGTTTTTTTGACAATCAATAAAAAGCAAAAAAATATTAACAGAACTATTGGAAGAAGTATCCTTTGTGGAGAAATGGAAAAAGAAGTACAACATAGAAGAAGTTTAGCCTGGTAAAGAAAACAGTAAAAAGAAAAGTATCAATAGAAATAAAAAGGAAAATGTTTAACATTAACATACGGAGCTGAAACTTGGAGTTTAACAGAATTATTTTGTTTGAAACTAAGAACAACTTAGGCAAAAATGGAAAAATCAGTTTTAGGACTGAAATTGACAAATAAAGTGAATTTAAAGGAAATAAAAAAAATTGGTGTGGAAGAGGTTGAAGAGAGGCGAAAACAAAAATGGAATTGGGCAGGCCATGTAGTAAAACTTCAACAAGGTAGATGGGCTTACCAACTTCAAGTGCAAGAAGAAAAGACCAGCAAAATAGATGTTAGGTAAATGAAATAGCAAAGTTTGCTACATGCTCCAACAAAAGTATGGAAGAGAGAGGGGGAGACTTTTGCCCTGGATAGGGATAGTCTAACAAGTAACAAGTAACCTAAATGAAAACTGTTTTGCCAGCTATTGAGTTATTTTCACATTTTTTGTAATTCAACAAATGAAATGCTAAAAACAGAATTAATTTTCCCCATGTGCTCACATTAAATCAAGGCCAAATGAAAACGTGAAAGTAGCCTCTATGCCACATGAGTAACTTACATTATCATTAAATTAATTAACGTAAAATGTTAAGACATTTAAATGCTTTGCAAATAACGAACTTGGGGGCAAATGATCACAAAAATCTTAAATATTAATGTAAACAAACATTATGTAAACTACAGTCTTTAACTTGGCTTGTTTTTTTCAGTTTGCTGTGACTATTACAGTACACTTAACTGAGAATACTACAGTGAAATATACCGAAAAAATGATCTATAAAAAAAACTAAGCTGACATTGCCAAACTATTTAGGGATTCACTGAAGTAGATCTCAATGAAGGTACAACAAAGAAATTCTATTAGTGCAACTTTATTAGATATTTCTGAAAAGTTGATTTAAATGTGTAATGAAGATTTTAAAGTAAAATGGTTATTAAATGGTATTATTTCAGTACAAAAAATGCATTTCTAGACTAGAAGTAATTGAAAACAAAAAGCTAGAAAGTTGCACAAAATTTTTATGGCTTTTATGGAAATTGACTTTTCATCTACATTCTTTAGAATCAGCAGAACAAATATTTCAAATCTTATGAAGTATGAAATCATATGATAGTTGAATTAATATTTTTGCGTTCTATTCCGTTACCTACTTTCATAAGTATCCCTTTACTAAATTTCTTCTAAAAATAATATGTTCCTATAATACGAAATTGTTCCTTGATGCTCATGCTATATCATATATCAAAACCCTTGACTAGTTTGCAAACCATTTTTTCCAAAACTACTTCATCTATTACAAAATTGATAACTTCACAAAAGAAACTTCCGTTAGTTGCTGAATTGATTAATCCATTACATTCTGTGTTTGCTAGGTTTCCATTATTTCATTATACATCTGAAAAACTGTGATTGTTATCTATTTACTAGGAATAAACCAAGAAATAGAGTGCAAGAGTATTGCACATTTTCAAAATATTTGAACCATAATATCACTATATGGGCTCATCTAGCTCCTGTTCTTAATATTCTGCCTTCCATTTTTAGAATATTAGTTAAGCAATGTCACAACATATTATAGCAGCACTTGAGGCACTTGTTATTACCAAGAAGCTGGACAAAAAAGAGCAGCAAATGGAATTGAAGAGACATGTAAAAAATTAGCTGACCCATTTGTCGATCAGGAGCATGACTTTCCTGGTATTAAAACACTCATTTCAGTGAAGAAAAACATTACATTAATTAATGATGAAGGGTGAATGCTAATATGGAAAAAATATAGTGTCTATAAAGTCTGCTGCTACTTTTAAGGAATTACAGCAAAAGAATAATTGAGCCGGCTACATGTGACTACGCTGTATTAAAACTAGAAGTTTTTTTGCTGTAAATTTCGATATGGGTCTCCTAGTAGAACGGAGATCTAGATAACATTCTAGCTCTCATTAAGTTTTGTGAAGCATGTCTGTTGAAATAACCGATATCATGTTCCTGATATGAGTCTTCAGATAATCAAATTCACTGAGCTGTACTTAGAATACTACTGCATTGGATCATCTCTGTCTATCCATTTGTCTGGAAATATGTTATCTAGATACATACTTGCAGACCTTAATCTTAATGTAGAATGATGTATGGTTGTAAGTAATACTGTAAGCCATTGCAGCATGTCCAGGTAGTTAGTTATGTTGTCTGCTCTTGAAAAAGAAGGGTCTAATAATCTGGACATGCATAACACCACACCAGATGTTCACTTTATGGCTATCGTGTATGTATTCTGTAACGACATACTGGTTCTCAGTACACCATACATCTAACACATTAAATATAGCTTGATTTATAAACATTATTTTCGTTAATAAATCACCATGAAGATCAATGTAGTGGACCAGTTCTTCTATAAACTATTGGAGGGCTGCATGATCAGGTTTCAATTGCTGCACTATTTGAATTTCAACCTCTCACAGCACTTTGTGCACAACAGAACATGAATTACCAATTCTTATGAAGCTATGTGAGTAGATTATAGAACTTTCCACACATTCGTCACTAATCACCAATCAGGGACGCTACTAGTTGCTAGGAAACGCACTTGAAAGTTATCTATTGAACTGTGTTGAGTAGTACCATTAAACACATGACAGATTCTGTCTCTCGTAGAATCACATCGCACAACATGCACACTTTTGCTCAACAGTCAGTTCACAAATAACTAAGAAATGTAAAAGTACCCACTTGTGTTACCTGTTGGTGGTACTGCAATGCTTTGCAAACCATATGCAACCAGCTCAATTAATTTTTCCACTATGATCTCTCAAAACCAATAGTGAATTTTATAAATACCACAAAATCATTGAAAAGAAAACAGAGAACATCAAGTTATGCCTGTTTCTAAGCTTTTTGTGAAAACATTAACTCGCTTCAGCTGCTCTAACATATTCAGTCACTATAGATGTAGCATATATGAAGAATGCAAACTTGTAATGCTAGTACTGCTCAAAATTATGAAAGCATAAAATAGGAAATTTAATTAAAAGGCTTCTAATTAATGATTTACAGGATAGGGCAAAACTTCCCTTATCAGGTTGAATGAAAGAAAAATTATAGGTGTAAAAATTTATTTTTACAGAGTAAAACTAAAGAATTGGAAGTTTTATTTTAATACGTTTTCTCTCATTCTCTCATTTTCAATACATTATGGAAATCATATTTTGAAGTTCTTCATTACTCTTTCCAACATGTGTTAAGGAATTGAGAACTTCTTAAGGTATTGCATTTGTAACCCTTGGATGATTCTAGGGCGATGTAAACTTCAGCCTTAAAAGATCTCCATAAGAAGAGGTCACAAAGGACAAGATTCAGTAAGCAGACTAACCCAGCATCTCATGCAACTCTTGCTGTGTGGACTGTAGCTCCATCTTATTGGAACCAAACATTTACCAGTTGGAGTGCATCAAAATTTGGTGTGAATAATTGTCAAATAATTTCCTCATATCGATTGGAAATCAGACTCATAAAAGTAGGGGCCAATAACCCCAACTTTACTCACCACACACCAAACAGTGAAAAGTTCACTGTGGGGAGGGCTTTCATGAATATTTTGTGGGTTGTTATCACTCCAATAATAGAAGTTTTGCTTATTAACACATCCCCACAAGTGGAATTGTGATTTTACCACTCAATGTTTTCCAGTATTCGCGTACTCTAAAATCTTTCTTCTCCCCTTCTTATTACAGAATTGCCATTTTTGAAATTCGTTATCCTCAAATTAGAAACATGCCTGAAAACCATATTATGTGGCCACAACAAAGTTGTTGTTCCAAATATATGTTTCAATATCAAAAGATCGTTCTTCGTTTGTCTAAGACATGTTAGTCCATCATTTACTTTATAACATTTCAGAAAAAAACGTTCAGCAATTACTTTAAATCAAGAGTTGTATTATTTAAACTTAAGTGTTTGTCATCTCCACAGTTCTGTCAGTTTTCTATCACTCGAAATTTAATTCTCATTCAAGAAATATGACAAAATCAGAAATATATCCTTAGACAGCCATCACCGCATGTCTGAATTGAACAAAATCGTTATTCCGGATTTATTATAAAAACACATACAGCAGTCAGTTAAACCGGCCACACTCAGTGATTCAGAGAAACAAAGAATGCATAGGACTAGAAGTTGATAATGCTAGAGGTGCAACAGGAAACGCAAAATCGTGAAGTCTTGACTATTGAGGACTGTCTGCAAGTTTAAAGAATGAAGCATACCCCATCATATCACCATAACTTTTTTTTCCCAAAAACCTTAGGATCAATATGGGTATCATTAAAATATTTTAGACCTGTGGCAAATAGATTTGTTGTATTTAAAAACATTAAAATAATTGCCAAATTAGACCAAGAAATATAATATAGTACCAACGTCTTGTTCAATTATAATACAGGGCGCTTTCTTTAAATATTCCTAAACTTATCATGTACCAAAAACTAAAAATAGTGCTTAAAATAAATAAATAGAAAAAACTTACTTTGTTAAAAACAGGGTTAAAAAGGTCAATTACTTCCTCATTGTACAATTCCATAAACTGAGCCATGACTGTAAATTTTGGTGCTAACGTGCCGCATTCTTGTGCAGCTCGGATACGTGCTTGAATACCATGAAACAAATGATCTATCGCTCGTGGAATTATGCCTACTTGCTCTGGAAGTAGTTCTACATCGAATCCTGAACCCATAGTGTATGTTTTACCAGATCCCGTTTGTCCGTATGCCAGAACTGTTGCATTATACCTAAATATTCATTGTTCAAGCAAACAGCAGAGCAAGCAACATAATACAGTAGCAAAAACGTATGTCCTAGTACAAATAAATTATTTACCCTTCCAAGGAGGAGTCCACCAAAGCAGCGACACATGCGTCATAGACGGTCTCTTGGTTTTCTGTTGTATCAAACACATAGTCATAAGTAAATGCTCTGTCAGACCCCAAAGTTACTTGTGGCTCATTCGGTGTTACAGTGGTGCATATGTGGCACATGTCAATGACTTCTCGAGGAATTTGTGGCCGGATCCTAAAAAAAACAACATTGTACAATGTTAATAATTCTCATATACCTATTTCATTAATAGTTAGAGTAATATCAGTATGGCTACGTTATATTGATCAGATAAATATTTTAGAGAAAATCAATGAATTTGTGAGCCATGCTGTTGCTTCAGTATTTACATGAAAGAATGGAACATAGCTTTTGTTTTAAAAAAAAAAAGAAAATTGTCAAAAAAATGCATAACCTAAACAAAACTGTTGCAGCACAAATTCTTTAACTGCAAATTATTAATTATGGTAGAAAGTCTAAGTTCTTTAAGTTCGTTATGTCAGTTTTTAGCCTATGAAGCAACATATTTACGTAACAAAATTTAAATAAAAACTTGAAACTGATAGTTTTCCAATTAGAGACCATAAAATGTCATGACATGTGTGAGAAAGCAAAAAATGAATGTAAATTAGCTGGAGTAATATTTTAAAATAATCCTCCGATGTAAAGGAAATGTACCTGCAGGGGATGGCAGCTTCTGAAGGTGATAAATATAAATGAACACTCAAATAGAGAAATACAATACTCGAGATGTATCCTTGAAGATCTATTTCTATTTATAACTAATGACTTTATTAAATAAAGGTATGGTCATGAAAAATGCACATGACAAGTGTTCTGCTGGCAGTAATTAGCAGCAAAACTCGAAACCCGAGGGTGCGCTCTATTTACCTGACGGCTACTCGAACGGAGACGTCGTCTTCATCCATGATTCGGCTCACCTGGGGCACAGCGCAAGAAGCGGACATCTGTGGCGCAGCACTTGCGGGCCCACGTTCTTCAGCACACCTACCTATCTCTGATTAGACTAATCTGCATAATGAAGTTACCGACGAGGGCCGCGGCAAGCCACAACAATCCGTCACAATCAGCTGACAATCCTCGGAGGACTGCAGCCACTTATCAGCGTTGCGCTTATCACTTTCGTCATTTTACTGTAGCCTCCGCCGACCATCAACGTACTGCCGCACTAATGACATCCTACAAAGTGAAAGTGTAGTGGGATGCTACTCCGACAACAAACTACCTAACCTATAACAACATCTTGAGCTATTTGTGTACACTTACGGCCTGCAATTATGAATTCAGAGATGCTGTGCGGGCAAACAACTTAATCGTGCACTGATAGTTTTGAAAATAAATTACATGAACTTTATAAAAAACAAACAAAAATTAGCTCTTCAATGAATATACAAGGTAGGTCAAAATAGGATTACTTGAAGATTTTTTTTACTAAACTTCTTAGTGGCTACATCCGTTTAAAGAATATTGTGGTGGATTAGCCCACTTAGTTCTCTCTATTCCTTCTTTTACAGGTTCTGGTGGCTTTTTGCTTCATTAATTATTTTCTCCACTTTTTTCTATTTTTTGTTTCCAGTTTGTTACATTCATACTTTCCAAGTTAATAGGTACTTGATTTCTCTTTCTCTTGGTTTAGAATTTTGTGATTGCCATTCAGTTAATATCCTTTATGGTGTATTCTTGTCTCTTATTCTCATTGATTTAAATGCTTTCTCGTTTCATTTTATTTATCTTTTTGGATCTTATAATCATCTTTACTATTTTTCTTTTAACACTTTTTTACAGGTTTAATTTACTACCTCTGCTGCATACATCACTAATAGTCTTATAGATTTTCAGTTTTATATTTTTACTTAACTTTTAATTTTTGGTATTTTTTGTTTTTCTAGAAAGCTTTATATGTATATATATATATATTCTTTGTCTTATATGTGTTCTTTCATTTTTTTGTGTGTAAAAGTAGTCCAAAGTACTTGCACATTTGCACTTCCTCGAAATTATAGTTGTTAATACTTAGTCTTTGAATATTTTCTTTTTTCTTCTGCTACAGTGCATGAACTTGGTTCTCTTTTCATTAATTAATTAATGTTTGTTCTTTACCATTCCGAGCTACTATTGGGATATCGTCCGTGTAGGTGATTACTTGGACCAATTTCTTATGGATTGATCTCTTATGTTTTAATTATTTTATGATATTGTCTAAGCATGTTATGAACAATAATGCTGACAACGCGTCTCCTTTTTGCATTTCTATCTCTTTTGATTGGTTTTAGTTTATTATCATTAAAACTTCTAAAATATTCACCCTTCTAAGCTAAATATCATATTTATAGCATTTTTCGGCTTTTTGTTTCAGCACGTGGATTGCATCCTATATCATATATCCCAGTTGATAGTCTCCTATTATTGCCTCTGTGTGTTTTGCTTTAATATAGATATTAATGTCTGATAGGTTTAAAAGTGTATTCGCCCTATAGTTTATACATTCTGATAGGTCTCCTGTTCTAGGTATGGGAACAACTAAGTCTTTTTTCTACTCCTTTGGCATTCTTGTTGTCTTCCATATGTTTGTTATTAAGTTGTGGATTATTAACTGTAACTCTTCTTCCACTTCCTTAATTAATTCTGCATCTATTTTATCTTTACCAGGTGCTTTTTTGTTGTTTTTTGTGTCTATTTATGTTCTTTTAGCGGATTAACATCTGGTACTTGTTTTATATTATCCTTGTTTTCTTCCGGCTCTATTTTTTCTTCCATTGGTTTACACCTCTTCAAAGAATTTAGAGAAATATTTTCTCATTTCTCTTTCTTGATATTTTCTCCTGTTATATATTTGCTTATTGTTTGCTTTATATACTGGTATAATAGTTTAATGTTATTTTTTTGTTCTTATTTTTAATTTGTTCTATTATTTTTTACACCTCTACTGGTAAAGGTTGTAGATAGTTACACAATTTTTGAAACTTTTGGTCTTAAATCGACCACGGAAAGTTTTAATGGCATATCTTCGTCTCATCACAATACGGTTGTCATTAGTTTCTTGAGAAGTGAATTAATTTTGACATACACAACACATACAATAGATAACGTAAAATTACATACTATTTATGTTCACTCGCACAGTTTTCGCATTTGGATTTGCTTTATCTTCTGAAAAGTTCGCTTTCTTTGAATCTGCATACGTGTTCTAGCGTCAGCTGGATTCCTGGAAGGTGTTATTTTGGCCAAAGAAGACGATATTTCTATGAGGTGTCTTCAGTAATTCATTATAATATTTAAGGGATCAATCAAGCCCACCTTCCCGCAACTGCAGAAGAATGAAGACAAAGCTCTCATAGATTTTTTAAGGCAACAACAAACTATATAGGTGATAAGTGTCCAGACTCAATCTCTCACTAAATTCTAGATGGCATTTCAGTTGTGCTTATGGCCACAAGAGGAGAATATGTGGCTTATTATTTAATTAACGGCAAAATTGTTGGATGTATTGACAATAAAAAGCTAAATTGATTGAGTTCTTGTATCTTCATGTATATTATTTTTCTATGGGCAATGAATTAACTAAACTAACAAAAATGTTGCTCAGTCAGATACAGCAGTAATAGAAAAATATCATCTTCAGAAGAAGAGGGAGCAGTTTATCCCAAATATACCTATGAAACAACGTTGACCAACAGGCAGATCGGCGTGATTTGAGGAACCAATGGTATTGGACCGGAAAATAAATATATCTTTTGAAGAATGTAATTGGAAGAACTAACCAACATCTAGCATATGTATTTGAGCTCTCAAAGTCCATAGTAGTTGCCCGCTTGAAATAATGCAAACAGAAAAGGTCGACTCAATCAAAAAATGTAGAACTAGATGTAACAAAACGAAAATTTTTCATAGCTCAAACTTCAGAAGCAACATATTACGTTATACCTGACGACTGTCCGATTGTATGCGTGTAAGCAACATACTGTAATGCATTTCTGAATACCCCTCTTGAAAATGTCGTCTTTTGCGGCCTTAGTTTTTGTTGCACCCTATCACGCTTGGGCGGCCGACATAATGCCTTCCAGGAATCCAACTGCCGCTTGTACATGTACGCGGATTCAAACAAGGCGAACCTTCTAGATGGTTTCAGTCCAGCACTTCCAGGTATATCGCGGCCCTTCTGGTAGATCTCAAACAGACATGAATATTGCGCAACAGGACAGCCACGGGGAATTCGAAGTGGCAACGGCGAAGTGAAGCCATGCTGAAAACTGTACGCGTCTACATAAATAGAGTTACAGATAAATACTATGTAATTTTATGTTATCTATTGTATGTATTGCATATATAAATAATGTTAAGGGATTCTGTTGTAAGTAAAATAAGTAATTTAAGTAAATTTTCACGTCTTATTCATCTTTTTTTTTGAGCTACAACGTTACAATATACCTATCCCGAGAAGTCAGCATCCAACTAATCCCAAATAAATGTGTATGAAGTCTGCTCATCAAGATTCAATCAACTGTACAGGGTCTTAGTTGGCTATATTGAATGATATAAAAGTCCCAAAGCACTTGATAGTACAAGAAAAGTATCTCGCGCTTTTTTAGCCAAACAATGTCTTTCTCTTAAACACAAAATTTTACGTCAGGGCATATCGCGAGACCCAACAATTGATTGTAATGACAACCACCTTATGGCAAAACTAATTACGCCAGTGAAGCTTCCTGGTTTTAATCCTTATACATGAGATAAAACAATGCTAACACTCCTGACCTTCCAAAAAGTCAATCTTCTGATTCACTTCAGTCAGAGATAATGTGTACCTTTCAGATCCGAGCACATGGCATTTTCTGAAAGAGTACAGATACAAATATATATGCTTGGCTGTTAAGGTTCTGCTTACTGACTGCATTATTTAAAGTTATTGCGGACGTGATGTTGTTGAGTCACTGGATAACAGCTTCTAGTTCCTTATTTTTACGTCTTTGTCGGTAAAAATGGCTACACCATTTTTCATATTCATGATAGTATTTTTCAATCTCGTATTTCGGAAGTCATGTAAGAATTTCTCGAATAAACTCTTAAACTGCAAACCTTCAATGACATATTTTAGCTTCTTGATAGGTGAATTGGCTCTGACCATTTGCATTTATACAATGAGTTGGATTGAAATCTTCTCTTTAAGCTGAAGATATTGTCAAGCTGGAAGAGCGTTAGATAATTTTCTTGTACCATTAAGCGCGTTAGGATTTTTATTTTTACTGTAATCGTCAACCAGCTGTTGTAGATTTTTCTGAGGCAAAAACAATGAACTGTCTAGGCTTAATCCTCCACTGAACTTAAGATGACATTCGAATCTAGCTTATGGCTACAAAAGGAAAATATGCGATAATCATTTCATTAACGACAAAATTGTTGAAGATGCTGTATGAGTGATAACAAATTAGTCATGCGCTATGGATAGTAAGGAGCCATCTTGTACTGATTTCTCATATACTTTATGTATTCCTCATAAGTAACGAATTAAGTAAACTAATGAAGATGCTGCTTAAAACAGTAGCAACAAAAATATCGCCTTTAGAAGACAAAGAAAAAGTTTATCCTGAAAGACATATAAAATAACGAGTTTGCTTATGATACAACAATTTCAAGAGTAAAGCATATTAGACTGGAAAACCTAACATTGTATTTTTCGAAGAATATGAATGGAATAACTAACCAAGATCTAGCAATTAGATTAAGTTGTCAAGGTCCACAGTAACTATTTATTTGAAAGAATATAGACAGAAACTGAACAACGCTGAACTAAGTCCATCAAAACGAGGTTTTTTAATAGTTCAAATGTCTGGTGATATACATGAATGTAACATGTCTATATCGAGAAGTCAGCTTTTTTAACACTTTTCCAGTCAGGCGATATATACCCATTCTAGATAGAGAATTTTGTGACCTCAAGCCGTATCTCAAGACTCAACAACTGATAATACCATTGCAAATGGTCAGAACCAATTCGTCGTTCAAGAAACTAATGACAACCCTGTTGTGATGAAATTAAGGTATGTCATTGACTTTCTGGAAAATTGACCCTCTACTCAACTTTAAATAGTAACGTACATAATATTTATCTAGAAATAGTGTATACTTTCCAGAGCCAAACACACGACAATCGTATTCTGAAAGGGTACATATACAAACATATATTATTTGTGGTTGAAATTTTGCTCATTGATTGCATTACTCAAGTCGTTGCGTATGTGATGTCATTAAATCACTCTGTTGCACATGATAACGACTTCTGGTCTGTCATTTTCACGTCACTGCTAGTAAAGGTTATTATAATTGTAGATCAAACACTGACGTAATTATCAAGGAGGTTGATGATAATCATAGATTATTAATGATAATTTAGGAATGACTACAATTACTGTTAGTTATATATACTATAAATCACATTTTAGACAATTGATTACGTGCTGGAGAACGGAAAAAGGAAGTAATATAACTAACACAAGCGCTCAGTAACCGTCAGAATCAAAGCACTCTATATCCCTATC
The DNA here is from genome assembly GCA_036346155.1 of Sinelater perroti. Classification (NCBI taxonomy): domain Eukaryota; kingdom Metazoa; phylum Arthropoda; class Insecta; order Coleoptera; family Elateridae; genus Sinelater; species Sinelater perroti. The sequence continues at coordinate 778,286 of JARFIY010000045.1, read as the reverse complement.
CTTTACACTCCCACACAAAATGTGGTCTGAACCATTATCCAGGTCACTTCTGTGATATCCAAGACCAAGTTGCAAGAATGCCAATGCGTCTCTTGACAATCCTTTAGTCAGAAGATTGACCACTTGGTTCTTCGTCTCCATATATTGGATAGAGATGACTACTTCCATCTGCGCTTCTGTGACGAAATACCATTGAATGTCGATATGTTTGGTCTTCTTGTGAAACTCCAGGTTTAGAATCAATCGCACAGTGTTATAGTTGTCACAATATAATGATGTCGGGCCCATATCATAAGCGCTCATATATTTGACCAGTGTTCTTAACCATATCGCGTCCTTCCGTACCTCACATGAGACTACATATTCTGCTTGTGCAGTCAGTAAAGAGAGCGTGTTGAAGTTTACGTTATTCTCTATAGTCTGCATCACAATAACCGATCAGTTCAAATGCTGGTATATCCTTCTGGTAGTGAAACGACACGTTTGTAGTCCCTTTTAAATATTTCAAAACTAGTTTCACTCCACGCCAATGGAAACAACATATTAAAAAGAAAAGAACTCAACTCGATTTAAAAGCTAAAGAACTCTCCTGGCTTATTGGAAGGAAATCCCGACTGTCAATGGAAAACAAAATTTTGATCTATAAAATAGTGCTCAAGCCGATATGGACTTACGGCACAAAACTCTGGGCATGCGCCAGCAAGTCCAACGCGCCAATAATCCAGAGAGCTCAATCTAAAATACTCCGAGCCATAACGGATGCGCCGTGGTATGTTTCGAACTATACCTTACATACAAATCTCAAAATCCCATACGTCAGTGAAGTAACCAGAGAAACAGCCACCAAACATCACACCAAACTCGAATTCCACCCAAATCCACTGCTACAACCCCTGCTTCATCATCCAGAAAATATAAGACTCAGAAAATGTTGGCCAATAGACATCAAAGAAAACTGAAGCAACATCACTGGATGTTAGCTTCTCCAAGCCATTATTACTGCACACTATTTATACCAATGTACTAGCCACCTAATTGGCTCATAGATTGTACTTCATTCCGATTGCCAATAAAGAATTTAAAAAAAACTCCACGCCAATGCGCGGGGTCTGGGTTTTCTAAGAATTGACTGAAAAAACTCTGACATTAAATAATATGTCCGCGATGCCGTGACTAAGAAGAGAAGTGCCTCCATGGCTTGTTTATATGGTATATTTTTCAACTTTTTTTCTCTTGTTTTGACACCAGAGAGTCTTTTTGGACATTTTCTAGTTCTGTTTATTGATGTCGATGTTGAGACATAGGAACCTATTTTAAAATGTTTTAACAAATGTTTAATATAATGATTTAGAGATGCCATTAGTCGTTCCGCTGGCGTTTTATCTAAATCCTACCTAACAATCGGTCAGTCCATTTTACACTTCTAAGTGTTGTTTTAATTTTATTTCAGTGCGTTATTTACATATAATTACAACAGTATGACTTAAGACATACAACGGTACATGCATGGATCAGCATCCACTTGCGTGAATCTACGTGACAGATATAAATGTAACTTTTGGTTTCACTGTCTTGTTTTAGACTATAGATCGACTTCTTTATTTCGAAAACGCTCACGTCATTACGGAGTCCTTTGAGTTGTTCCATATGCATCTCTTCTTCGAATTTACTGTGAAGAAAGGCAGTTTTTTCTTCGAATTGATATAATACCATACTTATCTGCATCGCAAACGCTAACAGTGTATGGATTGAGTCCTATTTGATCACTAGTAGAAATGCTTCCTCATAATCGATGCTTTTTTTCTGAGTGAACTCGCGCGCGACTAATTTGGCTTTGAAGCATTCATTCGACCTCTCTGTCTTTCGTTTCAGTGTAACCACCTATTTGTATGACAATGGTTTTCTTACTGGCGGTAAATCGACTAACTTTTGCGTTTTGTTGACTTTGTGAAATTTTATCTCTTCTTTCATTGTTTTTCACCGGTCATTTACTTCTGGAGAATTCACCGCTTGTTTCAGACTTCGTCCACATTGGCTACCATAGTGCAAGCAAAAGTATTCTCGCACTGTGGTGTTCTATTTCTCTGATTAATGGAGACTCAACACGTGGAAAGACACGTGCGCGACCATGTTTCTTCCTTGTAGATTTAGTTTGTGTTGGTTCTTCGTCGATATTTGAATTTTCTCTTACTTCAACGACAATTTCTTGGATTCTTCGTTAGCGTCTTTATTGTTATCCCATTTATAATACAAGGGTTCGTCAACGCGTGAGCTCAACGAAATTGTTTTCTTTTCATGAATGATGATATCCGTTAAAATGGTGGTCTTCCTCGCGAGCGGATCCCAAAGTCGGTTTGCTTTTTTGTGTCGCAGTAGCCACTAAACTGTTGTTTGAGTCTCCTTTGCTACAGCAACGTTACTAACGCAAGTGACCCAAACATACGAAGATGTCTCACCAAAGATTTGATACCATTTCATATTTCCTATTTGCTTTTGGAATTCTGCTCAACGTATAGGTCACAAAGTTGATGGCTTTGACCCAAAGTGTATCCAGGTTCTCGCCATCTCTATCAGTTGGTTTTTACACTCTGCGGATCCCTTCTGTTCTGAAACGAAAATAACATGTGTTTGATATACATGTAGAACTAATGGAATTATACCACTAAGAAAAAAGTTGGATCTACTGGTTAACAATAAATATATCATTAATGATGCATAATCCATTGTTTGTAATATAAAAATTATTTAATATTTTAATAGAGATACAAAATTAAAAATAAATGAGTTTGCTACTATGTTATGTAGTATCAATGCATTTACAAGCCAAGTTTTCTATGCTTTGTTGGTACTGCTCTTGTGGTTTGGAATCAAAGAACTTCTATTGCCTTATAATTGGCAAAATGGCTTTTGTTCAAGAAGTGAACCATTGATCAAAGCAGAGGGTAATCTGATGGTACCAAATTAGGACTATAGGCGGGATGGGGTAACAGATGAGTTCCTTCAATTTTTCCCGAGTTCTTCGGGTCATGTTTGGCGCTATTCATCTGAAGTAACACCCATCTTCAACAAGTTATACTAGGGTATTGTTGTTACAAAGTAGCATACATTCTGTCAAACTGTTGATAATGAAGCTCGACTATGATGGTCCAACATTTAGGAACCAACTTAAAGTAAATCACGCATCGGTAGTTCCACCAGATATAAATAATAAGTTTGGCCTCAAAACTCTTACCTTTCATAGCAGGTTTTACAGTTTTTCCTCTATTTAACTATCGGTTTGATCTGTTTGGATTATGATCACTGGTAACAATTTGACGAAAGAAGGATTGTCAAACAATTATCTGCGTACATTAACTCGCTGATTGGTTCACTTTTGCTTTAAAGTGTGAAATACTACTTTGCATTGTCTATTGACTTTGCTTAGGTTATACAAATGGTGGTTTATTAACTTTCGACAGCGGAACGCTGTAGGCGAAAGTTAATGATTTTAACATGGTGTCTGTCTGTGTGTCTCTCTGGAGACACTATAACTTACGTTATAATCATCGGATTCACTTCAAGCTTGGCATACATATACCTTAGGTCAATACCTTCTTCGCTATTGAATTTCAGCCAAATCGGCCAAAGGTCAAGGGGTCAACGGTGAGGTCAAACTTTTTTCCATCACATATGCCATGTGATACCTCATTCGAAAGCAGACGTCATGAGGAACATTATTCTGCCATTAATTTTTTGAAATTGGAACACCAGAGTTTTGTACATGCGTTTATTTCACCTCTCGCTAATTCGCCACACCGCTGTCGAAAGTTTCATTTATGGTCTTACACCATTCTTGTTGTTCATCAGGATGATCCAAGCACCGGTGATACTTGTTGGGTGCTTCTAGCTAAGGATGTTTCGATAGCTTGAAATAAAGCTTCTCGATTTACTACAAAAGAATGTTCGAATCGAGGCCACATTTGAAGACGGGTATCACTACTAATACATTTTTTGAATCAATTTTGAACCATACGATTTGATATCGCATCTTGACTTTCAATATAAAAGATTACTCAAGCGACATCAGTAATCCTTAGCCCTAATTTCCAGTAACGCCGAAGTACGACCAAAACTTTAACATTCGAGTCAGACATATTGTCTGATTTTTAAGTTTATATTTTAAACAATAAAATTCAGTATAACTGAGGACGATCCAGAGTTTGTGAATGAATCTTAACTCTGTTCTACAAAGATCAGTAGCGACTTTTCATCTGATGTGAACGCAACTTAAGTACTAGTAACTTGAAAATATTTTTATTTTGGTGATTCTTTTCTGTTTGTTAGCTTCTCCGATGTTGTTTACAATCACTCGGTCATACTGTTTATTGAATTTCTCTTTCATGTTGAAGAACTTTTTATCAGAACAGGCAACTGACATATGTCTTTGACAGAATAGAAATAAACAATTTCTCTCTCTGTGGCTCTACAGTCCCATTTGGATCTCAGCTTTCCGTATTTTTTGCCTCCATTCTTCCCTGTTTGTGAACTAATCTTACAGTTTTGGGTGTTAAGTATTTGCTGTGCACCCTCTTCTACGTTATTGAACCATCTTTGTCTTGGATGGCCCCTTTTTTACTGCCTTCAACTTGTCCTTTGGTATTCTATATACCCAACCCATTTCAGTCTTAGAGATTTGCAAATTCTGCTATGTTTGTTTTTGTATACAGTTGCCTCAATTTATATCTCGTTCTTTATAGGCCATCTTCTTGTAGTGGGCCCGAAAATTATTCGTAATATTCATCTTCCAAAACGCAGTAGTATTTCTTTTGCCTCTTTGATTGTTGCCTATGTCTGGCATCCATAGGTAACCACCGGTTTGATTCTAATCATATAAATCTTTAATTTGATTACTCCTGTTATATGTGATGTTTTTAAAGATTAACATTAGTGAGAAATATATTCTATTCTCAGCTGTAACACGTAATTGAATTTATTGCATTATGTTGTTTTTACTATTAAGTTATTTGAGTTTCCAGGTATATGAATTGTTATATTACTTCAAAGGTTCTGTCCTCAACTGTAAAATTTTGACCTAATCTTCTTAGAGATTTTACTGTTAACATTTATATCTTCCTTTCGTTGATCTACAGTCCAATCTTTTCGTTTTTTTGTTTCTATTTCCTTGCAGATGTGCTTAATTTCTCTTTCCGATCTTGCTACCAGATTGATATCATCTGTGTATCCGATTATTATTTATTAATAATGGTACCTCTAGTATTATCTGTTTCTCTAATTACTTTTTCGATACTACAATACATACAACATTGGAGCAAGTTCACCTCCTTGTCTTACTCCTTTGGATGTTGCAAATGTCGCGGAGATTCTATTCTGTATGTCCATAGCAATTCTGGAATTTTGTTAAGCTAATTAATTTATTCAAGATACCTAATTTTTTAATGCTGTTATAAAAATTGTTAGATTTATACTATCATATGCCTCCTTGAAGTTAATGAATAGTTAATATATTAGTATGTTATATTCCCATGCTTTCTTTAGAATTTCCGCGTTGTGAAAATTTGATCCACGGTAATCTGCCCAGTCGGAAACCGGTCTGGTACTCTCCAATTATATCGTTTCTGTATACTATTATTTTTCATGTAAGATGTTTGTAAATATTTTATAAGTAATACACAGTAAGGACATACCTTGGTAGTTACTAGAGTTGTGCTTGTCTCCCTTTCTATAGATTGGGCATATGATTGCTGTTTCATATTTCTGGCATTCCTTCCTTATTCCATATGAGGCTGATTAACCCTTTGGTTAGTGTGTCCCCACCGTATTTTAATAACTTAATTGGAATTCCATCGATTGCCGGCGCTTTGTTATTTTTTATTTTAATACTACTTCTTCTATTGTGGATACCATAATTTCGGGTTGTACGGTATCTCTTCTTATCTTTGGTGGTCTTTCGTTTAGCTCCTCTTGTGTTCTGCGAAATGTTGTCTCCATTGTTCCATTACTCCCGTTTCTTGTGTTATATATTTTCCTCCTTTGTTCTTGGACATTGAGGGTCGGGGTGGAAATTCTGTTTGGTATTTCTGATAATGTTGTACATTCTTTTAATCTCTTTCAATTATTTTGCTTACTCTATTTCATCAATTTGCTTATCGAGGAATTCCCTTTTCTTCTTTTCATCAATTTTTTAAAACTCTCCTTTTAGCTTTCCATATTCTTTGGTTTTACTTCTCGTGGATCTCTGCATCAGTTTCCTCTTTACTTCATTTCTTTTACCGATTGACTCTTTACATTCTGTATCCCACCACGTTTTTCTTGGCTTCTTTTGTATGTATTGTATCTTCTCTTCCGTTATTGCGATGATAGTATTTTCTGTCTTTTCTTTTACAAACACAATCAGTTCCACCTGTGCTTAATTTTGTTTTTGTTTTGTTTTTTCTATTTTTGTCGGTATTTTATCTTGCGGTTTTCATTCTTTAGTTTTTGTACATTGCATTTTTTATTCCTCTGTGTGGGTATAGTCCTAGCATTATTTATTTTGTCAGGTAGTCTACAAGGTGCGACTAGAATTCTATAGAACAAGTTTCAGAACATGCCAGACTTTATCAAAGCCTTAGATGCATTGAAGCATGTAACCCCCATCGATTGATTTTGTTAAAATGTTATTTGACTTGAACTATATTATAGTACCTGACAGCTTTCTGAATCTGGAAAACGCAATTCTCTTGCCTATTATTTTTATTGCCAATAAGAAGCTCGTCAATTGCTAAGTTTCGGTAGCACCACGATGTTGTGTCGATATCTTTCTCATACTTCGTACAAATTCGTCGGTTTCAGGAGTTGGCGATTTACTTTTGCAAACTATAAAGAAAGCTGCTATCCTAGGCTTTTCTCAAAAGCACTGATTTTTCCTCGGTATAAGTCCTCCTATTCATGTTATATATGAAAATTGTCTTAATGATTCTCGGAAGACATTTGCTATCGTCGGTTTTTTTTTTTTTGTTCATCGACATATCTATTTACAATCTGTTTAGAGAACAATAAGTAAATTAATATGGTTAGTGACAAGAGAAGAATAGACTCGAGCTGACTTACATATTAGTTTATAAAGAAGCAATTTGTTGTCGAGTGAAAGGGTAGAATTTCTATTTCGCAACCAGTAGAGATACTAAATTTTAGGTATAGCTTTTTCTATAGGTTCTCTATGTTATACTCTTGTCTAAATAGATCCCTAGGTACCTAACACACTCTATTTCTTACATTAGAGTTTCATTTGACTTGATTGTTGGACATATCCCTCTACATTTAGTGAAAGTAACTTGCATAGTGTTATTCTTGTTTATCTTTATACGTCATCTTTTGCACCAACCGTGAATGCAATCAGTACATCTATAGAATTTTCGCGACGCTAGCACTGGCTCTTGATCTGTATCTATTGCTCCCTCCTTTTTAGTAAACATATCTAAAGTATATTCCTTTTCCTTAAAAACTACAACTCTGGATAAGTCTTCGTTTGTAGGTATACTATCTATTGTTTCTCCTAAATTAATTCTAGTATATCCTCATTATTTCTGCACTGTATGATTTAATTCTTCCGTAGAGAAGGCATGATATAATTTGGTATATTACACTTAATAGTGTTATTCCACAAAAATACTCTATTTTTCTTAGTACCTTTTTATATATGGTGGTTATATTTCTTGCTTCCTGTCATACTCTCAGTCCATAGATCTTGCTAAAATTGCCTCGCCTCCGTACTTCACCAATTCTCCAATAATCTTATCGTTTACATGGACTTTATTTTTTTTGTATTTGCGATTATTTTCCTGACTTCCTATATGATTAACTCTTCTACTAGCGCGTAGCCTATTTCACCTAAAGTTTCTTGGTCTCCTTCTTTTTCTTCAGGTAAATTTAGCAGCTTTTTAAAGTACTCTCTTCGGTAATTTAGAACTACCTCGCCTGAAGTATATTTCTTTCTTTGTTTTTACGTTCAGTAGTTCTAGCAATAAATGTCTTCGATTCCGTTTTTACCGTATGATAAAATTTTTCTGTAGTGTTATTTCTTCTTTTCTGCTCTATTTCTTTCACAGCCATGTTTATGTGATGTCTTTTCTTTTTTCAGCGTAATATTGTAGATTCTCTTCTCTTCGCTTTATACATTGTATTGTCTGTTTTAATATTTCTCTTGAGGCATTTTTGCTGCATTCTTCGAGGCTATTTATTCACTACATTCATCATCGAAGAATTCGTTCTTCTTTTCTACTTTTTTTATTTCTACATTTTTCAGCAGCCTTTAAAATAGATTTTTTTGAGTATAGCTTACTCTTCTTAAATATTGTCTGCTATTGTATGTTGCTGTAGTTTTATTTTCTTTCTGCTTTGAATTTGTTAGTATTTCATTTCTTTCTTTTCTGGAGTTTTCCTTTATATACGTTTGTTATACGTCTCTTCCAAACAGCTTTAACCAGATAGTGCTCTTCTTTTTTACTTTCTTTTTGCAGTTTCTGGTATCTTCCTCATCCCTTCATGGATTTCATTATTTTCAAAATGTTGTGTGTTTGCTTTTCTGGCGGGTAATGTTTGTTTTATTATTATCGTCTTAGTCTTCATTCTTTAGATATTTTATTTATAATTTCAAAGGGGTAGTTGTGTTTTGTTAAATTGGCTATTTTTGCATGATGATCATAAATTTTTCTATTGCCATTTCTATGACTTTTACTTTTTTAGAGAAATACTTATTAGGAAATTTTCCTCAAATTTTTTCCGAAGGTATCCCAGTCTGTTTGTGAATTATGTAGCTATGGTTGAAGATTTTTCCCTATAATAGCTGTGCTTAGGGTTGAAACGACCGGAAAGTGGTCAAATGACAACTCATAACTTTCTTCCACTTTTCTAAAGAATGATGTTGTTTTTCTAGGTAGAATATTTTTGTTATTGTTATTGACGTCGTTTTTTTCTTAAATGAATTGTTTTTTTAAAAAAATCTAAATATTTGATGAATCCTATATGACTAGCTCCAAATTTTGGTAGTATGTATTACAAAAAAAGTTAACAATTTTCAAAGATGGCGACTTATGATACAAATAGTTTGATCTACAAGGATGTCTGTAGTAATATCCAATTTGAATCTCAACATTCATTTTATATTCTTTAAGGAAATTGTCAATTATTGAATTTTAGTGATGGATTACTTCCATAGATATTATATTATTTATTTTCATTCTTCATTTTCTGCTAAAGCAGATTTGTAGTTTTTTAAATTTTCTAGACTTTTTAATTTTTTATTTTACATCATATCTTATGTGTAGCAAAGAAATTCAAATTCATGATAATTTAAAGCTTTTATAGTGTTCTTGAGCAACCAATTTCCGTTATAGTTGATATAATAATGTCATATTTATTTATTGGAAAGTCTCACTCGTTTCTAAACTCCCTAAATAATTTACATCTTGCTAGTTGAACAGACATGCATCGTTATTTATTTTTCATTACAAAAAAAAATATTGAAGAATCAGATCGTAAGTTCAATTTACTATTTTTCAATTACTTTTCTACATCATTTAAAATGGGGCTAATGGGGCTAGTTTGGTGTTTCTATGATTTAACTTCATATTTTTGTTTGGCTGCTCTTATAATGTTTCTACCATAACTAAATTTGTATGGTTACTCATTTCGAGTAGAACTCTCAATAGATGTATGTCCATGTGTACCTTTTATGTGTTTACGAGCAATTTTATAGGAGTCTGTTGTCATTTTTATGCGAGGAACGTTACTGCATCGGTAGATGGCCCTTCACCTCGTTATTTTGTCTCCCGAGATGAAATTATTTGCCCCAATTCTGATGCCGCCTTCACTATGCGGTGACGTACATTAATTCTATTTGCTGACATATTTACTTCTTAATTTCTCCGTCGCAACTGATGCAAAAGCCGAAAGGTGCATGGTTATTATACTTTAAGTTTAGCCTGGAAGCGGCAAGAATTATCTTCGGTTTGTGAGAATTTTCATATCAATTTCTCTGATTGTATATCAACTACTTTATTACTTCTATTTTATAAACCAAATTTCATAATTAAACATTTTTCTTACAATTATAGAAAAACATGAAAAATGAAAGATTTTTAAGGTTGTCAAAAAATAAGGCAGAGGTTGTATTAAAGGTAATATATTTTCCACTATTATCATTAATTTGCTTGTAATAGTTGAATACTTGAGCTCTTAGTATTACAAAATCATAAAATCTAATATTTGCACTATTACATATATCAGTTAAATAAAAACAATCTTCTAAGAATTCCTTTGTAACCTCAGAGAAAATAGATAAGTTTATAGCTATGCATCTGGTGGTCAGAATTAACAACTCTTTTTGGCTAGAAGGCACAGATAATTCTAAATATATTAGTTACGTTATTCAAGTGGGAAAACGTATATCTTTAACTTCCATGTTTGAATTGTAGGTTTCAGAGGACTTCAAAATGTTTAAAATTTATCAGAAAAGACTTTCATGACATTATAGAAGCTTAGTATCTTGGAAAGTTTATATATTGACCTACTTAACAATTCATTGACACTCAAACTGCAAATAATTTACCAAATCAGCAACCGTCCCACATTATTAGAATGTATTGATGTCTTATATGGAAACAATTTATGAGGGCTGTTGTTGTACGATAAGAAGTGATTTAAAGCTCACTTTTTGCTACAAAGTTAAAGGGTTAAAGGGCAATTAACATCAGAGAAAAAATAACACATGCGAGTTATGTCTACCAATAAGGAGAATGTTAACCGAAAATTATAGGATATATACACGTTACTGCAAGGACACTAAATGTATAATCAATTTATTATGGTATAGTAAGGGTTGGTGAGTTATCAAATTTTCACAGTTCCCCACTTGTCAAAACTTTTATTTACGTAAAGTTGAATACTTAATGTGTTTTGTTAGTTCTAACAAAATAAAAGAAAGCCAACTCAGCTCTGAAAATAGAAGTTTCTTTTTACATTCAATGTTCTTGATTCTAGCAAGATATCCTACCCAGTCTTCATTCAATTTAATGCTTCTGATCTTATGACTGCATTGAAAGATGTATTTAGCCTACCTCATGAGGATCAACATTTCTTCTCTATACATCGAAACGGGAAAAATATGCTAATAGTTGGTTTTCTTCTTTAAGCACGATGATATGTCAGAATTGAAAGCGTGTTTCAATTTTTCGAACGCCGGTCAAGTTAAGCTGGTTTTTTGCTAATTTTGGCAGTCAGCCATTTTCACTTTATGTAGAACAAGGGTATTAGTGCGAAGCATCGCAAAAAAATTAAAAGTTTAGGCTTCGACGGTGAATTTTACATTGCAATAGAAAGACAGGAAGTCTTAGGGGTGCAAAAGATCAATTAGACTGATCAATAAGCGAAATAGAATATTAACTGGGGAGGTGATAAAACAATGTCAGTCAACACAATAAAACGACGTCTTCAGGAGGGTAATCTTCATGGTCATATTGCGACCAAAAAACCGTTGTGGTAATAAGGCTAAAACGGCTTCAGTGTGCCCAAAAGCATCGTACTTGGACAGTTATGCAGTGGCAAAACATATTCTGGAGCGACGAATCCAAATTTGAAATTTTTAGTGAGAAACGGAGAACCTTCATGCGTCGGTCTAAGACTGAAAATATGATTTAGGATTATACTGTGTCGACTGTTAAGCAGGTGCAGGAGGTTTTTTGTCTTTCTGTGGGGGTGCTTTCTTTGTCTGGAGTGGGGAACTTACTAAAAGTCGATGGCATTATGAGGAAAAAACATAAAAAAATGTTAACGGAAAACGCCATACCATTTGAGTTGCGATTAATCGGCTAGGGATTGGTGATGATGCAAGACAACTATCCTAAACGTACTCGAAAGCTTTGTAAGGACCATCTAGCAAACCAAAAATAAAAAATGCTCAAAATGATGACATGGTCACCATAGAGTCCAGTCGTCAACCCAGTAATATGGGATGAGCTGAACAAATAGTAAGAAAGGAGCGTCCCACGTCCAAAAATCATCTTTGTAGTTTTCTTCAAGGTGGCTGAAGAAATATTCCGCTGAGAAATTAAAAAAATTAACCGAAACAATGCCTAAAATGGTATAAGCAGTATTAAATGCAAAATTTGGTTTTTTTATGAAACAAATGTTTAATACTTAAGTTAATTTTTTCATGATATTCATAATGATTTTTGTTTGTCTTTTATGTGTTGTATAATAATATATTATACAATAAATTGTTTTTTTGCCTTAAAGTGCATAAATTCATTTTTTATTTAGTGTCCATACTTCCTTGAGATGCAATGTATACATATACATAGATAATACGCTAAACGAAACTGTTGCAGCACAAATATGTGTAAATTGATTTTAAACTGATGCTTAAAATATATTTCCATTACCAAATCTCCAATGAATATGTTTCAGTTAAATATTAATATTAACTTACAATTAGCGTCATTCAGTCGATACATTTATTATAAAGACCATTTACCTCTGGTTATAGGAGAAGTTATATAAGTTCCAATAGCCTTTGTGATTTTATTGGTTTTCTTCGAAACTCCTGCTGTAGATCTAAGTTGATAGTCATGATAAAGGAACAATGTTTCTGAGTTTCATGAGTGTTTTTATATATACTTAATTATCCTCGGGATTTCAAAGTTATTTTGATTTTAGAATATAGTAATTAGAATTATATATGACATTAAGTACGAAACAATTTAAAATCTGCGAGAAAATGTTAGGAATAATTGTCTCAAATCAGCTTATTTAAAGTTCTTTGCAAATATCTGGATATTTAATTCGTTTGGTGAGTTATTTTTGAAACTTTTCAGTCTATGTACCTTTCATTATTTAACGTTATTGAAGTTTTCTGGTGCCTTTTTGAAAGCAACTAAACCATAAAGTATAGTTCTTTATATACAAGTTAACAAGTGAGATTCTACATGAAATGATATATTTACATACATACATAAAAATTTTCTTGTAGACAATAAATTGCTGCAGTAGCCTTGCTTTGTCTTTTTTTATTTCTTAGATTTTATATTTCAGTTTTCTTTGGTTTTCTTTTCATTCTTTATTATTATTATTAATGCTATAATCGATGTGTCAAAATATACCGGAATATTTAATAGACAACATAAGCATAAATTAAGCTGCAAATAAATTTAGAGCTTTCCAGTCACATTAATAAGATGTACACTAGTAGTAAAAAATAAAATAGACACTAAGTGAAAGTTGGTAATTTGAAGTGGTAAAGTAAATATTGAAAAAAAAATGGTAAACTGCCTGTACATAAATAACATTCATAAATGTCTATGGATAGTTTACGCTTACCTGAACGCAAAGATTATTTCAGCTGCAGACGTGTTGCTTTTCAAAAGAAAATAAGAACGTATTTACAAAGACCCTTGTCAACATTGGATCAGATTATTACACAACTTAAAAGAAGCAATAAATGACCAGCATTATCGATACTTGCTTCCTAAAACTCTTCAATTATTCGATGGCTCGCCATTATAATACGTAAATGATGAACTTCGCAGGTTAGTCGCCTGCAATGGCATCAACACAACGATGATTCTGACTTTAAAAAGTCCGAAAGACAGTACGCCATTTAAAATATATTTTGTATCAATCAGCTGTTTTACAAAAAGTTAATGACTGGAAATTGGTTGGTTAATACAAAATCAAACGAACGAGTATTTTGTGTACCGTGCAAATGCTATGGAAGAACAATGTTAATAACAACTAAGGAGTTTCATAACTAGAAAAATAACTATGTAATAAAAGATTATGACAACAACTCTAAAGAAGAGAGTTTAACAAAGAGTAAATTGTAAAGTAGCAGAACAGTTCAAGGAGAAAGTTTTGTATTGACAAAATGTTCTTTTAAGAGATTTTGGCTTCCCGTTGGCTGCCAAAACATGACAATAATGGAATATTAGGCTCTATAAGAAATGATAACATTCTTGGCTGTGTAGAACTGATTCTAAAATTTGATTCATTTATGGCCGAACATGCAACAAAAATTGGAAATAAAGAAAGGTGTGTTCTCTCATACTTATCAAGTACAACCATCGATTAATTAAATATACAGTTAACGTATCAAATTAAGGTAGAGACTGTTCAAGAGATTATAAATGCTAAATATTATTCTATAATTGCAGACTCAGGCCAGATGTGTCGCACACAGACCAACTAGCTCTTGTGGTCGCTATGTGTTACCTACGGGAACCCCTGTTGAACAATTTTTGACGTTTATTCCTAATTGTGAAAAGATGGCGAATGCTGTAATGTCGATTGTAGATTTTGTAGATTTCGATCTAAATAACTGTAGGGGACAGAGCTACGACTATGCCAGTAACATGTCTGGGCACTACAAAACGTTTTAGGCTAAAATAAACAAAGTAAATCTTCTGGTCACATACATATCTTGTGCGGGCTACTCTTTACAATTAGTTGGCTACGCAGCTACGGAGATCAGCAAGTACTCTGTTGAATTTTTTCTTTAAAACAACAAAACTAAAACTTTTTTAGGTCTTTAACCAAAATGGAGTGTCCGTGCTGGTACCAATCAAGCATTATATCTACTTATCCTACCAGAAAGTGTTTTTTGAAGCTCTGACACATTACTCATGATAGTGGTCAGACTAAGGACGCACAGTATAAAGCAAATGTGACATTGGGAAAAATTTGGAGGCTTGAAATGGCATCAATGATATGTATTAATTAATGTTCGTATAAAGTGAAATTGACGTCTACAAAACAGACATTACAAGAAAGAGAAATTCAACAGTTCCTTTTGGTAAAACAAAGATACAGAGAAGTCTTTTGTAATAGAAATATATTATGCTGCAATTGATTCTCTGAAGCTCAACTTAGTACGAAAAGAACAATATATACAGAAGAAAAGGATTTCAGATTTCTATGAGAAATTACTTAAATGAAAAATGATAAAGTATAACAGGCGGGTGAAAAATTGTCAATCTAGGGCGCCTAAAGAAGAAACTTTTGCTAACACCCTTTTAGAAAAAGTGTCAACAGAATTGAGCAATAGCGATGTCTCTACTGGAATACTTTTGGCCGTTTGTCATTTTTCCCGACGATACTGCCAATTTAGTGATAATGGTCGAATTAGAATATAAAAGGGTTCGTTCTATTAATTAGATAATAAATTTCTTTCCCAGACTGTAAAATATGGGGAAGTTAGTACAGTAGTATGGTGTACCATTCGGTATGGTGAAAGAGTACGTTTAATTTTGTGTGATGTGACTAATAGACTTCTACTAGTTTTTAATAATAACATATTTTCATGGAAGATAGCTCTTATCGAGCATGTACAACTATTGCACCTAAAAAAAGCTACCAATTTGATTTTTGCCATAGTCTCATAATCTCCGGACATAAATTGTATTAAAAAACTTGTGGAATATTATTTAATAAAATATAAACAAAGTATAGCAACAAAATTGAGTTGAGGGCGATAGAGGAACATACTACAATAGACAACTTAATCAATACCATACTCCAAAGATGTGTTTTATTTGAATATTTGAGGAAGTGCTGTTTGTAAAATTTATTGTTTAATTGTTTATAACAATGTGAAACGTACCTTTCTAACAAGTAAGAAACTGTTTTTTGATTAATATTATTAACTGCTCAAATAACCAAAACATACAATTAATTGTAGAAAACAATAATGTCCTGCGCCATAGGACACCAATCAGTTGATCAGGAGTTTAGCCTGCACGATAAGTTTTAATAGAAATAATTTCGCTCATAATAATTTGAAAGAATATGCTCTGATGTAAACTAGAAACTCAACGACCGGGACGTAGCTATCAAATTCAAATTCAAATTCTTGCTAAGCAGGAAAATCCTGACCACGAAATAGAATTCAGGCAAGTTTTATCCAATAATAGGAATTATTACCAGAGATTATATAGAGAGGCAGTGGAGATTTATAAATATAAAAATAATTTTAACAGGGACGACAGATTCAATTTACCTAGGTCTTGGTTTATCACTCTTAATGGGCAAAAAACGGACCGCGATACGGAGAAAGAGCGAGTAACGTCAGAAAATGACGAAATATTACCTGCAACGACCCGACTGACGTCAGCAGCTATCCACCATCCCAGTGACGTCAACAACGGACCCCCAACAGCATCCCTACCATACTCGCACGAGTATAAAAGCGAAAACGCACGAGACAGTCACTTAATTTTAGAAGATTTTCTTCTGAAGATGTCCGCCGCAGTTGTGGACAAAACGTCAAGAGTTTCCAAACTCCGACCACGGCCTTATAACCCGAGAACCAACCACACGATGCACCTAAGAAAACAATATATTATTATACAACACGTAAAAAACAAACAAAAATCAACATAAATATTGAAAAAAATAACTTGAACACACAAATAAAACTTATAAGACTACTTTTACGATTCTATGCATTTTTTTTTTATTTTTCAAGTGGCAACCCTTTCCAGGTACATCGAAGAAGACTCGAAGATGATTTTTTGACGTAGGATGCTCCAGAACAGTAAGGTTCTGTCGAGTTCATTCCATAGCAACTCTGTGGGGTTGAAGTCTGGACTTTGTGGTGCCCATGTCATGATACTGAACATTTTTTGTTTTTCTTGATTTGTTAAATAATCCTTACAAAGCTTTGAAGTACATATGTTTAAGATCGTTGCATCCTGACAAATTCCTTCTCGATTAATCGCAACCCAGATGGTATGGCGTTTTTCGTTAACATTTTTTATTATGTTCTTTCTTCATAATGCCATCGACGGTATGGGCGTTTTCCTCTAAAAATGATTTACATTGTTCTCTCCTTATAATGCCATCGACTTTTACCAAGTCTCCCACAGTAGCCAAAGAGAAGCACCCCTACACTGAAACAATCCCACCCCCGTTCTGGACAGTCGGAACAATACAATCCTGAAACATCTTTTCAGTCTTAGACCGATGCACGAAGATTCTCCGTTTCTGCCTGAAAATTTTAAATTTGGTTTCGTCGGTCCATAATACGTTTAGACACTGTTTACTTGTCCAGGAACAATGCTCTTACGCCCACTGAAGCCGTTTAGTCTTATCATCACGTCGTAACAACAGTTTTTTGATCGAAATACGATCATAAAGATTCCTCTCCTGAAGACGTCACTTGATTGTGATCACTAATGTTGCTTTACTCATCAGTCTGATTAATCGTGATGGCCCAGGACGATGGTGATCCTTAAGACTTACTGTCTCTTTGTAGCGTTGTAATGTAAGATTCACCGTTGAAGCGCAAACCCTCAATGTTTTCGTGATATTACGCACTGGTAGCCTTCCTCAATGTAAAGTGAGAATGGCTGAACGAGTTTCTATTGAGAGAGGCTTATCACGGGCCACTGAATGCAAAAATTCAAAACAAGGCGTGAAAAAGCTAAATAAGTGGAACAAGGTTTGATGATAAACTGACGAGCTCGGAAGTCAAAACTCCTGACGGTGCACACTTTTTTTGAAGTGTAAACAAACATCTAAAACAAGGTATAGAGTCAAAACTAAAATTCGATATGTTGAGTGGCAGTTCAAGGACATAAAAGCGTTATCATTTTTTTATTTTAATTTTCTACCCAACAAATGCTTATAAAAAAATCTACAAGTGACTAATTATTCTTATAAGAAACAATATTGTCTAAGTGGATGATAAATGGTTAAACAAAACAAAATTTATCAGGAAAAGTATAGTTATTCATTATATAATTGAATTTTAATAAGGTGTCCATACTTCCATGGGCGGTAGTGTAAATACCCGAATATAGAACAGGAGTTTCTGGTTTTTTGCAATATTTTAAACTTGAGTAGACCTTTGTTTTGTATTAATTTTTGAACTTTACTGCATGAACAAATGGTAACTACTTGATTGGACTGTAGTCAATAGACAACTAGATACATAACAACTTGGAAAAATAATAAACATTTTCAATATCCCCAGCACAGCAAAAGAACTGTACCCTTTCACAGTCACTGAATTTTAATGCACAGGAATGAATCTTTATAACAAAATGTATTTGTATTGTGCATGTCAGTTTTACTCTATTCAATGTTATTGACCGACTAAAAGGCATTAATGCTTGTCCCCCTCGGAAGACACATGCTATCTAGCTATCTAGTAGAACTGATGACTTTCGATTAAAGGAAAAAAACGACTTTATATCATAAAACACTCGACCCTTTTCGTCAGTTAAAAAAAATTTTCACATTAGTAAAATATATTTTATTAATGTAAAAAAGATGACCTTGACATTTCATCAGTTTCTGGATAATTTTGAAATGTCTTATACTCTATAGAGGGCATACTGAAGGGAAGAAGTGAAAGATCCTTATTTATTGTCTATTTTATATTTTTGCTAGATATTCCTGAAATACGAATTAATTTTACTGAGCATGTAAAGCCTCGACCAGTGCTTCAGATTGCTGATATTACATTATAATCTTTAATACCGTCAGTTATTCTTAGTTTTTCGCTGTATTTGCATCCGGCAGTTAATATCCGAGTTGTGGAGCGTTGACTCTTTCTCCATTACGCTCTCACCTTACAGTGTTTGATTTCTAGCAGAATTCTACGAGCACTTATTGTACTTGTTAAAATAATTTAATAATAGGTTATAATAGAGTGTAAATTTAATTTTGTAATACGTCATAATATTCTCTACTTAAAGTGTTTGATTCTAAAATTCCAGCAAGACTCTTAGAAACAATAAAAAATTCATAATAATAGTAATGTATATTACCTACAGACCTTAACCATAGATTCGACAAAAATATTTATTTGATTTACAAACTGTAAATCCAATATTTGCTTATAAAAGTTTACAAATAAATTTAGAAGACACAAGCTTACGAAACGAAGTCCTCACACAGAACATTTACACCGCGAAAAGAAATATAACCCCCAGTGAACTTAAATGGTACACCGTCAGCTCAAGTAGAAGATGTTTAGTATCCTGAGTTCCATTTAGAAAAACGAATGATATGTCGTAAACATATATTTATGAAAAGAAAGTAGCTAGTTCACAAACTCCCCCAGCGTATTGGCTAAGTGGACGAAAATCACAACTTTCGTCAGAGAATAAAATCTTGGTCTATAAGGTTATACTGAAATCTATATGGTCCTATAGCAGTCAACTCTGGGGGGGGGGTGCCAGAAATATTACAATGTTAGTTATTGTACCATGGTACATATCTAACTGACAGCAACGAGAGGTGTATAGAGAATACCCGCGGTTAAAATGGTAGATGCTTACAGCACCGTAGCCAATAAAATAGTATTAGTATTAAGCTAGTTGCCGCCTTTGCATATTATTTTTAAGGAGGCAGTTGACAACTAGACCAGAGCTGCAACTTTGTGCAGAGCTGGGGCTGCAGCTAGGTAAGATTGAGAGAAAACAGAAGCCGCGTATGTGGTTATGCGAGAAGAGGAGATCCACCACGAATGAGTCAAACTCATAGACTGGAACACCATCTTCCAATGCGAGTTGGTAGCTATCTGAAAATACTTGAAGTAAATCGGCAGGCACAGAACGGTTATCCCAAAATCCGCTGTAATATCTGACAGCAAATCAGCGTTGCTTGCTCTAAGAAACATGAGGATTCTGACGGATTTGCAAGTCGAGGCCTACGTCAGAACACCAGGGAACGAACGTGCAAACCCAACGGCCAAAGAAGCAGCGACAGGACTAGGACCGCCGATTTCCGAGGCGGTTTCATGGGGCTCTTAAAGAAGCGGTTACGAGCTAGGACGAGAGCAAGATGGGAGCAGAGATCGCAAACAACAGAGACGAGGCAAGATGAGTAGATATTTATTCTCACAGTTGACACAGCGCGAGAGGCTACTAAATACCTTTTCGTTCAGCTTATCACGTTGCTTGCCCTGATCCGGGTTTACGTGCTTTTTTCAAGTCCTGAACAAAAGTGAAGCCGGGGAAGGTAAATTTATGGTAAATATATGCAAACAAATTATCAGATAATACTTTGAATCTGACGGGCTTGAAATTTTAGAACTCAAACGTTGAAGACAAAATTGTGCCTATAAAAATTACGCCTGTAATTGATTTCTGAATGATCACTCTAACAAAAGATCGATTGGTTAAATAGATAAGTAAATCAGCCAAAGTAGAGAACGTTTTTATGTTGATGATAATTCATAGAGCTTTCCAAAATAAGTGAAGTATCAAACTGCAAATAGTATTTCTACTTTTCAAACACAGAGAAAGATTCACGCTTTGAAGTGTCAAGGGGATAATATGCAGTACCAATTTTCTGTGTGATAAAAGAGCAGAAAAGTAATGCTACATTAATCCATGGGATAACAAAATAACAATTTTAAGTTTAAGTCAATTACGTAAAAGAAGATTTCGTTTGCTTAAAATTTCATGTACTTTTTAAGTTTTTAAGAAATTAAATATTTTATATGTTCTATAATGTTTTTAGTCACTTAAAACTGTTTATAAAAATAATAAAGCTATGTTATAAGAACCAACTATCAACATTTAGAACGAGAACCTACGTTCAGTTCGAACAAGGTAATAAAGCGGTTGTCTCAGGTGCGGTGCTTGCCACATCGCCCCCTACCAAAGATGGTGCGCGATGACCGGACAGTGAGAGCCTTAATCTCTCCGTTGGAAAGCCATGCTTCCACGCTGTGGGGAAATCTTGCCATTACAAGAACTAGTCAAGCGTTTATTAATGACATCTAAATTATCTCCTCTGCAACAAAAGTTCCCTCTGTATAAAATATACAGAAAATCACTATACTACCGAATGTCAAAGAAAAGAAAAAGCAGAAATGTGAAATGCATTAACTGTGGCAATACCCTATGTTAAGGAAAAAATAACCAATCGCCAACCCAACTCGCCGAGGAATAACTACCCAGTCAAAATGGTCGGAAGGAACAAGAATGTGTTATGAACAAAAGGTTAATGAAAATATGCATCCTCACAATAATCTGCCATTATCGCAACAAAAGAATGATTACAGAATTGAAAAATTCGATGACAAATGGAATAGATGAACATTGTGCTCAATATTTTAACTAGTTGTACCAAAAATAACTTAATGACTCAACATACATCAAGACTGGCCAAATGGGACGCTAATGCACTTTTCTAACAATAGCAAGAAGTAAAAATCCTGGTGGTATTGCACGTGCAGGCTCTATCTTAGTACAAAACTCAGTTAAACATATTGAACTGTCTAAATACATTCACGACCATATACAAGCAACAAGCGTAACCATAAAAGATTGGATTAGATCTTTGATGATCAAGATGGAAGCAGATTCATTTCAGTAGGCAACTACAATCCTAAGCTTTATCATAAAGGTTCTAGGGAGATTAATCCTAAAGAAAAGTGAACTGCTAAAAATGATGTACAACTCTCTATTGGCCAACCAACCTGTTGGTCCACTGAAAGAAACATGCTGCAGGATCTCGTTGACTTCTATTTAGTAAAAGAGATGTTTAAAGCCTATCTCAAACCTAGATATGTTATTAGACCATTCCCCCATTTTAATCTCACTAAGCACACATATTCTATTGCTTCAGAGGCCTCCAACTTTAAGCATTAAGATGACAAACTGGAAGAAATTCTGAAGGATATTAGATGGAAATATCATACTAAAAGTGCCCCTAAAAACAATATAATGTTTTAACATAACTGAACACATAGTTTCAATGAAACTAAAACGGAAAACTGCAGCGAAGCGTAAGCCAAGAAGGATATGGCAAAACTCAAAAACACCAGGTAACGGAGACTTAATGCTTAACTACAGGAAATCTAAACAGACCCTTAAGTAATATCAGGAAGATCTCGATACAAGACTACTTAATCAAACCATACTCATCTGAAACTACAGAACGACATATTCCTTCACTTAGACAACCAAATGGGAATTGGACAAAAAATGAGAAAAGATTTATATGGCAGCTCCATCTGAGTAGAGTAAATAAACTCAGGGGTATTTGACAGCACTATCCTTTGGGTTCCCTGTTACGGTTACTTCGTTTATTTCGATGTCAGATGAGTCGGTTACTCTTCTCTATGTAAAAATCTTACTTTGGCATTTTGGGGATATATTCGAATGACCCAGGAAAATGTTTTAAATAATAAATTCTTTGATTGTTAGATCTATGAGAGTTTTGATAATGTTTGCTAACTGGGATTGCTCTGATATAAGGGTTAATGAGTTTGGGGAAGTAGCATTAGTGTTTAGGGCGTCTTTAATTGCATGGCATATGTCTGTGTTGAGATAATAAACGAATTGTTTAGAAGAGGTCTATTTCTTATACGTTTTTGTTGTAGTTCTATGTGATGACTACATCCCCTGTAGCTGTCGGTATGATCACATCCGCAGTTGGCACATGTTGGTTTGGCTAATTTGGTATAAGCGGTGTGATTGTGATTACCCGCGCATTTCACACATCTTGGAGTAATGTCCATAACGCTGGTAACTATGACACTGGGGCAATCTTGCTGTTTTTTTTTCTAATTTCAACTATTACTATTGAATGCTACACTTGTATTATGCTAAATATTTTCTTAGCTTTACAGCATTACTGTATACATAAGAAAAGGCTTTTTATCTCTGGTTAGCTGTCAGATTATGTTCATAATAGGCAATCATTTAATGCATCTTCGATTTCTTTGGTGGTTAGTGGAAACTTAATAACTTAATAACAACAGACAGGGGCTTGTTAGGATTTTGAAATGTATGATACTGAATTTTGTTTTCAGTGCACAACTTAGCAAGGTTGCGATAATCGTCTTCACTGTTTGTATTGCACATGGTTGTAAATTATCCACTTATTATATTCTTGGTATCTTCTACCAGGGCTTTTTGTGTTAACTTATCATCTTTCTTTTTGGCTGCAATTTATCAGTGCCTTGATACCCATAACAGAGTTAACTTATTGTGGTCTGCCAAAGCACCGAGTTCTTTGTGGTACTCCCATATCAGTCTAGATGTTGTCCTCTGGTTCTTTAATGCCTTCAGAGATTTTTGACTATCCGTGAATATATTGATAGCCCTTAAATTATTTTGCCTTATACATTGCAGTGTACCAAATATCTTTGCTTGAAAAGCAGATATATATTTTTCTACTAAAAAGCTTAACTACAAATTTCCCTTTTCACAGTTCATACCAGCTCCCGTTCCAGACCCGGTCTTTGATCCGTCTGTATACCAGATAATTTTTGCAGGTCTATTCCTGCGGCTTAGTTCGTTTATACATGCATTTCGATACATAATATTAACCTCGAAATTCATGTTGAATGCGAATTTTGGCGTCATATGGTCTGTTCTCATATCCATATGTCCAATTTTCAGATGTCTCCCTTCCATACAATCTTCACAGATAAGTTAGTTGCGCAGTCTGTTAAGAGACACTCCTGCTTCTTCCATGATTTCAAAATTATGAGAAAAAAGGTCTAGCCATATCTTTATTGCCGCTATTGGTGTTGCTTTTGTGACGCTTGTTATTCCCAGATCAGTTAGTCTTTGTATCTTAGTACGGTTATAGCAGTTCTTTGCGTCATCTTTGTTTGCCATACGAAAGCTGCATATGTTATCATGGGTTTGACCACCGTAGTGTATATCCAATACGTCACTTTTGGTTTTAGATCCCATGTTTTTCCATAAGCTCGTCTGGTTAATACTGTTATTGTTTCCGCCTTCCTTTTAATTTTTAGAGTAATTTTATTTTTACATCTTGGAGCCTAAAAAGTCCCAGTCTCTTTAGGTTTCCCATTCTTATTTTTAGTCCCATTTGTAATCAGGTTTAGGGCCTTTTCCATACGCTCTCTAACTGTATTGTAGAATATTTCCTGAAATAGTATGATTAAGTTATCATCAAGTTCGATTTACTTATTGACCCCAAAATTGTAGTTCATATGACCAGATTGGTTTGTACAGTAGAACTTTGTATGTACAGTACATTTTTCTGAACGTTTTGTCTAATTGTTTCCTTTTGGCCCAGATATGTTTCATTCACATAAGGCAGCGGTCAAGGTAAATCTCCAAATACATAACAACATGGTTTAGGATTGGGTAGGATGAAAGATGTTGATTTCGTCTCATTCATTCGGATACACTATTTTTAAGCCAACTATGGATTTTATTTTTATAACTTTGGAGATAATGCGATGTATCATAAGCAAACACTACTGTTTCTGTTTATAGTTGAGAGATCTGCATTATATAATAAATACAGCATTTGGTCCAGTATTTACCTATATTCATCTTCATACTTGACAAGACATAAATGTAAGACGCTGTAAAACGGGTGGGGCAGGTTAAACTTTATTTTGAGTAGAAGACCTTCGTGCCAAACTTTGTCGAATGCTTGAGAGATTTCAATGAAAGCTGCAAAGCAGTATAATTTGGTTTCTTGGTCATTTTAGATTTTGTTAATTATTCTGCATACCTGCTCTATTGTAACGTGTTGATCTCGGAATCCAAACGGATTAGAAAAGAATCCATTTCTTAATAGGGCGTGATTAGACTGATACATTTATCTGGTAGTTGTTTCAAAATATTATAATCCGCTGATTTTACAGTGTTTAACTTGGTAATAGTTTATCTTACTTCTTCTTACACTTTGAACTTCTTGATGGGTAAGTCCATTTGACATAGTTTTTCTAAATATTTACATATATTGCTTGTCTCCTTGGTGCATATGAAGACACTTCTGTGGCAATTGAACTAAATTTAAAAAAAAAACTGTTACAGAATGTTATAAATTGTTTAACATCTGAGTAAGAAGAAGTAAACGTAAATTAAACGGCTTGTTAAGTAAATAGAAAAAAATGTTGAACTTAAGAGATGTTATAACCACATGTTTAATCAAGAAGGAATAAATTGCTTTAAGAAAATGTAACAGAACAAGAACTGTCCACGTACAGCTCAACTGGCAGTAAAGAATTTCGTTTACAAGTTATTTGACATCCTCCACTTTCACTTGACCTAACTTCTGGCGATGACCACCTTTTGAGATCATTATAAGCAGCTGTGCCGACCTTTACTTTCAGTGTTGAAGTTCAAAATGCAAAGCCGACCCCTTTAAAGGGTCAACCTACATTTTTAGATTTAACTCTATGTATTATGTTTGATGTGTATTTCTCGAGTTATATTGGGAGCAAACTGAGCCCATAAATTAACTGTGGGACAAACACTGTAGCTCCCGTACTTTTAAACGATTTTAACGTCTATATGCACAGTTCAGTGAGATGCAAGGGCATAAAACTGTAGCACGTCAAACATATGGATAAACCAAAGAGGAACGCGGCATTCAATTTTTATGGTGCGTCAATTCAGACACTGTATATAAGGCACCATTACGCGCGAGTGGCATTGATCTGCATCGGGATCCTTGGCGAAAATGGAAAGCATTCGTTTTAGCGTCACCTAGAAAAACTTTGAAACCCACTTCGATCGGCGAGTTCTAAGCCGCGTTTTATTTTTGAGTCCGCAGAAACCGTTGCGGCATAAATCTCGCCGATTTCAGGAATTAACGGCGTGCCGCTGCACGTCACATCTTGCAGTTAGCGTAGGGCCAGCGCTATAAATAAAGGCGTCTAAAATTAAATAAACACAATCGGCGCGACCGAAACGAGCCGATTAATTGGATTTCAAGCATTTAGGCGGATTCGATCGCAGAGTTCAATTAACTCCGGGGCGCCAGAAGCTGCACTTCATTGTCAGCTGTGCGAAATAAAACCCCGCGGGATAAACAAAAATAAGCGGCGCCTGTAGAATCTTCATCTTTGCGTAAATAAATAAAGATTTTGCTATTTTGCCAGTCAGAGGTATGCAAACTTTTATAAGAAGCAAGATGTGGGGGCAGCCTACTTTAGAGTATGACGTCACTGTTCCGTCTTAACGCTCTATTTTAGGAAAGATTGCAGGCTGACATTGAAGGAGGCCAAGCGCTGCTGCTTAGCTGAAATCTGGCTTTGATGTCGTATTGTAACTTTGCAGCATTTATTGCATTTGTTTTAGTTTATAGCTATACTAGGATAAGAGAACAATGGCTATTGAAAAGAACAAATGAAAGGCTCGTGTAATAAAATAAATTTATTAATGCACACTTATACAATGTAAAATTAAATTACAGTATGAAGCAATTGCAACCCACAATGTAGTTCTCGAATATGTCAAAAACCAGCTTAGTATAAATGCAGACTTTACAAACTATTCTGCAAGATATAAATTTGTTACCCACTTTAAAAATAATTTACAATCCTAACATTACATACAATAACATATAAATAACATTATTACTATATTCTACAATGTCATAAGGAGTACAAAATATACATTAATAGCAATAACAGCTATCTTACTGAAAGCAAGAACAAATGACAATCTTTGTACAAGAAAATTGATGTTTTTTATCAGGTCACACTAACTTACAAAAACCCAAAAGCTATTATCATGTTAAAAAAACTATTTAAATTAATTTCATAGGAGTTACCTATTCGTTAAGTGAGTTGTTTAATATTTCGGTATATTCAGTCTACCAATACAATTAGCTACCTGCACAAAATAAAAGACAACACTGCTATGGCGGTCATTCCAGTCACTAGTTGCATATGGGAAATGAACATAACTGAATTTCCATACCGAAAAACTAGTGCACAAATATTCATCAAAATGAGGGCGTGTGGCTGTACTAAAACGTACAAGAGAAATCACAGCCTTACATATGCTGACAACTATGGATGACAAACTTCAATTTGGAAGAGTGTCATATAGGATGTCCCTTGCAGACTGAGACAGATGTTCTGGGAATCGTATTTCAAAGTTCACGATTAAGTCGCCACGACGAGATGGTTCTTTGGGCAAGGGCAGTCCATATCCTTGGATGCGCTTCACGGTTGATGGCTTCACTATTTCATTGGTGAAGTGTATTGGGAAGGTGTCGCCGGACATTGTTGGCACTTCAACAGTACAGCCGCAAAGAGCCTGTAATAAGCAACATAAAGGTTAACTCTATGCTAAAAAAAACCAGCGATGGTCCTTTCTTACCTGTTTAAGTGATAATTTGGCTGTGTAACGAATATCGCTGCCTTCTCGTTTGAAGTGAGGGTGAGGTTTATCACGAATAATAAACACAATGTCAGCAGGAACTTTATTCCTGCCCTGGTCACCTTCTCGCTGGAACGTAATCTTCGTGCCGGCTTTCCAACCCGGTTTCACATTGATGGTCAAGACTTTGTCCTCTTTCCTTGTAGAACCATCTGGCTGTAGCACTTTGCGGGAAATCTTCATTTTTTTGGTACAGCCCTTGGTGATATCTTCCAAGGAAACGTACAAGTCGTGTTCGATGGGAGGATCCTGCAGTTTATCTTTGTTGCGATTTGGACTGCTATGATAGTTGAATGAGTGGCTCCGGAAAGCACCGCCAGGCCCGCCAGCACGCGTGGGGCCCACGCCCAAGCTGGCAAAGGGGTCGTCCACGTCCATGTCATCGTCATGGAAGCCGAACATACCCATACGGTTGGCATTGCCCATGTCAAAGAAAGCTTGGAATGGACTAGCGCTGCCGAAGAACTGGGCGAAGGTGGCCCGAGGATCCCCGTGGAAGGTGTAGTGGAAGGCTCCTGGGCCGCCGGTGCCGCCTGCACCCCCGGGAACTCCTCCCTTCAGCCCCTCTTCGCCGTGCATGTCGTAGATGTCCCTTTTCTTTTTGTCGGACAGCACCTCGTAGGCTTCCGCTACTTCCTTGAATTTCTCTTCCGCCCCTGGGGTTTTATTCTTGTCCGGGTGATATTTCAGTGCCAATTTGCGATATGCCTTTTTGATGTCATCGTCAGTCGCGTTTTTGGTGATCCCCAGGATTTTGTAATAATCTTTGCCCATCTTCGCGATCTCGGCGACGAACTAAAACGGTCACTCGTAACGTAACAAGTACTATTGTCGTAAGATATGCCAATTGAAAATAAAAATCTTGCTCCAATTGCTACGGTATAAGCAGATACTGCACGTAAACTAGCCGCGCATACGCAGTGAGCTTCTATTTATATTTGTTACCCAATTCACGAAAGCTCTCGTTCATTCTAGAATGAATTGTCCGCAGTGGCGTAGCAGCCGCTCGTGGTTCCGTTTCGAGGCCAAATCCTTATTGTCCTAACAAAAATAAAAATTATAAATATAACAAA
Source organism: Sinelater perroti (assembly GCA_036346155.1). NCBI lineage: Eukaryota > Metazoa > Arthropoda > Insecta > Coleoptera > Elateridae > Sinelater > Sinelater perroti. Next base: position 750,058 of record JARFIY010000045.1, on the reverse strand, counting down.
TATAAAGAAAGCGTGATTTTTAAGTTTTTCAACTACATTGCAATCTAATTCGAGATAATTAAATTAAAAATAATTATGCATTACCCTACGCCATTGGTAGGCGCGAAATACAAATTTAAGAATTAAATACAATATGCAGTGTTTTTTGTATCACAATCAATAAACTACAAAATATTGGTTTTAGTTTGATGTTTTTAATATTTACAATTATAACTCTGAAGACGCAGTAACTGGGAAATTCACATAAAAGTAAATTTTCTTCTATAATAATTTTGACATTCGAGTTTCCGCAAAGAACGAACACTTTATGTAATCGTTTGCTTGCAAATAGACCAAATGAGTTTGAAAGTACCAGTTTTTATTGTTTTTTAATTACCATTACGCTTAAACTATCTGGCATTGTACCATAATTTGTGATATTAATTTAAGAAAGTGAAATAGAGAAAACATTAAAATGCCCTAGACGTTTAATTGTATTCCAGATCAATCCAGCACCTTTTAAATTTTAGTCTAATTGTTAAAAGATCATCTCTGGAATATGCTACAATTTCCAGAACATTCTGTGGTTTCCAAAGGATTACCCTGTAATATCTGGAATTTGACAGGCAACTTACGCTACAAAATAGGATTTTCAACTTTATCAACTCCGTCATTGGCGTTTCCAGTTTAATTATATATTTGAATATTTTAACAAAAAATTGTATAATTTTTTAAGATGTTCTGAATTTTAAATTTATTATTAAAACTTTAAATACAGAAAAAAATAATTTCCGCAAGAATTATTTAAAAAAATTATTTAAAGGTATTAAAAACAATTTCAATTTTTTTAAATTTTTATTATTTTGTTTTTTTAACTTGAAAAATATTTTAATAAATTCGTTATTTTTTATGGTTGTAATTATTTGACTCGTTTCCTATTGCCCCAGACTGTATATTGCTCGTTTTGTTAAACATCTTTTTAACAATAATATCGCTACCATAAAATGGCAGTTTTGTGTTGGCAACGCTTGTAAAATGGTAGTGACACTATACGAAGTTGTAAAATGACACAGATTTAGTGCCTCATCTTTGTGATCGACTTTTTTGGACAGAAAATTCCTTCTAACAGCTTTGTGGAGCGTTTTTGGACATTGGCGAAATTCTTTAAAGTAATGTAATCGACGTCGTTACCGTAACTATTATGTCAATTTACTACGGTCGTGCACCTGAAATTAAACTTCCGGTAGCAAGAATCAACGGCGAGTTTTGGTTAGGTGAGTATTGCACAATACGAAATGAATTTGCGTACTATTTTCCAACTGGCTAGCTTGCAGAAAATGTCTCAGATAAAGACTTCTAACTCTGAACGCACTAGCATTCATGATATGCTTAAGGAAGCTTCACCGAATGAAAGCCGAAGCAACATCGTAGCCGCCGTAGACACCAAACCAGCTTGTCCTTATTCCCGTTCGGTTCCTACTGGTCTGTCTTCGTGCACCAGCTCGCCTGCGATTTTAACACCCACAACACCCACGCAAAATGATGACTCTACAATTATGAAAACGTCATCACGGATAGAGAACCTAAAGAATTGGTCAATATCCACTTACAAATGCACCAAGCAATTGATGTTTGAAAAGCTAGGCAAATCTTCAAGAACCGTAGATACAGGTGACATTGTATATTATATCTAATGAACATACACCAATGAATCATTTCAGAACTAGAAGCTCAAATAGAACAACTCAGAGAGACCCAACGAAAATATTCCAATATCTTACGCTTATCACGAGCACTGACGAGTCATTTCTACCACGTTGTCCAAACGCAGGTATGTCTAAACCAATGTTGGTGAGTGCATTTCTTATTCTTTAAGTTTCAGCATGCGTTAGGTGAGGCATTCTCTGAGCTTGCTCAGAAGTCTCCAGAACTGCAAGAAGAATTTTTGTATAATTCTGAAACGCAACGAAACTTGACCAAAAACGGCGAAACTCTTCTAGGCGCATTAAATTTCTTTACATCTTCGGTCAATACGCTTTGCAATAAAACAATAGAAGACACCCTTCAAAGTGTGAGACAGTACGAGGCTGCACGCATCGAGTATGATGCTTATCGTACCGATTTGGAATCTTTGATGCCCAAAGCTGATGGTGCGGTCGACTTTGAAGAAGCCCAAAAGAATTTTGAGACGCATCGCCAGAATTTCATGAAGCTGCGAGCTGAGGTTACAATAAAGATGAAGTTTCTAGACGAAAATAGAGTAAGCTACTGGTTAAAGTTGTGTAACTACTTTAATTGTGGTTTCTGTTCCAGATAAAGGTAATGCACAAGCAGCTGCTTCTATTTCATAATGCTATATCTGCGTACTTCTCTGGAAATCAAGCGGCTTTAGAAGCAACACTAAAACAATTTAATATAAAAGTGAAGACACCAAATTCCACATTTCCATCATGGTTAGAGCAGTAGTTTATGGTATTTGTATCCAACACTCTAGTCATTGACTTCATTTTTTAATTTCTTAATTTAATGCTAGTTACAGGCAGAGTATTTAATCGCAACATTTAATAGCCCTGATTTCAATTTGAACAAGTGTTTGTAATAAATTTTTAGAGATGTGTAAAAATTGTTAAATGAAATTGTGAAAGGCATTGTAAAAACATTTACAGAAGTGTTCGACACTATTCTAAAAGCATTAGTTTTGGCCCAAATTAATTTTGGTGGTTTAGAAATATGCCGTTTTGAAAACATCTGGATTATAGAAAAAAAGCTTTTTAGCTCCGGGCTAATTAAGAAACGATGCTTGCTGCTATAGCATTTGTAAACACAAAATTGCGTCAGTTCTCGGTAAGTTCCTTTTTATTTCAGTATTTGAGTGAGAATTATTTAAAGAGCTATGATTTTTATAATGTTTAGATGCTAGTAAATGTGAAATATTTATTTTAATTTATGTTTGTTAGGTTTTATTTTAAAGTTCTAAAGAAATGAAGTACTGCAGGCCTTTATTTATCAGGTTAGGAATTAAATTACTCCGAATGTTTTAATTTGGCTACTTCTGAAAATCTGAAAATTAAGAAATGCTTGTACTAAATAAATTGGGATGTTTATTAAAATCCTCAATTATATCGTTTTATTAATATTTTTAGTAAGGTTATTATTTATTTTTCGCTTTTGTTGATGTCTATAATATGCTTTTCCCCTTTTTTTAAAAACTTCTCTTTACAGTAAAACCTCGTTAAAATCTTTTCAAGCGGTGCACTAAGTAGGGTATAAATAAGAATAGTCATATAGATAGTACAGTATATTTTAGTTTATTAAATAGTTAATTTTTCAAATAGTACATATTTAGAAATTTACTTAATTGTTGCTCAAAAAATAATGAGGTTTGTGTAGGATGCGAATTTTTAGACATTTTCTAAATTATTGACAGGTATTTATTTTAACAGTGTCAAAAGAATAATTTGTTTTATCAGTGTTATTGCTTCAAGGGTGTTCTGTTATGAATAATGGATCAACGGACTTTTTTCTTCTGTTTAGATTCAAAATATTTGAGGTTATAATGCCATCCGCTATAGATATGAGTGAAATATTCCAAATTATCATGGACAGTAACAGAATCTTCGTCACTATTTATGATCCTTTAAATAAAAAAATTTATAATAACTTTAGCAAAATTTAATTTCATACCTTGATAAATCCAGGTTTTTTGAAGCAATTATAGAATTTCTTCTGATATCTTCTTCTTCTTCTTTATCAGCCTGTATCTATCCAATGTTGGACATAGGCCTCCCCTTTAAATCTCCATTTGTTTCTGTCTTGAGCTGTCCTTATCCATGTTAATCCTGCTATTAATTTTATGTCATCTTTCCATCTGGTTTGTGGGTGGCCCACACTCCTTCTGCCCATCCATGGTCTCCGTTCCTGTATTACCTTGTTCCATCGTTCATCTTTTTGCCTCATGGTGTAGCCTCCCCATCTCCATTTCAATGATGCTACATGTCTCTTGACGTCTATTACTTTTGTTTTTTCCCTTATACTCTCATTTCTTATTCTATCTTTCAACTTTATATTTAGCATTTGCCTTTCCATTGCTCGCTGGGCTTTGCAAGTTTTCCCATTAATGTTTTGTTTAATGTCCATGTTTGTGCGTAAGTAAGTACTGAGACGCATTGGTCATACACAGCTTTTCTCAGTTTTAAGGGATTGTTTGGTTTTAGTATTTCATTTTGTTTCCCAAAGGCCGACCATGCTTGGCGATGCCTGTCAATTTCAGATTTTGGTTAAATTTTTTGCATGTTATCAATTGACCTAAATAAACATATTCTTGTACTGTCTCTACAGTTTGGTTGTCAATTTTATGTTTATGTTGTCTTGTTGGTTAGTCATTATTTTGTTTTTGTTTATTTATTTTTAGCCCAACTTTGCTGATTTGTTCTTGAGTTCTTGAGCATGTTTTGTAAGTCCACTGCTGAGTTTGATATGATGATTAGGTCATCTGCATAGGCCAGGTGATTGAGCATTTTGCCATTTATATTCACTCCTTTGTTTTCCCAGTTAAGTGACTTTATCACATCTTCTAGTGCTGTTATAAACAACTTAGGACTCATCGAGTCTCCTTGCCTTACTCCTCTACCGACTGGGATTTTATTAGTGTTTTCGTGTAACCTCACTGTCATTGTTGATTTTTCATAGACGGAGTGGATCATTTTAGTGTATCTATAGTCTATTCTACTGTTTTGCAGGGCTTTTCTATCGCCCACAATTCAATCGAGTCAAAGCTTTTTCAAAATCGACCAGCGCCATATATAAAGGTAAATTGTATTCGATGGCTTTTTCTATTAATGTTCTTATTGTGAGGATGTGGTCGTTTGTGCTGAAATTTTTCCTAAATCCAGCCTGTTCGATCGTCTGGTAGAATTCTAGTTTAGCATCTAATCTGTTTACTATGATTTTTGTGAAGAGTTTGTATATTTGGGGCAATAGAGATATTGGCCTATAATTATCAAGTATTGTTTTGTCCCCTTTTGTATATGAGGATAATTAGTGTTGCTCCAATCATCAGGAATCCTTCCTTCCTCCAGACATTTATTAAAGAATATTTGTAATGCTTGAATTATCGTATCTCCTCCTTCTTTTATTAACTCGCCTATTACGCCATCTTGTCCAGGGCACTTGTGATTTTTGATGGACTTTATGTTGAATTTAATCTCATTAGTAATTTCTGGGATATCTTCTGAATTTACATTTATTATTTTCTTTTTTAATTCCTGTTCCACATCTTTCGGCGTTTCGTTTTTTTGTTTGTATAGCTTTTCATAGTATAGTTCTATGGTCCTTAAAATTTCGTTTTTATCTTTTTTTCTTTTTCTTCTGATATAGTGCAAATGAAATATACTTCATTGAGAAGTACGATAGGGTTTGACTTCCTACTATCAATATTTTGTAGGTACCACAGAACGATTCTAAGCTTGAGCATTCCTATGATTCCTTGACTATGGGAACAAAAACAAATGACACATGCTGGCTCGCTGGAAATTTGGCGTTGTTTAAATCTACCCAATCAGAGACACAAGAAGTCAGTCTCTTACAGCCTTCTCATGTTGCAGCTTGATTGATTGAGTTGCGATTCTTTATTATCCTTAGTGTAGAAGAGCAGATTAATATTATTTACTTATTGCACTTTTGTAAAATTTTTAATTTTTCTGATATGAATAACACGTTCCATCTAATCTGTGGTTTAGGGCTTATGAATCAGATATGTTTCTCACTAAAATGCATTGCTTATGGGTAACAGATGAGTTTAGCCTGAGGGACATGATCTTGCGTGTTGTCGAATAAAACAATTGTTTATCTCGTTTGAATAAAGAACGTTTCTAGACCAATAACAAGCTGTCTTTATTAGTTGTACTAAATCAATCCAAATTTGCATCTCTAAAGATATTTTCATTTCATTTACATCTGTATCTTTTATTTTTTGAGATGCATATTGTTTCTCATACCATTAGCACTAAATATCTTTACCAGCAAATAAATGGAAAAAGGCAATAGGTTTTTTTTTCATGCATGCTCCCATTAATATAATTAATGATTCTAATATTGGTATTTACAAAAGAAAATTATTTTAGATTACCTTTTGTAATTTCTTATCATTATAGTTTGTCAAGTATTTTATCCTATGAAGAATCACTGCTAAGTTAAAAGATGATGATGACTTTTTCACTTGTTTAGTTCATATTTGTAGCAAGTATTTGATTCAATGCCCAATCTTCTTAAATATACTGGGCTATTATTTGTTACCGAAAGCTTTTTTGAAACCAGAAAATGGACTTCATTACTTTTTGATAACCGCCTGATTAATGTCGGTACAGCTCTTTCTCATTGGAGAGAGTTTGTAAAATATGTTTTTTTTGTTTTTTTGTTTTTTTATAATCATACTCTTTGTAACCTCACAAACAAGTTCAACGAAAAAACCGAATGCATGATGCATTGTTCCGTTTAATCTTCCATCCAAATGGATTTTCAGATATTTATATCTTGAGTTTGCAGTAAAAAGTCTGATATAAAAATAAAACCTGCACAGGTTCCAGAACACGCCCTGAGACACACCTAAGTAAATGGGATGAATATTTGGATATTTGTCATGGGATTTGATCATAAACCAGCTATGTTCTAGGTAAGCTATTAGGATTTTATAAAAACTATTTTTTTATTCATGTCTAGAAACGCCTCCAAGTAATAGCGTTTCCATTATAAGTTATTACTTTTTTCATTCTTCTTGTGTGTTTGTTCTATTGTATTGCGAGTTTCCTTTGAATTGTTTGTTAAAATATAGGTTCAAGTAGATTTTCAACTACTTCAGGTACTATTGGCAGTAAGCTTGTGAATCTATATGAGTTTTTTTGGTTTAAATTTTTTCCTGGCTTTGTAGTGGAAGTAAAAAGACAAAATTGGCTATAAAAAATAAGCGGTTTTTTTCCATTCATTTATTCACCTGTGGTATTGCAGTCTGATTTTGTTCTGAGCTCCTGCATTCTGTAATTCTATTCCAATCTATTTCTCGCTGTTGCTTTCTATTTTGTTTCTTTGAATATCGTTGCTGTGACTTTTCCATACCTTCTAACTATCTAATCTATTTTAGTTTCTTTAGTTTTATGTAATTTGCTTTATTCAAATCTTGTTATATTTGTTTTAATCTATTGTATTGCTGCTTGTTCTTATATAGCTCTAAATATTTTTCTCAGACTTTTAGCTATCATTATTTACTCTTAAGTACTCTATGTTACTATAAGTTTCATTGTAGTTTCATGCACAATTGACTTAGTTTATGGCTTGGAGATAATCATAGTAATATTCTTTCTGTTCATTATGTTTGATATTTTGCTTTATAATTACTGCTGTTTCACCATGGGTACTGCCAAAAGAGCGTAGATCTGATAAATATATCAATTTGGTTTTTTAATATAATTATTCAGTGCAATATGTTTCTGAAATTAACTTGATGTCTGTTTTATTTATTTTTTGTTTATAAAATTTTTCAGCGACTATAGTAATCGATAGGTTTAAATTTCTTCATTATGTCCATAAGTTCATCCAGACAGACAGCCTTGTAACTTGGAGTTTATATTTTATACGTTTACTGTCATATGGCCAAGTGTATATAATCCTCTTATTTGAATGAAGATGAAGATTTTTTGGAACTTTGTGAAAACTGAACGCGTTTATAATTGCTGCATGTTTTTCTTTAATTTTTGGGTGTATCTTACCTGATTGGAACTTCTGCTTTAATTTTTTGGTAAATACATTTTTTATAGTCTTAAGAATATGATTAAAAATCATAATTGAGTTATGATATATATTATATTCTATCTAGGTAAAATTTGGTCGGACTTGGGTTTTATATTATAGTCATAATTTCGTTACTTATTCTCGAAATTATTTAATTTTTGTTTTACATATAATTTATATTGTAATTTAATCACAGAAGATAGCGATACTTCTGCAGCTAAGCCTTAGTTTAATATTAACACATCGTTTTTGACTACATTAGATAAGTTGCCTTAAAAAATTAATCAGTAGAATAATCTAGAATAACTAGTAGTTAGAGCCTGGAACATAAATAAATTGACTTAATTTTTTAACAAGTATATCTATGAGATTTTTAGTCCAATCTTTCGTCTAATTTTTTCTTTTGCTTTTCAAATTGTATTTTTTCTGAAAATAGAAAAGAACAGTACTGGTAATGAAAAATAAGAATACTTTTGTTCTATGCATCTATCCATAGTATTGAAGTCTCTTAGTGTATTATACTCCTCATTTCAATTACAATTTATTTTTTGTATCTATTTTTGATCGAGTGTCTCCTCTAGCTGTGTTAAATAGTATTAAACCTCTTGTTGTGCATTCCATGGCTCTTAAAAAACTGTCAGCCAATTTTTCCTGCCCAACATATCTACCAATTATTGGCCGAAATTCTTTTTTTTCTATTTTGATAATGACGTCTTTAAAATCAACGTGTTTATTAGTGTGTCATCAAAAATGAGCTTAGTTTTAATTTGTATTTGAAGAAGTTGCACATATTACAATTTTATTCGAGTACATATCCTCTAATGTAATGAACTATAGTATCTATAAACTTATTTAATATTTGAAGGCTATATACCATTAAAATAGAAGTGAAACTATTTTAATTACTTGAATTTTTCATTTGACTTCAAAACCAGCTTGTAATTAGGCATTGATTTTTTAAGTATTTCTTATTGGTGCCTTTTTGTAATTAGTATGTTTTAGTTACTTTTTTTATTTAGGTTAACCGTCACATATTCAAACCCTTTAACAAAAGCATTTCTCACAAAACGTGTCTGGATGCAAAATTTAGGGGTACATGGATGGTGGTTAGGCCTATTAGTACTTGTTTGGTATTTAATATTTTATTTGAGTTTGTGCATAATATACTTTGCTTGCATAAACTGTTGCCTTAGCTTATTAAGATACAATTTATTTTTAGTTGTATTAAAACTCATTTTAGGCAGTTTTATGTATGGACATAAGTACTGCTTGGCCAGACCATCAGCTATATAATTTTTTTGTGGTCATAAGAATATATGACAGGTTACTGTTGAGCTACAACATTATACAGTTGTCAGATCAACTGTTGCATATAAAGAATATGTTGTGCTGCGAGTGTTATGTGGAACACTTTTATAAGCATTATTCTAGTAATTTTTAATATTACCTTGGTAAACTTAAAAGTTTGATTAGGCTCAGCTTATTAAATTCGTATGAAATGTGTGCTGTAATAATTTTGCACTTAACTCTTTTTGGTGAACATGCCTTATATTTTCCCAGGATAAGGTTAACAAAAGGGTTGTCACAGCCAAAGTGAAACTCGGGCATTTAATTGAAGTGCTTTTGTCAACACACACACACACACAACTGGCTATACATTCCATCTGGAATAGTAGCCGCTCAGAGTGAGCTCAGAAACTCATTTATCGTGGTGAGTTACTCCACTTCTAATCTAATTTATTATTTGACTTTGCTTCTTCCGTTACTTTCTTCCAGACGTCCCGGTCCTGCACCTTCCTCCTCCAGTTTTGAATACTTAGGGTAGTTATATCCTTTATCACCTGATCCTCCCATCTACTCTTTGGTCTTCCTCTTCTTCTGTTATTATTTGGTCTCCAAATTGTTATCTTCTTCACATCTGAATTATTTCCCATTCTTTTAATATGACCATACCAGCGCATTCTCTGAACCTTTATTAATTTTACGATGTCCTTTCCTTCTAGTATATCCTTTATTTCCATGTTCATTAGTTTCCGATGCTCCCTTCAGCAATTTTCTTAGGGCCAAAGATTCTCCTTATGACAAATCTTTCGAAAATTTTCAATTTTTCTTGTTCTACTTGTGATAAGTTCATTGTTTCTGCTCCATACATGACTACTGGCCTGATAGCTGCCTTGTAAACCTTAATTTTCGTGCTCCTGCTTATTTTTTGTCAATCATGATGCTTTTATACCTGTGGAACGTTCTATATCCCGCCTGTATTCTTTGTTCAATCTCTTGCTCTCTATTGTTTCTGTTATTAATCATTACACCCAGGTATTTGAAATTTTCCACTTCCTCGAAATTAAAGTTTCCTATCCTTACGCATTGCCCGTACCTTGCTTACTTTCCTGTTTTATCTCCATGTATTTTGTTTTCTTCATTAATTTTAGACCTCTTTTATGCGCTGCCTGCTCAATTTTCGGTACTGCTTGCTCTAGCTGTCTTCTGCTCCGTGTTATCACCGCAAGGTCGTCAGCATATGCTACTAATTGCTCCGTTTTGTTAATGATTGTGCCAAAGATTTTGCATTCTTTGATAATCGCTTGTAACGATATGATAAATAAGGTGGTTGACGGTCCATCACCCTGCCTTACTCCCAGGTTGATTTCAAATTCTTCTGACAATCCGTATTCGGTGCACACTGCTGCTCTTGAATGCTTCATTGTCATTTCAGTTAATCTTATTATTTTCTCCGGTATTCCCATTGCTCTCATATCCTTTATCAGTGCTTCACGCTTTAGACTGTCAAATGCTTGCTTAAAGTCAATGGTACAGGATTTGTATTCCCATATAGTATTCATATGCTTTCTCTACTATTTGGTTTACGATATGTATTGCATCTATTGTAGATCTGCCTTTCCTGAAGCCTTTCTGATAATCCCCTATTACAGTTTCTGCGTACTCCAATAATCGTTTGTTTATTAAATTGGTCAGGATTTTATATGCCATGTTTAGGAGACTAATTCCTCTATAATTTTTTCTTATAATTTGTCAACAACAGCAAATTATTTTGTTATTGCAACATATGGTAATTGGGACATCAACGTTTTGCTTCAACAGTGTGAATTTCAATGCTGTCCCCATCCCGTAAAAAATTGTTGAAACTTTTTACCATCTAGTAGACAAAATATTGTTCCAATCCCGGAATTGCCAGCCACAGGTCGTTTTCAAAAGTGTTCTGCAATGTCATTTAAGCAAAGGTGTATACATTCTGGAATGTTTTGGTTGACTAAATGAGTAGTTGAGGGTCTGGAATGTCGTAACAGAAATGGTAAATCAAACTAAAGATGTTAAATTGCATTGAGACCATCTTACTCGCTGCCACCATAAGACACTCCTTGGATAGACATGAATAAATCACCTTTTTTAAGTTTTTGCTGTTAGTATTGCCGTGCTCACGATATCCCAAATATTTATGTAATTGACATTGATATTCCACTCTAGATCTTCTATGTAATTATATCGCTTCTTTGACAAGCATAGTTGGTTTATTACAAGTGTGTGGTTGCTGTGAAATACCATGAGGTTACTTGGTATTCCTAATTTTCTTCAGTGCCTCATAATTTGTCATTTGACTTCAATACAATGTGACTTTAAAATCTACTTATAATTAGCATAGATTTTTTAACTATTTCTTATTGGTGCCATTGTTGTAATTGGTATATTTTAGATACAATTTTTTTATTTAACAGGATTGGACCTGTTTTAACCACACATTAAACACAAGCATTTCACACAAAACGTGTCTACAAATAGTCTGGATGCGAAATTTAGGGTTACATGGACGGTGGTTAGGCCTGCTAGTACTTGTATGATTTTTAATATTCTATTTGAGTTTGTGCAAAATACACTTTGCTTGCATAAACTTTAAGTTAGCTTTTTAAGACACAATTTACTTTTAGTTTTATTATTACTTTTTTTAGGCAGTTTTTATGTATAGACATAATGACTGCTTGGCCAAATAGTCAGCTGTGTAATTTTGTTGTGACCACAAAAGTATGACAGGTTACTGTTGAGGTACAATGTTCAATTGTTGCATATTAAGAATATGTTGTGCTGCAAGTATTATGTGGACCACTTTTGTAAGCGTTATACTAGTAATTTGTAATAAGCATGTACATATATTACCTTGGTAAGCTTAAAAGATTGATTAGCGTAGCTTATCAAATTCGTATGATATGTGTGCTGCAATAATTTTGTACTTAACTTTTTTTTGGTGAACATGCCTTATATTTTCCTAGGATAAGGTTAATGATTGGGTTGTCACAGCCAAAGTGAAGCTCGGGCATTAATTGAAGTGCTCTTGTTAGTAACAGCAAATAATTTCAACATTGAAGTATATGGTGATGAGGACATCAAAGTTTGGCTTTATGAATCGTGAAAAGTTTTAAGGAAGTCTTAAACTTGCACTTGAAATAATTGCAGTTAAATTTAATAAATCATCTCAGGTGAACATAAGTAAGTTAAGTGACTAGATCACATTTGCTCCTATCAAAAATGACCCGATTGCATTTTGGGGACGTTAACCCAATTAAAAAGTATTATACTATGTTTGTGTTACTTTTGTGCACATGCACCTTATTTAATGTGATTATTGCATTAATATTAACTTTGTAATTACTATGCAATGTAAGTTGTTAGATCAGCCAAAGGATTGTTTTATTCTGGAATATAACAGATATAAATTAGCTTGAAATTACAAATTTGCAGTTTTGTGTCTTACGTTGGAGGGTGATAGTTAAGTGATGATAATTTTATTGGATAATATTTTTTACCTATTTTATATGCAATTAAACATTTTTTAAATGATTATGCTTACACATGTAACAGTTATGATTATTTTACAGTCATAACATAACTAGACTGTTGTAACTTATGCTTATAAATATATGTAATATGCACAGCACATAGCTTTGTATAACAAGTTAAGTAATTTAAGTAGTTTTGTTACTAACTACATTTGTAATAGTGAAACGTCCAATTAAAATATGTGTAGGTTTTGCGAACAGATATGGATACTGATTTGTAAATTCAGCGAATAATAAACTTAGTGATCATTATTTCTTCTTTTGGGTGGTCACACAAGCCAATAGTTACTTTGCTTATAATTAAATCAAATTTGGGAAAATTTATATTATTTGCATTTTTACCATTGCACAAAAGGAGAAGATAGATTATCTCAGAATGACTTAAATCAGAGTGCAGAACTAGAGGTTAGTTATAGTGAAAGTAGCCACAGCATGCGGTATCTGGTGTAATAATCAAGGTTAGAGGTTGAATTTTATTCAGAATTTCAACTAGTGTCACCATGCACTTCAAGGAAAGATTATACTTCTTTGAAACAGCTAATTATACTTATAAACGGGGCACGTATGTGCGATTAGATATGTGACGTTATATTAAGTTAGTAGGCAGTGAGCCCTTGTGGCTGCTGTATTGGTAAGAACGCCCCAACAAAAAAGTATCACTGTGTTTAAGAACAACACGACCAGTATATAATTTTTTTTGTTGTGGCACACTTACTACTACAATAGCCTCAAGGGCTCATTGGGCCTACTAACATGCAACCTTGAATACTACATGTCATATGCATCCACAAGTTTACAGCAAGACTTGAACTCGGCCACATGCCAGGTCCCCAGGCGGACTAGCATTACTCGAAACCAATTTTGTCACAACCGCAGCCCACATATATAATAGGATGTAGTTAGACTTTATTCAAAGATGCAATAAATAGGTTCAGTTTTTTTTTTAATTAAGAAAAGAGGTTTTATGTATGTTAATCATAAGATCACATTTCTTTGTGTACATCCGTACTTATCTGTTTTGCATTCTTTCGTATTTTTACTAGTTCTGTTTCTTGACATTATACCAATGCTACAGTAATCCTCCTACATTGCACTTTTATATCCAACACTCCATTTTTGGCACGCCAAGTAACATGACGACCCCACTGCTATTTTCTGGCATATTTTCATGTTAGTGCGTTCTTTATTTCATTCATCGATTAATCTCATGGTTTGATTGCTATGCTAAAAATTTTTATTCTACATCTCTCTGGTGTGCTTTCAGTTGGCAACACATAAATTTCAATTTCCAATAGGCTTTATTTTTAAATCTTGATCTTATTTAGTGAGTGTAATTGTAAATGTTCCAAGACTTTACATGTGTTGGCATTTACTGGTTTGGTTCATTTTATCTGTATGCTAGTATTTTATTGTTTCTTTGCCTACTGTATCAAAAGCCATCCATAATTGTATCTATAAGCTGTTGAATTCTCTTCTAAATCCAGCTTGTTTTTGGACTGGTATAATTCAAACTTTTATCCTAGTTTGTTTCTTATGATCTTCATAAACATCATATATGAGAGGCTTGTAGGCCAGTAATGTCTTAGATCTGTACTGCCCTTTTTTCCAAGTTGTTAGTATTTTTCCTTGAGACAATAAGTTAATTTATATTTCTGTATTTGGAAATTCGACGATTCGCTCTTCTTTGTTTTTGTTTCCTTAGACATTGTTTATTTTTGACTTGTTGCTTTGGTTTACTAACTTTTAGCGTCAGCAAGGGACTAAAATCGCCGACGATTTATCAGATCAGGGTAAGAAAAAGACTACTGGAACTGAAGATTTGCAAGTTGATAATTGTTTTGTAATTTAGTTTCTTTACGTCAGAACCGAACAAGTGAAAAAGGAGTTAATTTAATAATGCATTTGGTTTCTATACATATACAGTTTAAGAATTTTTTTATAAGTAAACATTATGAACGCATTTAGTGTGGGTACACAAAAATGCCAGCAGCGACTAAGATGATGTTTTTCAAAAAGTCTTCCGTTTGGGCTTTAATATAAACCTGATCTGGTGCTCCACACCAGCTTTATTTTATAAATCCCAAAACGTCCAATAAAAGTACTTTTGGGGGTGGAGTGGGGTCTCCTAAAAATGTGGTTGTTGCCATCTATTAGGAATACGTTTCAAATTCTTCAAGATGATAATATAATACTTTGAAGCCGTCTCTGCAGACAGAAAGAAGAAAAGGTTTGTATTTGCTATTCCAATTTGTGTAAAATGTATGGGAATATTTAAAATATAAATGTGAAGAAGAAAGTTAATTGCTGTGCTGAGGACTAACTGGAGGTCATTACTAAAGGATGTTATGTCATTATCAACAACGGAGAAGATTGAACGCCATATTAATATTGTTTTTTAGTATGTGTATTACACTAAATTACAGGATGTGGAAAAAATAAAATAACTGTTAAATGATTGCATAAAGAAGATAATCGAGTCCAAACAGAAACTGCGTCAATGAGACTAATATTTAACTGAGTTGTTTACTGATATTAGAGCTGTACCAAGTGGCATAAAAAAATAACAATACAAGAAGTTGAGAATACAATCAATCAATCGAAGAATAAGAAAGATACCACGTGAAGCTAAAATTGAAAAATGTAATAAAAATATTGACCAGAACCATACTCTCATACTAGTTAACTCTACATTTATAATAATTTCAAAAAAAAATGGCGTAAAGAGATGTAGCTAGTACCAACCAGCTTGATGTATCATGTGTTGCAAATGTTCTTGCAGAAGTTGAAGAGCATATAGGGAAATTTAGTTTGGATTTAGGAATGACTCGGGAACTCGGGAGGCAATTTTCTGTATATAAGAGGCTGATATGTTAATGCTGGTGTATTCTTGATTTTGAGAAAACGTTTGATTATGTTCAACAAATCTTTAAAGCGAAAGGAATTGATGAAAAAGATACATGTATTATGTGTAATTTGTACTGTATCAGACTGTAGTAGTTGTAGTGAAAGGGAAAACTACGAATGGATAAGATATAGCTAAAGATGTAACTAAAGATGTAAGATAGTATTCAGTCACCAATGTTGTTCAATATGTACTTAAAAACATCTTCAATAAAACAGTAAATTAGAAGATAGAGTAATTTTGTCCAACAGCTTAGATAGTTTATAATTTCTATTGCACTGTCTTACAGAAGAGTAATAGATGTGGCTCAAACCTAAACACCAAAAGAAAACGAAATACTTGATGATAAGCAAACATCAAATAAAAGATAATGGAATGCAATCTTGGAGAGTAAAAAAGATCACTTAGCTTGAAAGCTTATATAGTGACAACTTGAACCATTTACTGGGAATTAAAAGTCGCATTGTAAAAAGGATAACATAATCCTATTTATTCTCAGTTCTGTTGTATGGTGTTGATGCTTGGATTTTAACAACAGGGTTATTGAAAAAATTGGAAGCTTTTGAGATATGTGTGTACTAATATATACTGAAAATAAAATAGAAGAGCCACATAAAACATGACGAGGTTTTAAACCGAATTAAAAAGCAAAAGAAATAGTCCACAAGTTACAGTACTTTGACCACATTGTGAACCATCTAGAAAAATATGGTATATTACATGTTATTATTCCAGGAAAAATCGACAACAAAAGGGGTCCAAGAGAAGAAAGTTGCGGACAAATGTAAGAATGATTTGGATTAACGTGTACTTTTCTGAGCAGTTGTAAAAAAAATTATAGCTAATACAATTGCCAAAGTTTTATGATTCGGATAAGCTATCGGAAGTTTTATCAAAAGATATTTATTTAAAGAATCAAATAAATGGACACAAGAAAATGAAACTGAAAATGTACTTAAACTACATTTGTTATAGATGTCTGTTCACTGGCTTCTGAAAATTGATAGTCACTCCTACAGGTCTGATTAAGATACTTAATATATTCCTGAACATTTTTAAAGAATTATTTAGATCTAAAAAGCTTACTGGCTTTTCTCTAAATTTTTCGTTTTTAATTCCTGTATTTTAAATAATACCCCAATTTAATTTCCATCATATGACATTTCCGCGGCTTCTGCCACATAGCACGTATTAGGTTAAGTTTGATGTGGCTTTTCCGTGAGCTGCCACAAACAAGTATGACGGTCTGACTTGATGGATGTGTGTTTGCATATACAGTTTTACATTTATTGCTTATTGAAGTTTTCTAAACTTGGATCATTAAAGGAAAATACCAATTAATTGTTACACCATGGGTTAGTTTGTGGCATACAGGTTTGAGATAAGTTAACCTAAACATTTCTGATCAGTTTCCAGCGGCACGTCCTTTTTGATAGCTTTAATAAGTGCCCTTTTTATGTTCTCTGGCATGCAAATGTATTTATCCTGGCTGGTCGCAACACATTTGAGGACCATATTAGGAGGCTACTTAGGCTCCTTGCTGTTCGTGTTCCTTCTAACAGCCATTGGGAATCTTGAATCCATCATATTCGGCAAATCATTTCAAGTTAAAGTGGTTCCGGAAGGTTGTATTTTTTACAGGTGTATTTTTGTGTATTAATATTTCCGTTTCAGTTATTTTTTGCTTGTTCTTGGCTGTCGTTTCATCTGCGCTGGTACATCGTGTTTGTGCAACGACTTGGTAAAAATATTTTGTTACACGATTTTCAGTAATAATAACTTAATTGTTGTAGTATACTATTTTCAATAATCCAGCTGCATTACATCAATAAATACTCCCAAAAGGTGTACGCTTTACCAGTTCCTGTTCAGAATGTCGCAATGGGGAGGAAAAAGAAGTAGCAAGTATGTGCTCGGGAAGTGTCGTTAATTTTAATTTGGGTTACTGCTTGTTGCTAATTTCCAGAAATATTCATTGAATTCTTAAACTTGCTGAAATTGCATATAATTGTATTTTAGACGAGTGTAATTAACAACGTTTTTATGTACTTTATATATTTGCTAAGGATTTTCTAAAAATAAACAAAAATATAATTGTAAGTACTTTTAATTTATTAAATTATTATTTAGTGTTGTCAAGTTTATGGAAAAGCCAATAAGTTTACGTTCGGCTATAGCAACCGATGTTGCATTTCGTTATAGTTCCGTTCAGCTTGGGTATAGATACCTACTGAATTTTTGATTTTCTCAAACAGGATTTGATTACATTTAATTTAATTCATCAGATTATTAAAGATAAGCTATAGGTACTGACTTCACTTTTGATTTTGTCAGTGGCTTTCATAACTTTTATAACATGCCTTTAAGTTTTCAGACCACATTTGTAAAATTTTAAAGATTTAACGTTTCACGTGGGGCTGTGATAAATCTCTAGAATTAAACTACTGCCCAATGTTGACTTTGATGATCAAGGATCTTTGAATCATGGTGAAGAATTAAAGTAGGTCATTTATATAATACCTCTGCCCCTCATCGTCGTACAGGTCAAAATAAATGAGTTTCCATAGTTTTGGGCAGTACCATAAAGTAGTATAATGCACTGGGACACTGCTGTTTCGTCCATGCCACCCTTTACAATAACAAAAGTCCTTGATGATATAATATTATTTTGGTATCATTCAAAAGCGCGGTTTTTCAAACATTTTGGTTTATAACTTGTTACTTCCTTTTTAGGATTTTGCCTTTTGCTTCACTGTAATAAGAAAAATTGGAATGTTGCTGCCACTACCAGAGAAATTCGTGACATTGAGGGTGAAGATGCAATGGACATGGACCTGGACTACAAACCGGACCCTAGGAGACTGTCAGTTGTTGATCAGGAAGCCTTGGAAACAATTATCAAAGAAAGCCCAGGATCAAGAACAAGGGTCCTCGGGTCATCTCACACGAAGCTCAGAAGCCACCAACTTGTTCAGAATCCACAAAACAAATCTTTCTGATCCCAAATCATCACATTAGATGAGAAATGAATTGTTCTGCACAATCCGGACACAGATATTTAATAACTCTAATCAGGTAAGAAAGGAACTCCCATAATTTCAAGAGGCTGTTTTGAGAAAAAGGTGATGCGCTGTTTGGTGGAACTTTGAAGGAATTGCGTATTGGGAATTCATTCCAGATGGTGGGACGGTAAATGGAGAGCTACACACAGTGGCGTAGCTACTGGAGGGCTAGACGGGGCAGTGCCCCGGGGCCCCCAAGCTCAGGGGGCCCCTTGGACTCTGACTTACAAACTATGGATTCCAGGATTCCAGGAACGCGACTTTAATAATGGCAACTTATTTGAAAAAATACAGGGGAATTTCCAACAAGCCTCGAACATCTTTGTTTGAAACTTGCGGGGAACTCCCCTGTATTCTTAGGCTGGTTTCACAGTCGCGCCGTCAAACAACATTTTTATTGTTAAGTGATGATAAAAAACGTCAAATTCTTGAGCGTGGACCTTTACAGCCTTCGGGACCTTTTCCAAAAGACGCCCACCAGGACAACAGGTGTTTTTCAAAATCGTACTACTTTTCAACTTCTAAATATTGACCAGTTCATCGGTTTTGGTTGTGTTATTCTAAAATACTAGATGCTGCCTATTGCCAACCCTGCTGGCTATTTGCTTCGCAAAGGAATAATGTATGGTGTAAGGGCATTCGGGACTGGAAGCTTTTATCAGAACAAATAAAACACCACAGTTTCTCGAGTGGTCATACGGAAGCTTGTGCTGTGTATGAACTTTGGAAAAAAAGTGATACAACTATCAACAAGAAACTTGAAAATGAAATTCGTAAAGAAGCGTCATTTTGGAAAATGATTCTTCAAAGATTATTTGATGTCATACTTATCCTAGCAAAGAGTTCTTTGGCTTTAAGAGGACATCGAGAAAACTTAAATAAGGAGGAATACCATGGAAATTTTCTGTCCGTTGTAGAGCTTGTCGCCCGATATGATCACATACTGCGGCAAGTTTTGGATATGCCTAAAGGTATTATTTTTATTTCTAAGTTTTTACCCAACTGCTTCAGAAGGAGGGTTATGTTTCTCGAGAGTTTGTATGTATGTATCTAGGACTCAGTATTAGAAGTAAATTTTGTAAACACTAAACTGTCACTTTTTACGTCATCTTGATTTTGTATTTGGAATTTATGGCTTGGCAGCAAGTCATCAGGTTTCTACTAGAGTTGTGAGTAAACCACTATTTGTATTAAATTATATATGTTACATTAAGTCAAGAAAAATAAAATATTATATTTCTTATTGTATTTTAAGCTACTGATTTTAAAAATAATAAAATTAATGTTTAGTCAGAACAAAAACGGGTAGATGGTCTGATAACTGATAACTTGCTGCCAAGCCATAAACTCTTAATTAAAAATCAAGACGACGTAAAAAGTGACAGTTCTTTGTTTACAAAACTTACTTCTGTATCTGATTCCTAGTATATGTATGTGGATTTATTTGTACCCTGCTACAGCCTAAACGGCTTGATGGATTTTCACATATGAGGTAGTCGTCTTGATAGAGCGAGTGACACAGGGTATAAAAAATTTTTTTCTAAACCCATCGAGTGGGGTATCAAAATGTGAAATTTTAATCAAATAATAATCAATCAATTTAAACACAAAAATATTTAAGTTACTGTAGTCGTTTTTTTATTTATTTATTTATATTTTATAAATTAACTGTTTATATTCTAATTATTGTTTAAAATCGTTTTTAGGATCAACAAGATATCTGAGTGCATCAATTCAAAATGAAATGATTGATTGCTTGGGGACTACATTTGAAAATCATCTGCTAGAACAGATTAGAGCGTCGCCGTTTTTCGCCTTCATATTGGATACGACACAGGATATATCGAAGGAAGACCAGCTGAGCATTGTTGTGAGATATGCAGTAATAACCAAATCGGAAAATGGATAGCCAGTTGCCATAGAGGTTAAAGAAACTTTTTTAGGTTTTTACGCAGCCAGCGAACACGGCACAGCAGATTTAGTCAATCAGGTGACTACATTATTTAAGGATAAAAATATTAATTTAAAAAAATGTGTGGGTCAAGGCTATGATGGAGCCAATGTCATGAGCGGTGTGTACAATGGTGTACAAAAACAAATTAAGAATATCCAGCCTAACGCGGAGTACGTACATTGCGCCACTCATAATTTAAATTTGGTGGTAAATGATACCGTTAGCAATTGTTTGGAATTGCAGAATTATTTCGCAGCATTGCAAGATTTGTTTAATTTTTTTGGACTTAGCTTCAAACGCTGGGATCGGCTATCAAAATTCACTGGCGAATCGGACACCACTCTAAAAAAACTAAATCTGACTAGATGGTCCAGTAGGGTCAATACGATATCTACAGTAAAACTTCGTTATTTTGATATAATCAAAGAATTATCAGAAATCATTCTCAAAAGTTCCAGTAAAGATGAGCGTAGTCAAGCAGAAAATATTAAAACAAAAATGCTAAATTTCGAGTTCGTGTTCCTTTGTGAATTCATGCGCTGCATATTGAATGATATCAATTATGCATCTAAAACTTTGCAAAAATGCAACATTGATTTGGATGAAGCAAGTAGAACTTTACAAGAAACAAATGTAAAGATGTAAATTTATAGAAATGACTTCGAATCATTTAAACGCAAATCCAGTGAAACTGCAACAAAATATGGCATAGATCCCCATTTCAAAGAAAAAAGGCAAAGGAAAATAAAAAAAAACATTTTAATGAATTATCTTCAGATTACCGATTTCAAAACAGGGAAGAAATATTTGAAATTACTATTTCTAATAATGTACTAGACACAATAATAACTCAGTTAAATGCATGTTTTACTGGCATGAGTACGGTCAGTCAAATATTCAATTTTCTAACACCAACATTTTTACTGGATGTAGATGAAACAGCTTTATTACAAAAGTGTGACCAACTCCAACGTAAATATTCTGATATAATAGACCCTAACTTTTCCCTTCAATTTCTTAATATTTACCACCTGCTTTTACCTGAATTAACTAAGGCAAAAACATGGACTATTCCCCAATTCTGTAAAGAAATAATGAGCAAATATGGAGTGTTGGAATGTGACCTAACCGAAGTATTTACAGCAATGTTACTGTTCCATACAATTCCTGTCACTTCTGCAGAAGCTGAAAGATCATTTAGCAAATTAAAAATTATAAAAAACTATTTGAGGAATACTATGGGTCAAGCTCGACTCCGACATTTATCACTAATGGCAATCGAAAACAAAGAAGCATCAAGTTTAGATTTAACCGAAGTCATTGATACATTTGCGAAAACTAAAGCTAGGAAACGATTATAGATAAACTAAAACTAAAAAGATAAGTTTACCTTTGTACATGACATCGCTAAATAAATTGTTTTTGATGTTTTATGTACAATAAAGCAAAATAAAAACTTTTTAATTTAGGTACTTAGTTTTATTCTTTAATTGCCTTAATACCAATACCTATATTAATTTATTTATTCAATTATTCATTCCTAAATTCTGCGTGTAGAACCAGGACGTGCCCTGCTATGCACAATAAAAAACTGACGATAAAGTAGCTTTGTAACTTTAAAGTATTTAAATGTAACTACATATTTATATTTTGAGTTGTATTGATAAAATTTTAAAGATTTGTTCTGTATTCGTCGTGTTCCGAACTCGACGTAGTCCAAATTTGTCGTAACCCAGATTCGTTGTAAAACGTATAGTCGGTCAAGAAAGTGGTGTTATTGGTTTAAAAATCTCTACTTAATTAGGATTCCGTACCGTACGTTGAGGGTGCTCAACGGGACCCTATTACCGTGCCTCTGCTGTCTGTGTGTCTGTCACAGGACTGTATTTTTTGAACGGTAACAGGTAGATATGTTCTTTTATTTTCATAAAATAGTTTTAATTTGTTCATTAAAATAAGTTACAATTTGTATTTGGTTTTTAATTTTATTATTGAATCGACTGTATTACGACGAATCTGGATTACGACTAATCTGGAGTACGTCGAATTCGGAACACGACGAATACGGAACAAACGATTTTAAATAGTTTAGTTGGGGCCCTAGTTTATTTTTGCCCCAGGGCCTTTGGTTACCTAGATACGCCGCTGGCTACAAATGAAATAATTGGACCAAGAATATGATGTGGACAAGCTTGAAGAAGGCATCTAAAAATCTTGTATTCAAAAGATTCCAAATGGTATTGTCATAAAATTGAATCGGTTGAAGGTTGGTTAAAAGTAGTTGAAGTTGATGGATTGTATTTTGATGAATAAATATGATTTATATATCAATATGTCTACAAAAAAAATAATTCATCATTAATTAAATATAAAAAACGATACAAACTTTGTTACAATCTAGTAATTACATTTCTGTAATGGAGATGTTGGCAAAGTATTGCAGTTGATGACTAATTTTGGTGCAAGTAACTATCCATATTGTAGAACTATAAATGCTTATATATGCAAGATAATAGTTTAAGATTAGAAGATCTTTCTTTTGTAGATATTAACTATAGTTCTGGGTGAAATATCATAACCCAAAAAGTCTTTATAATAGATTGTAAAAAAGGTTTTAACACTTGTAAAAATTATTCTTCAAAATATAGCCCATTGTTATCAATGATTTTGCCAACACTATCCAATTTGTTGAATCTGTCCATGGTACCAATTTGCCAACTCCAATACAAATAATTCTTTACAGGCTTCTTCAACTTAAAACTCAAAACGGTGACTGCACAAAAAGTTTTCCATAAATCGAAATAGGCTGTAAACAATGGAGTTGTAAGCTAGATGTGACAAGAACTCAATTCCATCTATTTCAGTGATGACATAATGAGCGGGTGCGTTATCTTGAAGAAGCGCTGGTTTGCGTTTGATCAAAGTTGGATGCCTTAAAACCTCATAAACACGTTGCACTTGCTTGCTGTACAGTTTAGCATTTATGGCTTTTATATTTGGGACCAATTTAAAGTGCACAACATCATCAACATTCCATCAAGTTTAGATCATAACTTTTTCCAAAATGAGTCTACTAAGTAATGGCCGGGGATTTTGATTTGAAGCGTTTAAAACAATCATGATTAACAAGGTAAATCTATTTTTTACCAAACGTAACAATGCGCTTCCAAAACCGGTTATCTGGCAGATTTTCAAGCACTTGGAAAATCTGAACTCACGTGTTGGCTTATGCTTTAGTCAGTTTATGAGGATCTTGTCTTGGCTTCTTGTGCACAAAGTCAAGTTGACTTAAACAATTCCAGCCATGGTGTGAGACGCGAAGTTCAGCTAACAAGTTGCGAATACTTGAAGGTTTGACATCCAAAACATCTTACAAATCTCTTTCATACAAAATTGAAAATGGTTGATGTTCAAGACTAAAATCACTAAAATAAAACCACTTGTATCATTTTGAAACATAATTTACAGTTCCATATTCACATCTTGCAAATCGTTTTTACAGCATTTCTTGTTGATAGTTCCCAATAATGGATCAAAACTTGAAGTTCAGCTTTGTCAACTGTCATCTGGAATCCAAAGATAAAAACAAAAAAATTAATTTTTAGTATTAATTAGTACATATATATTTTATTATTTTTTGGTACTTTATAAAAAGTATTATCAAAATTGTAGCTACAGACAAAACTGGATCCAGTTTACAATCCAGAAATCTGATTTATTGATTATAATTTAATACACTCGCAATGAAATTTGAACACCAAGAAAAAATATTACAATTACGGAACTATGTAAGGCAATCGCACATAATGGCATACTTTGCAATGATGTTGCAAGCATAAACCACTAGACTTGGAAACTGGAATGTAATTGACTCCCCATGAATGCTAAAAGCATTGGCTGATGCAAGCAAGAGTACAAAGTGAGAACACGTTGATTTATGCAACTTATGAACTTTGCAAGAGGTCTTATCAGGCTAAAAACAGAAACATAGTCAACATGCTGTTTGATCTGAAATAGGAGACAGATAATCATTGTCTCTGGGTGTCGATGTTTTCTAGTAAATGACACAATCTCAACTTTCCTATTGTAAGTATTATGTTGTGTGGAGCCATAATTTATAATAGTCAATCTGCTCTAGCAATGTTAATTAGTGGTTCAGCAGTATGTGGATGAGATTTTACAGCTCCATTTCTAGCCGAGATTGAGTTATATCCTATCAGATATTTCTAGGTTTTGCTTCACCACAAAACCTTTTATTGAGTATGAATAAGAGCAGTTAAAACTCCAACTGCCATCATACTGCAGTTTCTGGGATTTGGAACATGCAGTATGTGTGATTGTTTGTTGCAGAGTAACACTAGGCTTTTTGTCTTACTGATTTGTTGTTGCAATTATTCATATCAATCAAGGTTATTATGGTGTTAGTAAAATTAAAATTCAACCTGTTACCTGGTTCTTGGTATACAAACTTTATTGGCCATAAGTCTGTTAGTTGGTTTACTGTGTTATGGTTATTAATTTAGATATAAAAGAGCAAAATTATAGATGCCCTTTTTAGTAACTAATTTAACTCATGATATGTAACTTTTAACTGTATTGATAGATAATATAGCTATTATTGCTATTTTAGCTCTTTGCATTTTCTTTAGTTTATGGTCATTTAACACATATTTGTATGAGGGTAAAGAACAATACCAAGTCTTCAAAAGAATACTAAAAATAGGTAAACAATCAATCAGACTTTTTTCTTTCTTTTGGGCGACGACCCTTAAATTGATCTTTGCACTTTTGACTGGCATAGGCTGGGATATCCATTGCTGTTACACAAATCCATTATTTTTAGATGCCGTCAAACCAAACAGACCTGTAGTTACCAGTGCTAAATAGTAGAGATAACAGGGTTCCAGGAAAATTAATCAAAATTATACAACACCTCATATGTAGTCTAACAGGATGGTAAGACACCTGATCCTGGTCTTGATGCACTTCTTCGCATTAAAACCCACCTTGTGTTTGCTATGTTATATCTAACACAGTACCAGTCAATCAGTATTGCAGAACCTATGTGGCCTATCAACGTACCATAATTTTGACTAGTGCTTTTATTATAGCATGAAAAGATGAACATTATTCTATCAAAATTTGAAAATAAAAGGAGCTCTGCTGTATTCAGTTACATCGGAATATATTGTATGGCATCGTCGTTTCGCTCATTGCAGTAACAATTAATTAGCGCTGATTACAAGGCTTCGTTGAAGATAATTCACTATGGGTATTGTGGAGAGATGAAGTGTTGAAAAACCTAAGTGTAATTTCTCAGAAAACGACAATAGTACCACTCATGAGTAGGATATTGAGGAAGTGAAAACTAGTATTTCTTCAATGAACAATTACAAGTAAACTAGGAGTCTAAGTACCTAAGACTAATCTTGGATGCAAAACTAATCTGGAACCCACACATATAAAAGTTGTAAACAAAGGAAAAATAACACTTGTGGTTACAAAGCGAGCACTGAGTAGAACGTGGGAACTTACAACCATACGTGATACATTGGTTCTACATTGCTGTGATGAAACTTAGATCACTAGTAGGCAGCTTATACTAAAAGAGGGGCAAGCCAAGATGGGTTAAACTTTAAAGACTGATCTTTATGTGGAACAGGTTCAATGAGAAGCACCCCAACCATAGTTATGGAAGCTTGATGCAAATATGAGCAAAGACAATGATGGATTCCTATAGGCTGAAATGTGATGGAGACTGGTTGTATTCCAGCTAGGCAGACCTTTTAAAAAT
Organism: Sinelater perroti; assembly: GCA_036346155.1. Classification (NCBI taxonomy): domain Eukaryota; kingdom Metazoa; phylum Arthropoda; class Insecta; order Coleoptera; family Elateridae; genus Sinelater; species Sinelater perroti. The sequence goes on along the minus strand of JARFIY010000045.1, from coordinate 723,735 downwards.
TAGTTTTGCTGGAATGAAGGGCTTGTATATAAATAGAACTCTTATTTTCAATGAAATTCCTTAATATGAATATATTATCCAATGTTTGCCTTTCCTTTCTGTATGCTGCCTGTTCTTCTTTTAATTTCCTTTGTGGCATTTTTAATTTTTCCTTCAGTTGTGTTCGTATAAACTTCAAAAATTACTGGAGCTAGGTAGACGGCGCAATAATTTTTATATTTTGTTTCTTCTGCTTTTTTATGTATCGGGACAATTAAATTGTTTTCCCAATCCTTCAGTATTTTGTTGGTTTTCCAAGCCTCTATAATTTTCAATATTCGCTTCTTTCTAGCTTCTTCCTACCATTTTATCAATCCTAGGTTTTTTATTATCACTACTGCATGCTTCTTATTGTTAGTCTATATTCTCTTCAAGGCTCATTCCAATTCATTTACTGTTATTTCTTTATCTATTTCCTTTTCTTCTTATCCTTTACATTACTTTCTTCTTTTGGTATCTCCTGTTCATCTTCATTTCTTCCGAATGTATCTTCATCATGTTCCTTTCGAGTTTGTATTTTTTCTTTTTTTCTTGATTTTCTTTTTAACTCTTTTTAACTGGATAAACTTTTTCCGTGCTTTGTTCTTTTCTTCTCATCCCACCAACTTGTTTTTTTTGTGCCTTCTTTATTGTGGTTCTCCCACATATTTCTTCTGTCTTCTCTGTTATCACTTCTTTAAGATATATCCATTGTCCTTCCAAGGTCCAGTCCTGTATTGTCTTGCTTCTCTAAAAGGTTGATCCATTTCTTGTTTATATTTTCCTCTCAGTTCTGGTTTTTCTAATATGTATTTAGGTGCAATCCTGTTTTTCTTCATAAATTATCTTATTTATATTTCGATTTTACTAATTCTTGTGATGTGTCTATTTTTGCTTCTGGTATGGTTCTAATTTCTTTGATAAATTCTTTAATGTAATAAGTGTATGATGCTTTTGGTTAGCTGAATTAATACTTTTTTGAATCACTGCATACTTTTGTCACAACTATACTTTTAAATAATGGTAATATTCAAGGCATTTAGTCACAAATACGGTATTTGGGAGTAATAGGGTATTTGAAATATTTTCTATAGTCGTTTTATATTAATGTGGTTTCACACCGAACTTCATGTTTGCTTCAGTTTTGTACATTAGTTTAGCTCTAGATGGTGTGTATATATATTTATATAATCTAATGACAGATTTAGAGGAAAGAAGAAAACTTTGTGCGTTGGGGTTGGTGGCGTCCTCTAACGGACGGAGATGATAACTGGCTACAGATTCAAATAAAACAGCAAAACACCTCTACGAGACGCAGACGCGGGAGAAAGATAACCATAGTGACAGCATCGTACTCCTACAGCTGTTTGTGCTGCTGTTGTATTCGGTATTATTTAAAAATCGCGACGTGATTCCGTAAAATCACCTGGCTATTACACAACCGTAGCAGCGAGGTATTGGTGCACTGTGGTAGCAACGAACGGTAAGTTGTTGCTGTTTTCAATTGTTTGATTACCGTTTAAGTGCGAAAATAACGCCCCTTATCCAGCTGCGGAGCTGATTGAAGAAAATAAACTTGATTTACATCTAGTCTCTCCCAGATAAATAATCAGCCGTTAGGCAATTGTACCTTTATTGCTGATATGCCCTGTTATGGTGTTATTGTTGCTGGTAAACGTCACTATCTACCTGTAGTTTTTTCTGTAAGTGTCTATTATTAAGTTACCCCATGGTTTTGCCCTATTTCAGTGCCCAAAAGTTGGATGATTGCATCATTTATAATTCCTCCATACCATCATCCCTTAGAAGAACTTTTTTTTATATAATTTTATGTTAGGGTTTTTGCTTTTTTTATTTAGGCGCTTTTTTCAAATATATTTTATTATAAAACTTCTCTTTTAGGTTTGTCACATTTGTTTGGAATTATTTAACTCTGAAGCCTCCAATTTGGACCCTAGAGTTCCATTTACGATCATGATCTGCATTGGTTAACAACCAATTAAGTTCTACTGCCGACTCGAATTGGAAAATATATTTGAATTGTTTATGCTCGGTCATCTACGTTTACTGTTCTAAAATTAGTTGGACAATATATCTGATTAGACTGTCAATAAGATTTGAATCATTAAAGATTTTTAATCTAGCTCTTGTGACTGGAGGAGAATTGCAATGCTGTAATCTGCCGCTGTTCTTGCAGCAAATTTAATCTGTAACTAAACGTCGAGGAAGTCTGGCTTTGCTGTTTGCGGAATATTATCGTTTGACACCCACGAACGCCTACCCGATGCTATTGCCCGGCTTCCTTAGAATGCAAGATAAACGGCCCATAGTTGATTAAATATCACATCCGTCTTATCCGTTTTAAATTCCAGTTAGATGTGTCTTATAATGTGAATAATGATGATTGGTCATGAGCAGGAAATCTCTAAAATCTACACACCTGTGCTACCGACACACTGACTTATTCATGCTGCATGATCCTTTTCCCATGATTAGATCTTTGAATCTACTCTATGCCTAGTAGCAATTGAATCAGTTAAGACTTAGATGATTGTTTTTTTTCTTCTCAAATTGATATATTAGCGGCGCTCTTTCTCCTATTAAATGAATGGGGGAGGCATCGAAAGCAAAACGTTTAAAATTGCCCAGAAAAGTTGTTTTGAGCTTAAAATTTTGAGGTGGATGGTCCTTTCTGTTAGTACTTTAGACATTCTTGTTCTGAAGTTGTAAAATGAAGAATATTAAATTGGAGATGAAACATTTTAGTGATGGTGCAACTAGTTCAGATATAGAATAGTTTGGTACAGCAGTGCTGTAAGTTTAAATAGCAAAATTTATGAATGCCTGTTATGAGCAGACAAGGGTGGATGAATCTAATGTAGAGTTGGTGAAGATTTTGGTTGGAAGTTGTCAGAGATTAGATTTTTTTGGCTTACAATATCTGGGATATTCATCTGTGCATTTTGTAGTATCCTCTGTAGTAATTTTGCTGCTGCAAATTTATCTTTCAATTGTATTTTTGGTACACATATGGGTTGTCGAACGTTTCGGAAGTTCTCCAACTTTTCCTTCTTATTGCATATATAATTTCTTTATGTAAATGGATTCCCATTAGATTAACATAGATTACGCATCAGTAATTGTACATGAACAATTTGCGTTTTACCCCTAATGACTTACGTAATGTTCTTTTTGGGGCTAATTAAAGAAAACTGCTAAGGATAGACCCTAGAAAGCGTGCATTGAAGTTTGTTTCGTAAGCGAAGCCCGGGGTTGATGCTAGGGCTGCCCGATTTGGTGTTATAATCGGATTTGCCTTCCTATGTAACGTGAAATGTCGTCAGGTTTTCTAGGGGGGGGGGGGGGGGTAGGCTGAATGGAGGAGGTGAGACAGCATTAATGACTACCCCGAATTAGCAGGTACGTTTAATATTGAAACGTGCGCGAATTTCCCACCAGTTGTTTTTGTACCCCTATACGTCCGTGGGTGGACGATAACGGCGTTAGTTTATCGATAAGTGCGCAATACAGTTGCGCCCTTGTAATTTTGCGCTCGTAGTCGATAAGCTATGTTGCACTAAATCTGCGCCGCACCAGCCGTTGTTTTCAACACCTCGCTACTGGCGAGAGCAGTTCTGTAGTGCATCTTTTCTGGTAGAATCGGCCCCCTCAGAAGGTAGGAGAATCCAGTTGTAAGCTGCGTTACTTGTAAAGCTTCTGCGTTATACAGACCAGTTGTGATCAACTGCTGTTATTTATTTCCTGACTTGCTCTGCTCGAATTATTTTAGTTTTTGCTCTTGTATGGTATTGCTCTTCAATTTTGGCGTCTTACTGCATGTTGCCTCATTTTTACCACAAGGTTCCGTCGATTCATCCTTGCTGCTTTGCTTTCATGGGGGAAATTTCCATTTCGCGAGCTTCCTGCGAATTTTTGGGGAAAAGTGCAACGAGCAGCTCATGGACGAACTGTGTCAAGGCGCCCAAAATAAGGTCAAGTTGCGCCTTAGACTCGTAATGACGTTTTGCTCATCTCGCTGCAGGATTTGCATATTGGAAATCAAATGAAGCTTCTGATTGATCTCTTTTAGCGCGATAATATGGAATTACTCAAATTTGGCCGAAAAGTCGGGGAAATCTGGGGATGCTCGGCGGCCCAGATGCTGTGCTCCCGCCCCACAGAAACGCGCGAAGAAGTGTAATTCATTCACGGAAAGCTTCATTTCTCTTTTTGGGCATACTGCACAAATTCATAGCCGTGCGCGCGCATTCGTGCATAATATATGCACCTGGAATTCCATTTTTGCAATTTTGAAGTTTGCGTGGTCATAAAAAGGTCGTTTCAAACTTTAGCAGCCAGGGACACCAAAATGATGCGCAGTTGACTGGGGGAAAAGCCAAAGTTAATTCTGTAGCATTGGAACAGGATCTGTTACATAATCGGTGACGTGCTACTTTCATACATCGCACTCTTAATTTTGTACAGCCTCTTGTATTTAGTAATCCTTTTCCAACTTTTGCTAGCCTAGATGGAGTCGTGTAATTACATTTTAGCATGTTCAATTTATGATTATTTGGGTGTTCTCTTAGAAGAATCGATATTTTTATATTGAGCATCTGAGTGGCAGTTCCATTTATTTCTTAGCGTGGTGTAGATGGGGATAATAAATTCAATTCCATGACTGAAAGGACTTTCGGCATATTAGACGATCAACATTGTTTATTGTTTTCGTTCTTTGTTTCAAGTTGTTGATGAGGAAGACGATAAGCGACCAAGAACAGTATTGTCTATTTTGGACGCTGTTCAAGTGTTGCAATTTTGCTACATATTATTCAGTTACACTCTATGACCTCTTTTGAGTATCGATTTGTACAGGCGCATTTTGGAATGTTAAAGTTTTTCTTTATTTTTGTTTGATGTCTTTATGCTGCCTTTATATTATATGACTATAGGAAGTTATGGTTAAATGGAGAGAAACATTAAGGACAAGAAAGACTAATACTAAGAAAAAATGAAAAAATTCTGATGTACCGAACAAAGCGTTGTAGGAACAAAACAAAAAAAATCCACTTGACCCACGTAGAAGAAAAAGTGAGAAAGCTAAAAAAAATTATGACAGAATTAAGAATACATTTTTTTACTCTAAAAGAATTTAAAAAGAAAAATTAAAATGGTAAAACACAATAAGCTTGGACTGTGCGGTATTTCTAAAACTGGAAAAGCTATTTTCAATGGTGCACCGATATCTCAAAAAACATTTTAAAAATGAATGTGTTATTTACAGAGATGACTTCATGTTCAGATTTTTAAAGAGATAATAATTGCATATTTGCAGTTTTAGTGAAATTGATTCGTATATTGTACATGATAATGAACATGATATAATTCCAGAACCAAACAAAGAGGAGATCAAAGCTAAAAACCTGTCAATACTTTTATATGGGTCAGTTAATTATAAACAAGTAATCGCTGGTATCAAAAATCATTCTTTCGGCTGGAAATGACTACAGGGACTTAACGAATAAAATAGAATTTTCCAGTTGTTTTTAAAAATGCCCTACTTTCCTTAACTGAACAAGATGTAGAAGCACAACTTTTCGCAGATGATCTTTCAAATAATTAGTATCACAAGACTGTTTAACAAAGATAAAATTCTAATTCTCACAGTGCAGTACGACAGACTTTTTAAAATGCACAATATACACCATTCATTAGTCAAGGTAGAATCACGAACAACATCTAGCAACATTCCTCAATGCTGCAAATACCCACGTCGGGTAACCATATGTATGGTTACTAACTATCATAAAAACGCCCCTTCGGTAACTCTAGAGGCTGTAAATATTTTCAAGATTTCAAATTTTCCAAACACAAATCATCTATTTAATTGCAACAATCTTTCATAACTTCATCAACAATCCTAAAATCCGAATTAACTACAATCTAGGAAGTCGATAAACAACTCTTCTAATACTGAATTAATACCCAATACATTTTTACGTCAATTCTCAACGTAATTCAAATAAAATAATTCTTGCCAATCAGTCTTTTACTTCTTCTGAATGGAGCATAATTATAACAAAACCCTCATTCATTTCAACAACCTAAACTGGAATGCTAGCGGTGTTAAGGCCCAACAAACTCAGACAGAACAGTAAGGTTCGCCTCTGGTGAAGTAGCTATTTTTGTAAAATTAACAGTTAACACTACCAACTTTGAAGCGATTGCTGTAATAATTAAAATATACAAAGGCAACTTTATTAAAACAATAAAATCAAAAAATCAGATTCTTAAGAGTGCCATATGCGAAATATTTAATAGTAACAAATCCACCTTACTGATTGGCGACCTCAACCAGTGTTTAATCTGGCGCCTCCAGGTGTTTCGCGACTCTTCTGGTAGATCCGAAATAGGTAAAACATTTACTTCTAAATCATCAACTTGCTCATGAAAGGCATACCTTGGGGAACACTGTGTGGCGAGTAGGTTGAAATAGTATCAGATCGCCCATTATGGCCTTATCTCGTGCCACTCCGTTCGAATGGTCTATCTTATCTACGGTTCATTCGAAATATGCTGCCAGAGTTGTAGGATATCATATCTCTTGTCTGTAAAATAAATAGATTTTTGAAATGCACATTTCGAGAATGATGGCTACCACTACTTTAAACGGTTATTGGATGGTGGAAATTGTTGATACGAGATGTAAGGTCAGGTGGTTCCTGAAATTGGTATTTTTGTCCATTGGTTTCTTATTAGTTTAAGCCTCTCTACTGTCTGTATTGTTTCGACTTAAAAGGTATCAGACTCCCTGTATGTTCCTATCCATTTTTGTCTTTCAATTTCTCCATTTTTCATAGTCTTATTTTTCTTTTCTCTGTTTCCCATTTTTCTATTAACCTTCTATTTTTATCTTTTAATATGGTCAAAATAAAAACTTTTCTCCCACAAAAGTTATGGTATCCTATTCTACAATCCTTCAAATGTTTATCTATTTTTGCAACAATACAACCATTTTATGTAATGCAATTGTTTAACTACACGGTCTATAGAGCTGTTCTGCTTAGAAGTTCCTCTTACCGAGTTGCTCAAGAGCTTCCATTTTAATTATAACGCATTTTTAAACAATGCCCTGAACATTTTACATTTATTTCTCTTAGCATTAAATTACAACTCTTTATATCGTACAGTATCTCATGTTTGTTTCTTCGTAAATTAATGACTGATATCAATGGTTTCCAGAAGATAAAGCTGGGTACAAGAACATTATAAGAACGTACCAAAATAGAAGTGAAGAGAAAGAGAAACAGTCAGAACAGATTAAATAAATAGGAAATATAAAGAAAGTAACAGATATGGTGAAATAGAAAGAAATAGGTCATAGCTATATCGTAGGATTACATTTTTTCTATTAAACTAAGTGAATCACTATCACTTTGATTTAGATAAATGTCTTGAGGTAAATTATGTTTTAATCGCTTACACAGAACTATTCTTTGCAAATTTAGTAAACAAATATAGAAAAATAGCAAACGAAACCAACTTCACCCAAAAAATTAGCTTCGATAACAAAAAGCCTTAGCATAGCTAGCAACCACTTGTTTAACAATTGGTTACTTCCCCCAAATTTTCCAAAAAAATGGAAGCATGTAGTAATTTTTCTGTTCAGGAAGAAATAAAAAACTCTTTCCAACTACCGACCCATTAGTCTTAGCAGCTACCTTAAGATTGTTTGAAAAAGTATTTTTTTTTAGCTGTTGCCAGGCTTTCAGTTCGGATTTCTGAAAGGGACATTCTACGTGTCATTAGCTAACAGTTAACAGTAAACAATACACAGCGATACTTTTTGAGGATTTAGTTCAACCTTTTAATCATACGTTGACTAAAGGTCTTAAATATAAGATCTTCTTTATCTTATCCCCCATGTGCCATTACAGCGTCAGGGTTTTTGGGCCTCAGTCCATTTTCTACGTTCCTGTCTCTTGCCAGGCCTTTCACTTCTCTTAGTGTTTTCTTCCGTCTTGACACTATCTCGGTTATACTGTCGTCCCAGGTTTTCTTTGGCCTTCCACTTGGCCTCCTGTCTTTTTATATGCCTTTATATGTTCGTTTCGGTAGTCTATTCGTTGAACATGTCCCAGCCACATCGGTTGAATATTTTCTATTTTGTGCATCAGAGGTTCTTGCTCTAGTTATTCTCTTACTACCTGATTTCTGATTCTATCTCGTCTTGTCTTTTGTTGTATCTTTCTTAGATATCGCATCTCCGTTGCTGTTATTTTTGATTTGTGTTTGCCAATTGTCCAGTTTTCAGCTCCATATCTAAGTGTTGGGATCCAGGCTGTTTTGTAAATATGTAGTTTTCCCTACTACCGTATGATTGATTTAGTTGTTTTGTTTACTCTTTTTTTACATATTTTCCTCTCTGGAAATAGTTGTTCCGGAAAATTCGTAGGTTTTCACTTGTTCTAGTGTTAATTCGTTTAGTTTTATTTTCAAGTCTTTTCCTTGGCCTCCTTGTCTTTTGGTTATGTTCATGACTTTTTTCTATTTATTTCCATTCGTTTAGTAGTTGGTGTAAGTCTCCTTCATTGTTGACAAATAGTGTTATATCATCGGGATAGACCAATTCTTGTGTTTGTACTGTTTGCATGTTCCAATTACTTACATTGAGCATTCTTGTATTTCTGTTGCATTTCTTTATTATATTGTCTATTACCAAAACAAACAAGAGAGGGCTCGGGCTATCCCCTTGTTTTATTCCTTTCTTTATTTTAAAAGATTTCGAGCAAGTCCCATTCAATCTAACTGAACCTTTTACGTTGTTATATATGCTTTCTATTGCTTTTATTAGTTTTGTTTCTTTGCGTTTAGTTCATTTAGTGTTTGCCATATATGATGTCTTGGTACCATATCGAACGCTGAATTTAAATCTACAAAAGCCAGACATAAACTTTTATTCTTTTCTATGTGCTTTTCCATTATCATGCGCAGGGTGAAAATGTGATATTGTGTTTGTCTTCCCTGTCTGTAAGCTGCTTGGTTTTCCTTTAATTGTCCTCCGACTTCTTATTTCTAGTTTCTTTGAGTAAACTTTCAGCGCTACTGATGTAAGGCATAGTGTTCTATAATTTCCCGATTCTATAGTGTTGCCCTTTTTATGTATTATTAGATTCTTCTCCTGATCTTTTGGCATTTCTTCGGTTTTCCAAGTTTGACGCTATATCCTAGTAAGCCATTTTATTACACTGTCTCCCCTATGTTTCAGTAGTTCTGTGGATATTTTATTTTTTCGTGTGGATTTTCCATTTTTTAAAGATTATACGGCTAACTTTACTACTTCTTGCGTTATCTGGGTTCCTTCTTCTTCCTGTTGCTGAAAATTTGCATTTACTTGTAATATTCCTTTGTCTCTTCTTTCGTAAGTGAATTTGCCTTCATAGTATTTTTTCCAAGTATTCAAGAATTTTTCCAATCTTTTTCTACATTATTCTCTTCATTTCTTATGCATCTTACTTGCTGTCCTTTGCTTTTTCTTAATCCTTTTACAATTGTCCAGAACTTTCTTTGATTTTTTCTAAACGATTGTTTTATTGTTTCTTTAAACTCCTCTTATGTTCTTGCTTTGGCTTCTTTAACTGCATCTTTCGCGTCGTTTCTTATTTGTTTGTATATTTTTTTGTTCTCTTGTGCCTTAGTTTTCAGGCACGTCTTCAATGCTTCTTTCTTCATCTTTATCTTTTCTCTTTTCGTCCAACCATCTGGGTTTCTTTTGTCCCTGTTTAATTACTTGTATTCCACAGGTTTCTGTAGGTACTTTTTGTAGAATGGTTTTTAGTCTTTTGCATCTTTCGTTTACATTCAATATGGTGTTTGTTTCTGTTTCATGTTGTTCTTGGGCAGTTAGTCTCTGCTTGAGGAGTTCTTTATATCTTGCTCCTATGTGTTCATCCTCTAATTCTCTTAAGTTTTTTATACTTTTTTTAGTTCTACTTTTGGAACTTTGAATCTTGTATAGGCTACTAGTAGTTTATGGCCCGTTGTTAATTTTGCGTTTAGTATCACTTTCATGTCTAGTATTGCACACCTTGTATTGGTGTCATATGTTATATAGTTTATGACGCTTTTCACCTGTTTTGCTTTTTTTTTAAATAATGTGTATTTATGTATTAGCTTGTGTTTGAAGAAATTGTTTTCTATTAGGAGTTGGTTATCTATGCAGAATTCGATTATTCGCTACCCATTGTTATTTAGGATTTGCTTCTCTGCGTGATTACCCACAATTTTAAATGCGTCTTCTAGTTTATTTCCTATCCGTGCACTCCAATCCGCCATTATCATTATATGTTTACTTATATTCCTTGCTTTGTCTGACTTTTTTGTAGTGTGTTATAGAAGATTTCTTTTTTTTCCATTGGTTCGTTTTCAGTTGGGGCGTATATTTGTATTATCGTTACTGTTTCCTCCAATTGAAGGTCTATTGTTATCACCCTCGGGCTTCTCGCTTTCCAGTATGTTCTCTTTCTATCGTATTTGATGTTATTATTCTGACCCCCTTCTTTGCTCTTCCCGTTGTTACTTCTGAGTATCTTGGAACACTCGTTTTGCTACCATTTTTTTTTGATTTCGCTTAATCCCAGGATTTGTATTTTGTATTTTCTTATTTTTTCTGTTTTCAACTTCCATTCCAGTTAGAGTCCTTACATTCGACGTACCAAATCTCTTCCCTTTTTAGCCGTTCGTCTTGAATTATTTCGTCCTAGTCCGAGCCCATCTGTGTTTCTCTAAATCAATTATTCCATCTTATGGGTGATCAGCTCAACGAAGATAGGACCTGTTACCTCGGGACAACTGATATCGGGCTATTATCCTCCCTCCGATGCTGGGTCGCTAGAACCTCGTCAGTTGTCTAACAGGGTGTACCGGCTGATTTAGGTTTATCAGCACTCGTGTAGGTGAGGTTGGTATTTAAGTCCGTAGGATGTTGGTGGATCCCTTACACCCCTAAATATACGATAAATTCCTAGAATTCTAGATTATATGAAGGCCATTTTATTCTTGATAACAGAACATTTGCAGTTACTATTTACCCAATTGTATCAACAAGGGATTCCCAGAGAAGTATCTTGGGGTCCTTTTCTGTAGAAGATTTTTACCCATGACATCTAATACAAACTCAGACTTGCCATTATTTGCTGATGAGGCTGTACTACTGGTTAAGAATGAAGACCTCCCAGATGTAGCCACGCAATTACAAATTGCTACAAAGATGGATTAAGATTTGAAATTTTACAATAAACTACGACAAGAGCGTTGCTTCGTATGCACCCTCAGACGAATCAATCAGCCACTATCAGTAATCCTGTTACGTAAAATACTCGTCTCACTTGGATGTTGCGTGCAATAAAAAATTAATTAAGGGTAATACAGGCCTAGTATAACTTATCTGCTTATCAACAGAAAATCATCTCTGAAAACAATATGTCACGCTCTTTTGTAAATCACTAATACGGCCATTAGTTCTATAAGGTTGTGTACTTTGAGGAAACAAAATCCAAGTATTGCAAAGTAAATTTATCAGAATCTCAATGAATGTTTCTTGGTATATTACCAATAAATAACTACATTGTGAGCTTAGTATATCCACCATTTTGGAGCGTATTAGAAAATTTTCACACAAACTTCAACAATTTACTGAAACAGTGTTCTGTGAAGACACATGAAAGTCAAATGCGTAGGTGATTAAAACGGGTTTTGCCTCAAGACATTTGTCTAAATCAAAGTGATAGTGATGATTTGATTGAGTTTGATAGAAAAAATGCAGTTTTACGACTTTTTCTTCTCTCCTTTACCATCTTTGTTGCTTTTATTTAGCATTTTTATTTATTTGATCTGCTCTCGTCACGATCTTCTGGATCCTCTTTTGGAGGGAAACAATTTTATTACTAATCCATTCTAGTCCATTCTTATAATGTTTTTATACTCAGTTTTATTTTTTAGAAACCATGATGTCAGTAATTAATTTACAAGAAAACTGAACATAAAAAGTGCAGCGCATTGTTTAAAAACACATTGTAATAAAAATGGAACTTCTCGAGGAACTGAGGAAGAGGAACTTTCAAGTAGGGCTATTTTATAGACCGTGTAGTTAAACAATTGTGGTTTATTAAAGAGATGTAGGGTTACAAAATAGATGAAGAATATTTTAGGACAATTTCTTCTTTCTTTCTGTTCCTTTTTTTTACAGATCCTGATTGGTTTTTGCTTCATTTATTATTTTTCTCCACTCTTATTTTTTATTTTCTGTTTCCACTTTACTTCCATTCGTTTCAAGTCGTTGTCTACTTGGTCTCCGCATTTAAGTTTAGGTCTTTCTCTTAGTCTATAGTTTTATAGTTGCCATTTAGTTAATATTCTTGTCTCTTCTGAATATGTGTTCATACTATCTTATTCTCATTGATTTAAATAGTTCCGTTATACTTTTATTTTTTAATATTTTTTCTATTTTATGGTAAATTAGTTGTCTCGTTCCATTTTGATTTACTTTTCTGGACCCCATAAGCATCCTGTGTGGTACTTTCCTTTCAAACACTTCAAACTCTTCTTCTTTACTAATTAAATTTACAATTTCTGTTACAATGTCACTTCTGGTTTTATGGTTTTGTATTTTTATTTAATTTTTTAATTCTAACATTTTTTGGTTTGCGTAAGCTGCTGTATAAGTAGTCCCAAGTACTTGTACATCTCCATTTTTTGAAAATTATAGTTGTTAATTCTTAGTCCTTGCATTTTTGCTTTTTTCTTCATTGTTTCTTTTAGATTTTTACGATTGCTTGCTACTATTGCGATGTCATCCGCGTGAGCAATTACTTGGATCGATTTCTTATTGATTGTTCCTGTATATTTTTATTTTTTATGACATTGTCTAATGTTATAAAACTTTTTGGCATTCTATCTCTTTTGAATGGTATCCCAAGGTCATTTTAATTAGTTGCGTCAGTTTCTGAAGTGTTTCTTCTTTCAGATTTTCTAAAATCTTCCTCTATCGAAGCTTATCGAATGCTTTTCTAGAATCTATAAATAGTATATAAATGTCTATATCATATTCGTTGCATTTTGCGACTATTTGTTTTAGTATCTATTGTCGATTTCTCTTTCCTGAACCCTAGTTGATAAGGCAGAAAAAATACACGATGAAAGAGAAGATAAAGTACCAACTTACGAAGAATTTAAAACAGTGGTAAAGAAGCTAAAATCAGGAAAGGCCGCCAGGCCAGATAAAATAAATTACGAGTTAAATAAACAGGTAGGCGAAGTCACTCTAGAAAGAATATACAGCTTAATAGTAGAAATATGGGAAAACGAGACTATGCCGTCAGACTGGAGAAGAGGAATACTAACTCCAATACTAAAGAATAGAGATCTTGCACTATCTCAAAAGTACAGAGGAATTATGGTACTAAATATTACTTACGAAATTTTAACTTCAATTTTCCGTAACAGAATGGACCAATACTTAGAGATAGAAGTAGGCGATTACTAACAAGGGTTTAGAAGAGGGCGATCCATCATTGACGCAATTCATATCTTAACACCGATAACAGAAAAATACCATGAACATAATATAGACCTATATATGATATTTACAGACTTTAAACAAACATTGGATAGCTTTGGGCGACATAAACTCTTAGAAGAAATGCATAACTTATACCAGGAAAGCTTATTAAGTTAACAGAAATGACAATGATAGGATCAGAGGCAAACGTAGTAATACATGGAGGTACAACATAGAAATAGGAGTCAGACAGGGGATGGCCTGTCTGCAAAGCTTTTTAATTAATATAGCATTGGAAGGGCATATCCGAAAACTAAACGTTAAAAAACCTATCACGATACACTGATAAACTAATTGGATACGCCGACGATATAGTGATCGTAGCAAGAAGTAAAGAGAGCTTGATTGACACAATACTGAGACTGGGAGAAGAAGCGAAAGAAAAAGGCTTAATAATAAACAAGAATAAAACTAAATATATGGTAGGCAGCAGACAAAAAACTAATACTAGAAATATCACAGTCGGGAGACAGGTTTTCGAAAGAGTAGAGACATTCAAATATTTAGGAATAAGAATTAACGAAAATAATGACAAAAATAAAGAAATCCAAGAACGCATGCAAGCAATAAAACATTGAATATTAAAGTGTATAAGTCAACAATCCGACCAATGGTAACTTACGCTAGTGCTTAAGAGCTTTCGAACGTAAAATCATTAGAAAAATAATAGGCCCCAAGAAAACAGAAGAAGGAGAATACAACGCCTGATGAATTTTTAAATAAGAAACAGACTACAAGAAGGCATAATAAACTTTATAAAATCATAACAAATTAGATGATACGGACACGTCTACGGGAGAGATCCCGAAATAACAATAAAAAAAAAATACAAATGGAAATCCGAAGCAACCAAACCAAAAGACAGACCAAGGGGAAGGTGGCAAGATCAGATAGAAAACGACCTGCATATTATAGAAAACCAGAGCTGGAGATCAGACATGAAGGATAGGAAAAATGGAGAAGATTGAAAAGATGACGAAAACATATAGAAAATTGTGAAAATGTGGACTGACTCACCACACCACTAACGAGTCGCTAAGGGTCCATAGAGGAGCGGTCTCAATTCCGAAAGGGATGTATGATTTCATGGATGGATGGACAGATACCCTAGTTGATAGTTTTCTATTATTGTCTCTGTGTGTTTTGCAAACCTATTCTTTAATATACATGGTTAATATCTTATACGCAATGTTTCAAAGTGCCATTGCCCTATAGTTTGTACATTCCAATAGGTCTCCAGTTTTAGCTATGGGAACAATTAAACTATTTAACAATTTAACTATAACTTTTTTCCCGCTTTCTTAATTTTGCATTTATTCTATCACTGCCGGGTGCTTTATTGTTGTTTAGTCTATTTATATGTTCTTTTACTTCGTTTACATCCGGTACTTGTTCTAGGTTTTTCCTTGTTTTCTCTCGTTTCTGTTTCTTTTTCCATTTGTGTACTTTCTACGCTTCTATCTTCAAAGAGTTTAGAGAAATAGTTTTTCCATTCTTCTTCTTTAATATTTTCTACCGTTGTGTATTTTCTTCTTATTTGCTTATGCGTGTTATTTTTTTGTTTTTATTTTCAATTTCTTTCATTATTTATTATGTGTTTTGTTCTTCTTGCTATTGCATATTGTATTTGCTTCTTTTCTTCTTTCTTTATAGTTAGTTTTATCCTATTCCATTCCTGTTCCGAGCCACTTTTTTTTTCATTGTTTTTTTGTTAAACAAAGAGTTCCTTCTTTGTGTTTTGTATCCTAAGGTATGTTCTACGGCTTCTATTTTTACTTTTTTAATTTGCCCTCAGTCTTCTTCTATATTAGATATTTCTTGTTTTTTCTTTAGTCTGTTTTTTACTTCATTTTTATTTTTTAAGGCTTTTTCTTTTCTACGTTTTTTACTTATTCTCATCTTTTCCGTTTTTATTGTTTTTATTTTAATTTTAGTTATGACTAGATAGCGATTCGTATTTATGTTGACTCTTTTATATGAACAATTTACACCCTTTAATAACTGTTTAGAGTAGTGGTGGCTATCATTTTTGAAATGTGCATTTTAAAAATCCCTGGCATCGAGGTATTTGCAGGCATCACTGTCACGTTGAAACCATATATTTTATAGACCATAAGATATATGGTGTCCAACAACTGTGCCACCATATCTTGTATGAACCATAGATAAGGTGGATTCTTCAAACGGGGTGGCAGGAGATAAAGCTATAATGGGCGATCGTGTACAATTGTAATCTACTTATAATCTACACATAATGTTCCTGCTTATTGATGGTGCTTTTCATACATGACCTATTACAATCTCAAATTTAGGTATACGAACAGTTCCTTGTCTAGTATACAAGTTTATGCAGTAGGCAGACCATTAGTTTCTCATCTCAGAACACTTTTTTTTAACTTCTCATCTATTTGTATTTTTTAATCCAAGATGTGTTTACTAGTTTTCTTTGTCATGTGTTATTTGCTCTTCCAATTTGTGCTATGTGAAATTTTTTTATTTTGTTTTATAGATAAATCTAGAATAGAATATTGATAATCGGGGATTTACCTATGAATGGTATGGTATTGATGTTTGAAGTTACGTAGTTTTTCAAATAGAAGTAACTGTTGTGGAAATCAATGTTGATGATAAAATTCCTTTATTCTTGTACATGTAGGTCATAGATTCTAGCCTAAGTATAGAATATAATAAAGTTTTGAATACCCGACTTCAAAGGAAGAGTAATTATTTGAATTGAAGATGGTTATTACAGCTTCTTTTAGATATGATTGTTTGATGTGGCTATAGATCAAATCGCTTTGGAAAAGATCGTCATTTAGTGATGATATCTTATTACAACATCTAGAGCAGTTTAAAGAAAAATGTTTCCGTCTAGGTTTTAACTGATAATGGGTAATGGTGGGATCTTTTTTTTACTAGGTCTTTTAATTAAAATTCAATTTTTTATAAACGAGGAACAAGAAGACCCATACTTTTGTCGATAGGTCTGCATGGTTTTTAAGGTTTTTTTTTGTCATCTGTAAAGTTGTTAGTTCTTTAGATCATGTGGTATTTTGAAAATTGTATACATGTATAAAATAGCATTACTTTTTTCATCACTGAACCTTTAGTTTAATCGTAAAAAATGTTATTTTTATGGTCACCGGAGATAAGATTACCCCCTCCTTTATTTGCGGCAGTTGGGGCAAAACTTGTAATTTAATTGGGTTTTGTTTTTTATTATCTGACTTTTTCGGGGGTTGGCCTTGCAGCGATATTTAGAATCGCTCTTTACGTTGAAGTTTGCTACTTCCAAAGCTGTCTCTAATTTCCGTCGATTTCTTACCAACAGGAAGCACGCACAAGTTTGTTGACAGCCCAGATGTTCGATAGAGTTTGCGGCCGCGTGCTGTGTGGTAGCGGAAGCGCTTCTATCATAATTTACTTCAGTGCCCTCGTAACAATGCAACAATTAGCTGGAATTTGTAGAATGAGCTTTAGCACACGCACGAACTTTCGAAAGCATCCTAGTTAGACAACAAAGCGATTGCATCTAGATTTATCACCCTAAGCTGCACTTGCGTTGGATCCGGCACCATGCTGTGAGTTTCTTAAGGCCCAGTGACTTCCGAATCGCAGGATATCATCTGCCGCAAAAGCGTCTTCCGCCTTAGTAAATGCATTTCTATTTAAGGAAAAATTACAATTCTCCCTTCAGTCAAAAATATTATTGGTTAATTTTTTATGGTATTTCTGTAGTGTTGGTTTTAAGGTACACCAGGAAATGTTTTATCTCAAAGAAATAGTAGCAAAAGCAAATGCCATTTTTAAGATGGCGGTGTTATTCCTTCTCTATGGTAACTGGATGTACTAGATCTGAGCTAAAACTACAATGGCAAACTTATCAGATGAAAAAATAGTTTCCTTCTCTTTTTATGAAAACTATGGTTAATATACTTTGTTGTTCTGAGTCGATCTACGCGATTGAGATGATGTCACAGTAGAATTAGAGGATTTACATTTGGTTCTTGGACAGCCAAATCTTTCATGAACGTAAACTTTTAATTGATACGTTAGATGATTAGAAATGTGAGTTTTGATCCTTTTAAATATTGATTGGTCTTGAATTTGAATCTACGTGAAAATTTGTGGAACTATTTAAAGTAACAAGTGAAATGTTGTTGGGAATTTATTTTTAGTTTGATGCAGACATAATTTCGACCATTTTCCGGTTTCATGGAGGTATTCTGTATATATAAACCTCGCGTCGTAGCTTATTTGATGTGAAAAGTTTGGTCATATAAATTTTTAAAAACCAACAAAGTTGAAGGTTTCTTTCAGCTTTAGCAGTTTTAATTCTCAAAGAGTTTATGATACAAGTGGATTAGGCTAGTTTAACGTTCTATGCCTGTTGATTTCATATTCTCTGTTATTACACCTCATCATCTATACCATTTCCGTTATGCCCTTAATAGCTGTAATCAAATCTGCCTAGTGAGGGTCTAAATAGAACATGTGTCTCCTCTTCTCTCTTGTTCTGAATGATTTCGTTTAATCCTCATAACACGTCCAATTAATGTAAAACTTTAAGTGTGGTGGGATGTGTTACACCTGTTTCCTTAAGGGCAATGGTATGTTGTGAAGATTTTTTGCTTTCCATTTATGAAAGAGTCAGTATTGTTGGGAGTTTATGACCTCTTCGACTTTATAACTTTTCAGGTCCCACATACATGCATTTGCGTTCATCTGACGAATACGTTGTCGTCATTATTATCCGTCTTGTTATCTTTGGTTAAGTTTTTTCCCCTGTTTTTTGACCCGTTACCATTATCTGTATTACATTCTCAGCCATTTTATTCATATTGGTACGTTGTTCAGAAGTACTGATTACGTCACGACCTTGTGTAAAATTAAACATTAGTTGCTTTCCTAACTTTCCTTGGATTGGGAATTGAGAAATTTTATGATGGTATCGTCTACGCGGTGTGGATTCAGATAACAGGCCAGGTTTTCGATATACACGCTTGACTTTTCCTTTAGTTTTACCGATCAGTTCAGTCAATGTTAAAATTGATTTTCTGACATGCATAAAAATATAAATTTTAATATGATAATTTATAACCGCGAAGTGTGGTATCTTATCTCAAACTTGGAGATATCTCTTACTATTATATTGCTGTTTAATAACTATCTCGTGTACTTTAATCACATTTTTTTAAACTCATGTAAAAGAATGTGTTGACAAAGAGAAAATCAACGTAGAGTTAAATCTACTACTACTTTGTATGTATGAGTGTAGCATAACTATGTTATGATAAAGCATTCAATTGATCATTCGAATCAATATTTTGAGCAAGGTTGATTTATTATAGGACCGACTCTTTGGTAACTCCTCCGCTTATACGCTCTTTTTTATTCAGATGCTGATAGTATGTAGCGCACATGTTCCTGGGCTTCTGCATCTGTCACTTCGGAACTCGATCCCGAATATTAAACCGTGTACATATGTTTTGCGGTAACTCAATACAAAGTAAAAGTAATTTGAAATATCACTGCAAGTACAACTCGCGCAAAGTGTTTGAAATGACGGCTCGCACATTAAAAAAGTTTGTCGACAGCCGGTGCAGTATTGAAGTGTAGAGTTAGGTTGCGAATAAAGTTGCTTTTGATTCATACAGCGGGGCCGATTCGATTTATTTGCTATTAAGAGAACTTAATTACGTCACCAAAACGGGTTTTCAGTTTGCACATAACTCTGTTTACATACTGAGCACTTCGCCAAAGTGCATGCAGATTAAAGCTTTGCAAAATTCCATTTTCGTTCCATAGCATGCACGCTTCATTAGCCTGCAGCTAATAGTTGCTTTAATCAGTCCACAGGAACTCCGTGTTTTGTAACCCAACAAGGTTAAAAGCTATTACGACTGGTTTAACCAGCTTACAAAAAAATTCAGCGTCCATGAGCTGCGAGCTTAATGAAATGCAGCTTCCAAAACAGCCGGTGCTGATGTTTGCTGGGGAACAGTGTTCCTTATGTAATTACACTCATGAACGCTTAATTGAACAATCAAACGCACGTTTTATAAATTTGTAGTCTCGAATTTTTTATATCAGGTAACTTATGGAATTAGACGCAGAATGATGGAGGAGCGAGAAAGTTACCAGATACACTTCTGTGTTCCGATCTTTGAGATTTCTAATCTGGTACTAGAACATTTGCTGAATCTTTCACTCTATTAGTTGATAGTTTCTAAAATTGAATTCTTAATTCCCTATCGGGGAGTCGTAATAACCACTGTTATATTTCCTCTATGTAGGAGATTACGTTGAAACGCTGGTCTGTGCAATATTACATTGTGGTAGTGGAACCTTTTATAAAGATAGTCTATCTCAGTTATATAAGCCACTTTCTGACTCAATTTTGTTCAATACATTGTATTACAATAGTCGTGGACCAGGAAGAAAATGTAAACTTTCTTATACTCAGTTCTAATAACTCCGCTAAGACGAACTATCACTATATGGGGTAACATAATCTTACACCAAGACTATTGGTGCCCATTTCTGTGAGCTATAGATTGTTGGAGAGCTTCATGAACAGTACGAGAGAAATTAACGTAACTTTTGTAAGGAGTTTTTGAAATGAGTGAGAGATGAGAAAATAATTGTTTATAGCTTAGTTAACAAACACAACTTATGTTTGTAGGTCTGAAGTTATGTGGTGTCCCCATCACTGGGTTTGACGATTAGGAGTTGTTATGAATCTGAAGTTATTTTATATCATTTAAGGGAGCTTTATACTCTTATATCTTTTGCACGGCTGTAGAGAAGAAGTCAGAAGAATCATTTAACAAATTGACACTTTTTTCATAATTTCTTATTCCACTTTGTTTAATGTTCCAACGGTAGTACCCTAGTTTATTTATTTTACAATAGTCAACTTTTTTTAGAATTTGTAAATGGTATTATAAGAAGTTCTAAACTTCTACCCAAAGAATATCTTCCACTTTAATTAATAACTTTGTCGCGTGAAATCTGTTTGCTGCGTCCACATTTAGCTTACAAAAACCAATAAAGTCGTTCAAATTATTGGTACTGACGGATTACAGACTAACTTATCTTTAACTAGTTTTTTTTCTCCTTAGGGTGTGTCTTTCTTGATTGATTCATGTTCACTGCAGCCTATGGCTTATTGTGATTACCCTAATAAAGTAAACTCACAACCAATCTGTAATTGATGTCCCCTGAATCAACAGATACAGATCCTTTAGATCGTGTGTCTGGAAATCTTCCGGTTCCAGAATCGCACTTGCATAGGATATGTAAGGCTGTTTCTGGTTCCTTGCTACAGAGTCTGCATGGAAGGTCACCATTGAATTTGCCAATTTTCCAGAGGTGTTCCTTAACAGTCGCATGTCCTTTAAGAAACCCTATGGTTATCTTTAGCTGTGGCCTACTTAGGTTAAGGAGCTTTGCAGCTCTCTTTTGACAAGGTCTCTTATTGAAGTTTTTGCTGAAATTATGCCCTGGTCGATTCTTCCAGTACATTCGATGATGAGTGCGTGTTCTCTCCTTAATAAAGCTTCGGGCAGCACTTCGTGAAATTCCTAATGCAGGTTCTAGGCCGATATAAGCCTCACTAGATCCCTGCCTGGCCAATTCATCGGCTTTCTCGTTGTCGTAGATACCACAACACCCAGGTGCCCATAGCAGTTTCACCGTGTTGTGTTCTGCCAGTGCATTGAGTTCGTTGATGCATTCCCATACCAGTCACTAACTAGTTCTGGACGCCTACTGGAACTTCGATAGTAAATCCATTTCAGGATTTCAATTTATTAATTCGAAGCCCATGTGTTTAATAAATTTTGATCTTCCAACTTGTAGAGATGACGGATTGGGCGAAGTATTCTCCTACCGTTTGCAATTGAGACAGCTCATAAACCAACTCTTTTTGTTATCAATCTCCACTGTTACCATTTCTCCTACCTTAAGTTCTTCACTATTTCTTTTGACTTCGATTGGATTCTTGATTCTAAGAACTTTGACTCCATAAAAATTCAATTGACTTCAACTCAACAGACTCTAATTTATGCAATATAATCAGTTCCGTTCAGAATTTGTATCTCTGGACAGCTTGGTCCAATATGAGAAATTTAAATATTCTTTCTCTTTAGTTCTTAAATTCATTCTTACTTTCCACTACATCTGAATCTATGGAGAAATCATTCTTTGTGTTCTGAATCGTTGTATTGTAAATCTTTTGTTTCTGGGTAACCTTGGATTTTCTGAAAAGTTCGTAGACTCGAGTCCAATTTGTCTTGCAGCTGAATCCAATAAGGATATACTTTGTGATCCAGTATCAATGTAATATTCAAACTTTGTTGTGTATTACTTTTTTGGTACAATTAATGGTAATTTCAGTAGTTGGAACTAATAGTTCCACCCCCACATAGAATTGCGTAATGTTCACGATTGCATGTTCAATATTTAATTTGTGACTTATAGTTACGATAAGTGTAATTTGGTTTGAAACTTCGGGAATATCGCTTTGTTTTGAATTTTTTCATCCAATTTCTTGAGGTTTTACAATTTTGACTAAATACTTTCTATTGCAAAATATACAGATTGAATTCTTAGGCTTACCTTTAATTCATTGTCTTGAGAAATAAGAAATTCTTTTTGCAATCGGTTCCATTAATTCTCTTTTTAACAAATTCCCCAAATTTCTTCAAAAATTTCATAAGTTTATTCAGACTCATCATCAACGTCTTCGGAATATGCAGAGGTTCCGCTCCAAACCTGAATAACATCCTTAGGAAGACTGGGTTTAACTAGTGGGTATAAGAAAGCAGCACTGTTCTCGACTTCAATTCCGAAAATCCTTAATTCCCGAAGATGTGATTCTAGTAGCTCATACAATTGATTTAAGTTTTTCTTATCTTTGCTTGTGCTGACTAGTATTATCTTTTCCGAAGGACTTCAGTTGTTTCATAGTAATTAGCATCTATTATTGGAATAGCTGGTTATTTTAACATGATTTCTGGTTCTAGGTTTTATTGCTTGGACTTTTCTGAATAATTTATCTTTATGAATTTTTTTATATTGTGACTGCTATGATAACCACATCGTATAATCCCTATGGACTTCACAACACTTATTTTTGAAAGTTTGAATTTCTTATTTGTCTCTACCAATGAACCGTTGCTATGGATGCTTAGTGAATCTTCTTCTCCATCTGATAACTTTTTAAGGGCCTTTTTAAGAGCTTTCTTTTTCACATTTAAGATGAGTCTATTAAAATCTTGGGTTCTGCTCTAAATGCTTGATCATCATTTACATTATCCAAGTAGCATTCTGTAATCGTTTCATCTAATTTATTGATGACATTGTTGTTTCATTAGTTGTTCCAAAGGGCTTTCCAACTTTTGTTGGGATGGTCCATTTTTTTCTAATTGTTTACGGATATCTTGAAATAGATTTTTTGCCACAACTCTCCTACCTCAGAGGTTATGTGTTAAACATTCCATCTTCTCACTAACCTTGAATCTGGAAACTAAGTTCTTTTACAATTTTGCTCAAAGGTGGAAAATTTTGGAAATTGGTCTTGGTCCTAGTTCCGCTCAACTTGACGGGCATGCCCATCGAAGGCGCGAAAGTTAGGTTTGTTCTGTATTAACAATTAACATGGTTATTACAATTACTTATAACTTTCTGCAGCTATAATGGACAAATGAATAATGTAACACATGAAATTTTACTTTAAACAGTGATATCACTATAATTACCACGTGGGGACTTTCAGTGGTCCAAAATATCCATTCAGCTCTGCGAAGTGTCTTTATCAAATTTAAAATTTTTATTTCGTTTAATTTTGATTTTGAAAAGGGACCGATTCAGATGTTGATTAAATGTTGAGTTTTATGCAACCTTTTTGTTGATGTTCACTTTTTGTGTGTTGAAAGTTACCTTTTACTGCTTCAGCGTCACTATGAACACATCTTGTATTGTGATTTTGCACAAAACCATGAACGGTTCTATTGGCATAGCAACCTACCTCTTAGTACTGATTAAAACATAGCTTAGATTACATCTGTAATTTTTAAGTGCTGCTTCTTGTTGCATATTGTTTTCTGATCACAGATCTCAACATAGTTATAAGGCTTTTATATATATATTTCATACGTTTTTATTTTTAGTTTCGTTTGTTTCTTTTGCATTTTAAATGCAATAGTATAAAAGGTAATGAGGGTTTTGTGGTATCCGAGAAGTTATAACAATGGTATTGGATGTAGTGAGAACATCCAAGGTTAATATACTAATTTTGTTCTACTTGAAAAATT
This sequence comes from Sinelater perroti, assembly GCA_036346155.1. Taxonomy (NCBI): domain Eukaryota; kingdom Metazoa; phylum Arthropoda; class Insecta; order Coleoptera; family Elateridae; genus Sinelater; species Sinelater perroti. The sequence continues at coordinate 699,780 of JARFIY010000045.1, read as the reverse complement.
GGACTTTGCGATGTGGTATAAAGATTTCCCTCGAGTGAAATTAGAAGAGTCGTAATATGTATCGTTATTTCCTCTACATCGAACATTGAAAAAGGACAATGTTGTACAGTGCGTTGGGAAAGTCTATTCACAGTGGATGTTTTCCCAAAAGGGTATGGGGACGAGAATCTATCATAATTAAGGTTATCTTTGCCCTCTTTTGGAATAATTAGTTGACACGTTACCTATATTTCACAGAATGTTGTGTGCTATAACTTAATGATTGAAGAGTGCAGAGATAAGCTTAGTGTGAAGGCAAAATGATATAAATTGCAAGTCCTTTAAAGTTAATGTGGAAGTTAAAATAGAAGAGTTATATCAGCGCGTATACTGCTGACCCTACGGTTCGGAAAAATAACGAGGAATAATCGCGTTTTGCAAGCAGTATTCTTGCACGGAACAAATCTATGAGACTCTATACTTGAACCATTCTATTTTAGCTGTTTCTGTTAATAGGCTAACCAACGAAAGATGACATCTTCATTGTTTACTATTAGCCACCCAGGCGTTTGGTGATTACATAAACCGGAACTCATGTCTATCATATTACTGCAGATAGATTTTTTAATAACATTGGGTACTGGTTTAATACTCGAGAAGAGTAGAAAGCAGTAATAGTGTAAAATTTGTTATAGTTTGGTGAGAAATTAAATTCAGTTGGCTATGCAAGAACACTAATGTGCTGTTTTCTCATTGTATCATCTTGCACAATTGAAGATTTTTTAATTAATGGCATTGATGGCATAGCTCTAACGCCCCGCGAGGGAGCCCGGCCTGCAAACTGAGAGGTTAAGGCTCTCATATTATCGCCTTTTTTATCCATGCAGTACATTGATAAATTCTAGTTAAGTAGCAGCAGTTTAGATGTACCAATCTTTTGTCAATTTTACCGTTTATTGCTACATTTGTTTTTTTTATTCACGTAGTTGTGTAAATGGTATTTAAATATGAGTTCTTAATTATAGGTGAGCCGTGTGGGTAGATCACGATTAATTACATTTAAACTATAAATAGTCTCACTATGCCCAATATCGATGTTACAATTAAAGAAAACTCTTTGTTTATTTGGGAATTCAACATACAATTGTCTTATACACACCAAGCGACTTCTTTAACAGGCAAAATCAATATTTCTAATAAATAAATTATTTACTTGTTGCTGTAGTAATTCTCTATAATTTATGCAAAAAATATCGAATGCTTATATGAATTTATTTGAGCGTATTGATTAGATAGTGTTTCTTCAAATATTAATTTTTGCACTGCACATGCGCCACAACCTTACAATTGTTTAAATTTGAACTCACCACGCTACATTATTGACTAAAGTTTAGAACAATGATTTTTTAGCTTGTGTGGTTAATGAATGAGTAATTTTTATGGCGCTTATTATTTAGGTCGCAGTTGTGAGAATAACGGGAATGCTTACTATTTCTTTCTCATACATCTAGTTATGAACACAGAAATGTTATGGCTTTAGGACAGAAAAAAATTTCTCCCACAAACTTGAATCAAAGCCTGGTTTCTCTTAGCTGGAAATAATGAAAGGGACAGGTCAGAATTCTTCTTCAGTTATGTATGAATTTGAAGTTTAACAAACTATACTCTTCTACCCTTTGCCTTCTATATATTGTAACCCCTAATTCCACATAAATTATTCTCCACTTTATTCTTCCATTTTTTGTAGATCTTCGTTAAGTGAATCAAATTGGTGAGCAGATGAGTGATCCAAATGAAAACTAAGAAAAACTAATATTTAGAATGACACAATTTTTGAGCAGAAAAATTGCTCTACAAAAATCTTAATTTGAAATGTGAAGTTCCTTGGTAGAAGTACATGTTGTACAACGATGTGGCATTTTCAAGATGGGAATATCAAGATATTTTTTAGAAAGGAGGAGGATGCTTTTTGAATTGGAAGATTTGGGCGGCTCCTCTTAAGGGGTTAGGCCTCTCTAGGATTTTCAAAAAATAGAATTTTGTTTTTTTGGCTTAAAATATACTTTGAACCCTCTAGAATATGAGGCAAAAAGTCCTATGTGTGAAAATTTTTTTTTCTTTTATATTTCGCGCTTTTACGCGAGTGCCTCTGACGTCTCTGACACGACTATTTGCTTAAAATGCGTACCTGCTTGAAAGGTAATGTGCAAAGCCTTCCTTATTTATTAAATATGCCAACTACATCGGCGACGGTGATAGTAAAACGTTTAAGGGAATCGTAGATAATCATCCATACGAAAATTTTGAGGTAAAAAAAAGAGTGCATCGATCATGTGCAAAAACGTACGGGTTCAAGATTGAGAACTTTGAAAAAAAATGTGAAAAGCCTCGGAGGTAAAGGCAAATTAACTGCCAAATTGATTGATGAGTTGACGATATAGTATGGACTTGCGATAGGGTGAAATTCAGACTTTGTGGCAAACATGAAAAGGGATATTTGGACGACGCTTTATCATAAAATGTCAACAGGCAAAAAGCCTATGCACGAAAATGGAAAAAAGCAAAGGCAGCAGGCACCTTGAAAGATTTTTAGCATAAGCCACCACTTCCGAAGGAAGTTTTCGAGGCCACCAAGCCAATATACGACGATTTAAGTCGAGAAGAATTGTTGAGCCGTTGTTTGGGTGGATTTACTCAAAATTCAAATGAAAGTTTCAACGCAACCGTCTGGAACTTGACTCCAAAAACCTATTCAAGTGGAAAAAAGTCTTAGATATTGCTGTTAGGATTGCCACTTGCAACTTTAATGATGGTATGACAAGTATTCTGCAAATTATGAAGGTCTTGGAGATTGATATTGATGCTCAAGCATACAATTTTTGCGTTGAAGCCGATCCTGATCTCATCAAACTCGCAGAACGCTCATTGACGGACGCAGCAAAAGAGGTGCGCTCGGGCGTTAAATCATCGAGAAAAGAAGAAGAGCAAAATTGCATTCAGAAGGGCAACTTTATAGACCTGGGATAGCAGATTAATGGTAAAAATTTTATACAGTTGAATTTCTTACTTTTTCATATGTAAAACTCATTTTGAAACGTTGCACGCGTTTTTCTCAAAACACGTTTTTTTTAAACGGCACGCAGCATAACTCAAGCAATTTTTAATATTTTCACTTGCAATTTTGAACAGATCTTTAAACATTATTCCACACCGAAATACATAAGGATTTTTTTAGTAAATTAATTAGAAAAAAATTTATAAACAACTAACGGTGCCATTTTTGAGTGAAAAATCGACTTGTAACTTCAAATGCGTGCCAAATACCCAAATTTTAATATTTTCAAAATCCCGTACGTATTTCTATAGCTATACTCATGTAGATTAAGAAGAATTTTTAGTTTGTTTCGAGTGGACATTTACTTCAGTTATACTGCGTGCCGTGGAGCGCCTTTTTCGCAAGGCGCGTCCAGAGATTCACTGTAGAGACGCCATTTTGTAATATATTTTTATAAAAAAAATTGTAATTACACTTAAATACATGCCTAATAATATACTTAAAAAGTATTTTGCTACCACCTTTCAATGTAAAAAAAAATCCTAAAGAAAACGCTTTTTTCGAGCAGCTAGAGTGGCCTAACCCCTTAATATAGACGTGTGTTATCGTCTATAAACAAGCAAGCAGACTATTGCCCCAATGAAGAAACAAGCGTATTGTTGTTTAATTACATTTTGGTATATCTGACTAGTATTGGTACCTCTAGGAGACATGGAAAGGTATATAAGAGTCCAACATAATGTTAGTCCACACCATGATCCTCGTACTTTCGAAATGATCTGATTTGCAATGTTTTTCTAGTTATATCGATGTATACCCACCACATCACAGTGCAAAAAATACTTGGACTCTTTCAATAGTAGACAACACCACTGATGATTAGCCCAACCATAACTTTCTCTCCCATTCTCTCTCATCTTGTAGTTGCGAGCAGCGACGGTTAGTTTTGAAATATACATCCTGATACCTATTCTAAAATATCTGCTAACGTTTCTTGCTGTACTCCACGATGATCTTGAAGTTCGAGTCAGCCAATGATCGTACCTTATAGAACGTTAATATAGACAGAGAAGACATTCCACTTCTATGCTCATAGTATTTTTTGGTCGAGATAATGATATATTTGTTGAAAATAATAAGTTTGGGTTAAGTTTAGAGCTTCAATTATCTTGGATTTTTACCTTCCGTACTGTAGATTAAATGTGTTGGAATTTTTTATACGTTTTAAAGCTTCTGAAGTTATTTATCTTTATAATTTAACATACTATTGTTGTTTGTTTTGCATTTATTCAAGTTTTTGATTGTTACTTTACTAGTGTACTGTCTCATTAGTATTTTCTTTTTGTTTTTTTCGATCTATCTATGGTTCTTGTTGAAGCAGTCGACATATGGTTAGAATGAGATGATTTTTTTTAATAATTTTCTTATTTTGATTAGTTTATTTATCCAAAATGATAGATTTTTCTTTTCCTGTCATTATCGCATCCCCTTCAATGAAGAGTTGATGTTGGTGGGTAGCAAATTGTTTAGAATCCAATAGCTTTATTATTGGGCGCATTCGTGGTTTTTCAAGGCCAAGTTATCTATTTCACTTTTTCTTCCAGAATTTTTTCAAAATATTTAGCTTATCGTTTTAGTGTTTTATTATGCCCACCAATCAAGTTTTTTTTCTTGTACATATAGCCCTGCACACACGAAACGTTATCTAATGCGCGTTCATGTGTTTTACCCGTATCAGCAGCAGAATGGATTTATTTTCATCCATATATTTTTCTTTTAAAGTTCTCTTTGTGAGATATTTATGAGCATTACGATCTGGCCGGAAAGCAGATCAATGAGTAGGTTCATTTTATCTTAACAAAACTATGAATGAAAATTCTTAAATTTAAATTTCTACTCACTAGAATATCTCAAGAGTAATTACTTAACTACACTAAACTTAATGTGTGCACTATGCCTGATTTTTACTAAATCGTGAGGTTTTGTTCTTTCGAATCTTCATAGTAAAGTCGATGAAAATTATCTTTTGGTATGACCATTGTAGCTGTTACAGGAGTATCAAAGAATATTTACGACGCTTCTTAGTATTTTTTTTTTGAAAAAGTACATGGGGTACTAGGAAAGTTTTGTAATAAGACATAAACGATGATTGCACGTTGTGACAAGTTCAAATGTATTAAGATATGTTCAAACCTTCACTGCAGTGGACAGGACAACTTTTTGGTATTGAACTATGGCAGTGAAAGGAAGATTTTACGTTGTAATTCTCCACATAGTTTGAATATTAATTAATCGTTGAACGAAATGTCTTCTCTGCTGGGAGATGATTGTCCTCATCGTACGACCATGTTCAGGTGATATTGGGAATTTTAGTTTCTCGTCTGTCACGACAGAGAATGTCGCTGTTGTCAGGAAGATACCGAAGTGCAAGAAGCATGTGATGAGAAGGCATTTCTGCACTGGTAATTTATATTATTTTGTACAACCACCTTTAGTGAGAAATGTTTTCTCCCGCTGGGCACCTTTAATCGACGTGGTAGTACGAGATGCTAATGATGTTTGAAAACAGAACATCTTGGTATGTCAGCAGCATTATAACGTGCCCACTAAAGACCAAAATAAGGCCCGGATTTTTGAGTTAAAAACGCGCCCGCGTTTGTGCGATAATCAAGAATTAAGGAATGCAGAAAAGTTGCTTCGACGATTGCTTTTTAAAGATGCAAAAATGCGGAGCATGTGGTAAAAAGTGTTTTGAAAGTTTATGAAAATTAACGGTGTATTGCAAAGGTTTTCGTCTGTCCGTCCGTCCGTCCGTCCGAGCAATAATTCGAGAACGGCTGGAAATTTCCAAATTCTGTTTTCACGAATGGACAGGTGACCAAAAAGGCTTGTTTGCTAGTGATTTTGAAACTGATTGGTCAAAGGTTAACTAGAGGGTTCTCAAATTTGGGAAACTGCTTCGCCACTTCGCTATGCGTTGCAAGCTTTGCAGGTTTATTAATTTGATTAATTGGTGTTTACAGTTTTCTAGCTGTTTTTTGTCAATTTATTTGTTCTTTCAAAAGGACAACTCGTGTAAAGCTCATGTAAATTCTTTTTTTTTTATACTACGCCGACATCAATGTTTTCCTAGGATAAAGTATCAAACCAATACCTGTACTTTTAAATATTGGTTTTGTTTTATTTTTGTTTGAAAGTGATTCTTATAAGAGTATGCCCCAGGATGATATTTTGATTAAACTCTGAAATCAATGAGTCACGTTTTATTAAGGTACTTTTGAAAGTTTAGTAGTCGATACCTATATCTATCCCTATCTTATACATAGGTTCAAAGTTTGAAATGTTCTATCCAGACGTTACACCGTTAGATATTTGTGGAGAGTTGAAAGGTTGTGCATCTTTGTATACATAAGAGAAAAGAATTAAGCGATGAATATCCAAGAACTGAAAGTGAAGACATTGCCAGTACAGTTCTGTCCGACAAGCGACCGAAAGAGCTTGTAATTTCTAAAATTGTTGGTATATTATATCACAATTAGACATTTGGATATAAAAAGGCTTCCATAAAAAAAATTGGTGCGTTGTGGATTCAAATCACAAATTTTCCAACAGTGAATGGTTGGTTTTCTCAGACTTCTCTACATTTTTAATATTAAACCATTTTCTAGTGATCTAAGTTTTTGGTCAGCTGATAGATATAGTGATTCCCTAGCATGTATTAAATATATAACGAAAAGTAAACGTAACTGAAAATCTATATCTGTGCGCTTAAAGGAACACTGATATTTTTTAATATAGAAGACAAATCTGTCATGGTTATTATTAGTTTACTTTTTTAACATACAATGTGCTTCTTCTTCGTTATCAGGAACTGCAACACAATGAATTTAATCTGAATGAGAAATCTTCTCCTTTTCTTAATTTTTTTAAATTTAATTTAATTTTCATCTTGACAAAAGTTTTCATTTTGTTTTATGTCCATATGAAATGTAATTTTAGCTTTTATGTTCAACAATCGGATTGGGAAATGACTATGAGAATTAAAAAATAGAAATTTTGAGTCATCGAATATTCTAAGACTCTAGAAATAAAATTTTCATGTCAATTTTAACGTAATCAGATGCGCGATTGGGACTTGTAGCAACTTTTTTGTTTTTGTCATTTTCGTTGCTCGGATGGGAAGGTGTTCCATAAAGAATCTTCATCAACTTGGTCAAATGCATTGATTGGGGCCACCTTTTTCTTTGGTATGAATTTTGATCTCTTTTCCCATAATCAAAAGTTTTTGGAAAACAGAGAAATTTTCACCCTAAGTTGGTCAAAAACCAACCGTGTTCCACATTTGAAGATCGCTGAGTTCAAATTTGAAAGAAATTTTATTACATATTTAATCCGTTTGGACGCTATAAATGTGAAGGCCATTACTTGACAATTATAGTAGTCCACCCTTTTAGACTTTTTTCCTCTTTGGCTGAGAAAACTAGCCGTTTGGTAGTCGCAAATATATGTATTTTGAAATGTAATGGCATACAATTTTAAATTTGAAATTAATAACACATTGTATTGTTTCAGATATCAATATGGCCTTCGCGGGACTGAAGAAGCAAATAAATAAGTGCAATCAGGTGAGTTATTTCAAATATTATCTATATTGCAATATATTTGTATTATATATCACCATATAATTTAAATAAAATGTACTAACTTTCTTTTTTCGTCATAAATATAATTCAATATTACTTTATCAGTGTTTTGACAAGTCTGTTAATTATTAATTAATAATAATTAATGTAATGGTAGATAAGGTTTGGTAATATAAATTAATTGTTCTTTAAGTTTCTTAATTACTTGATATAATTGTAGTCAGTTGATATGTTCAAGCAAATTAGATCAAAAGAGTAGTCTTGTGAGAATGAAGATTATAAGATTTTGTAAATGGAAGATTGATGTTGACACTATTGTTGAGCAGTTCTAGGCCTTTTCTTGTATTAAAAATGTAGGCTTTTTAAGGTAGATGGTAAAATTATTTAATATTTTCTACTTATCTCTATTGGTTACTATCATCACAGATACTGTGGTAGACATTACATTATAGTGAATAGTTAATGTTTTACATAACATTTTGGATGTGTCCACATTTTTCTTTGGAGCAGCTTCATTGGATATGTTTTATTCACGAGCAACAGAACAAAGACAGATGGCTGAGTTTATTATTTGTAGAGATACAATGCCCAAGAAATTAAGAAATTTTAAAGTGGTACCGTCTATGTTGTTCTGGTAGCATTTCCGAATTCCGTTTTGAAAATACCAACGGCTTACAGGTTGGTCTGCAATAAGTTTTTGGGTTTTATGTATGGCGTTTACGCAGGATTCAGGAAGTAGGTTGTGTTATTTTTTTATAATTTTTGACTCATAACTGATAACATCTTTAAATATAACCCAGTTTAGGTTTAGAATTAATATTTTCTATAGAAGGTATACTTAATAATCTTTGGCTCATTATGCTTTGTTGCTGTGCGTTGTAGCTAGCTGTTTTTATTTTCTTTATGTAAAGTCACTCTACCACACATTTGATTTCTTACTTCATTGCATATCAATTAATTTGTTTGAATTTTTGCATTTTCTTGTGCATTTTTAGTTTTAGATATATCTGCTTCAATCGATCCGCGTAAGTCGGGATACATTTGTAGTACCTTCTTGTATTGGCTTCTCTCTAATATTGTGCATATATAGCCCTCTATATTCTACCATTGTATTAAAGCACTTGGCGAAAGATCTTGTATATCTTTATTTTATTCTCAAAGTGTATGTTGGTGAAACTTCTTAAGTGCCGTCTCCTCTTAGAAGATTGGCTATCATTATGGCTGTTTGTATTCTCGACGTTGCTGCTCTGAACAATTCAATAGAACTGCAATTGTACCATTGTCTCAGGTTACTCAACCAGGAGATGCGTCTTCTTCCTCTATTCCTATTACCCTGTATCTTCCCTTGCATGATATTTTGTAGGATTTCATATCTTTCTCCCCGCATCACATGCCCCAGATACTGTAATTTCCGTATCTTAACTGTATTCAATACTTCTTTTTCCTTCCCCATTCTTCTGAGTACCTCACCATTCGTCACTCTGTCCACCCAGCTGATTTTCAACATTCTTCGATAGGTCCACATCTCGAATGCTTCCAGTCGATCACTGATGTTTTTCTTCATCGTCCAAGCCTCCATTCCATAAAATGCTACTGAAAACACGTAGCATCTCAACATTCTGATTCTTAGCTGTAGACATAAGTCTCTGTTGCATAGTATATTTCTCATTTTATTGAATATGGTCCTGGCCTGGCCAATTCTTGCTCTAATTTCCTCTGTGTATTCATTGTTCTCGTTGACAATAGTTTCCAGGTATTTGTATTTTTGTACCTTCTCCACTTGTTCTCTTCTAATCCATATATTTTCTTGTCGTTGTTGTGATTTTGTGATTGTCATAAATTTAGTCTTTTTGATATTTAGTGACAGACCCTTTTCTTCACTACTTTCGACTACTAGATCTAATATCTTTTGTAAATCTTCTAATGACTCTGCCATGAGTATAGTGTCATCTGCATATCTAATATTGTTTATATATTTTCCGTTAACTTTAATCCCAATTGATACTTCTTCCAGTGCGTTCTTGATTATTTCCTCAGAATATACGTTGAAGAGTAAAGGCGAAAGCACACATCCCTGCCTTACTACTCTTTGTGTCTGTACTTCTTCAGTTAACTCATTATCCACTTTTACATTAGCAATCTGGTTGAAATATAACTGAATTATTATTCTAATATCTTTCATATCTATATTTTTATCTTTAAGTAGTCGAATGAGGTAGTTATGGCGGACTTTGTCAAATGCTTTGTTGTAATCGAGGAAGCAGACATATATTGGTTGATTGATATCCATACATCTCTGAGTTAACACATTCACTGCGAACAGGGCTTCTCTTGTGCCCATTGCTTTCCTGAAACCAAATTGGGTTTCAGTAAAGTCTTGTTCTAGCTTTCTGAAAATTCTTTTATGCAATATTTTCAGAAATATTTTAAGAGTGTGACTTATTAAACTAATTGTCCTATGATCATTACATTCTCTTGCGTTGGCTTTTTTGGGTAAAGCGATGAATGTCGATCTGAGCCATTCTGTAGGGATTATTCCTGTATTATATACTGTATTATATAAATCCACCAACACGCCTATTTGTTCTTCCGTGATTAATTTTATTATTTCAGCTGGAATTTCATCAGGACCCGGAGCTTTATTGCATTTTGCCAACTTTATTGCATGTATTACTTCTTCTGTTATATATGGTCCACTGTCTCGTTCTGTATTTTCTTCTATTGTTTCTTGTTGTCTTTCATCTTCGAATAATTCTGGATATACTCTTTCCATCTTTCTAATTTACCTTTGATGTCGGGTATTATTTTACCATTTCTGTCCAGGAGGATATTATTTTATTTGATTTTCTTATTCGCCATTTCCTTTATTTTCTTGTGCAAGTTGAAATCATCATGTCTTGCTTCAATTCTTCTATTTCTGCACATTTATTTGTGTACCATTTCTCCTTAGCTTCTAATCTTCCTTCTTATTTCTTTATGTAAGGTTTTATACATTTCATTGTCTCTATTCTTATGTTGTCTTCTGTTTTCCATCAGTTCCAGTATCTCATCCGTCATCCATATTTTATTTGTGTTATTTACCTTTGATTCTCCTAATATTTCTCTACTTGGGGTCATTATTACTTTTTTGAATGCTTCCCATTTGTTATTTGGGTCTCCCTTCAAGTTTCTATCTATTTTTTCTTCTAGTTCTTTATTAATTTTTACCGCTAATGGATCTTTTGTTGCTTGGTCTTTTAATTGTGATATCTGTAGTTGTTTTTTGTTCTGTTGTGATGTAAGTTTTTTTAATCGTGTTTCGATTTTTATTATCACCGGATTGTGGTCAGTTGCTGCATCTGCGCCTGGATATGTTTTGGCCGACTTGATGGAATTGCGATATCGTTTATTTATTAATACATGGTCTATGTTGTTGTTATTATCTGCTGGTGCTCTCCACGTATATAGCCTTCTTTCTGGCAATTTAAAGAACGTATTTGAGATTATCATTTCCTGTTCTTGCCAGAACTGTTCCAGTCTATCTCCCCTCTCATTTCTTAGTCCCAGTCCGTAATTACCTATGATATCCTCCACTTCTCCTTTTTCTATTTTTGAGTTGAAATCCCCCATGACAATCGTGATTTCTCTGTTTTTTGTGATTTATAGCTTGCTGAACGTCGTTATAAAATTGTTCTACTTCTTCCTCATCCTTATCTGCAGTAGGGGCATATACCTGTATTATATTAATTATTCCTTGGAGTGTTTGAGTTCTTAACATGATTACCCTATCTGAGACCGGCATGAAGCTAATTACTGATTTACACAGGGATTTGTTTACTACTATTGCTACTCCATTCTAATGGTATGGGTCGTTGTTACCTGAGTAGTATATCTTTGCTTTGTTAATTTGCATTTCCCCTGAATTTCGCCACCTGGTTTCACTCAGTCCCATTATGTTAACCTTAAGACGTTCCATTTCTTGAAGCACGTTGTGGATTTTTCCTGTTTCATATATAGATTGAATATTCCATGTAGCTATCTTCATCTCTTTCTTCTTTCTTGCAGCTTTATTCAAAACCGTTCCCCCCGGAGATCCGAACGGGGGACTAGATACTCCGGAACATTTTGCTCTGAATTCAGCCATATTGATTTTACTAGGGATGCCCAAATGGGCCTTTAATACAGTGGTTTCCCGTTGCCTTCTGTATCCTTATGCCGTTGACCACCCTCGTAGTTCTTCCGCCTTTAGGACCGTTCTCGATCCCAGGGCAAAAGAGTGCCCTATTTGTAGCCGCTCAATCTAAGTCAGACGCTACTGCTAGTTTTGGTCCGCCCCGGGTATTTTATTTCCCCGGTACCCGCCATATCTGACGGGCGTTCCCCTATGCGCCACCTGGGGAGGCGCCCAGTTGGGGATCTAGCAACCCCGCTGGGTGGTGAAACTTAGCAATTTCAATTTTAAAATATTTGCATTTTATAAATTATTTGGTTAGTTGAGGGTTTATGATCAGCTGACAATATAAGGTTATATTTGATTACCATCAGGAATCTTCGTAAGACATTTTTATCAGAAATTATTAAATAATTTGTAAATCATGCTGTAGTTGTTTTGTTTCACAAGTTATCAATAGATCAAACATTTTATATTGCAGTTTAGATTAATGGCATGTTTGTATTTAAGTATGTTACAGAGAAAATGGGCGGTGCGGAAGGAACCAAGCTTGACTTGGATTTTATGGACATGGAACGGGTAAGACTTAGGATTTAATTGTTGCAGTTTCCTAACAATCTTGTGTTTAGAAAACAGACGTTACTTACGAGTTGGTGGAGGAACTGCAAGCTAAAACGAAGGAGTTTCTGCAACCAAATCCAACGGCTCGGGCTAAGATGGCTGCAGTAAAAGGCATCAGTAAGCTTAGTGGACAAGCTAAGTCCAACACCTACCCTCAGCCGGAAGGTGTTCTCGGAGATTGCATGCTGCTGTACGGGCGCAAGCTTGGGGATGATAGTATGTTTGGGCAAGCTATGGTTGAGATGGGGGAGTCCCTGAAGCAGATGGCCGACGTCAAGTATTCTCTTGATGACAATATTAAGCAAAACTTTTTGGAGCCTTTGCACCATTTACAGACGAAGGATCTTAAAGAAGTTATGGTTAGAATGTTTGTTTTTAAAGCTTTGTTATTTCTGTAATGTTTTGATAGCTGAGGGATTGTTTAGGTATATTCAGTGATTTTAATTGAAAGATTACTAATGACTTATTTTAGCATCATCGGAAAAAACTGCAGGGGCGTAGGCTGGACTTCGATTGTAAGAGAAGGCGGCAAGCGAAAGGTACGTGATATTACTGCACTTTTAACTATTTTGCTTATTTTGAATTTTTCTGTTCTATATAGTTACGTTAGGTTTTTTAACAGAACTTTATTATAAATGTGATAGCTTAGTGAAATTGTAAGTGAAAACACGTTTTGAATACAAGTATTTTATAGCTTCTAAAACTACAAGTTTCCATTCTAGTCCCATTAGAACATGTGGACATTCTTCTGGTATGTTATAATTCACCCCAAAAATTTGTCCTAATAAGGAAAAATGCTTACTATTTTAGGTAGTTTCTAAACTTTTATGTATTTTCTGTTTATTTTGGGTTTTATGTTGCTATTAACAGTAACAATACAGAGCGTATTTAATTGTAGTGAGATGCAAATGCAATATATTTGATTAAAACATTTTTTTTATAATTTGCTTGAATCTATTTGCTAGATTAAGTGCTTTTTAATTATTACGTTTTGTAGTATGCCATAATAAATAAATAAATTTGAATATTGAGTCAATTTTTTATCAGGATTCATAAATGTATTTTATATTCCGTGTTATAGAAATGAATAAAATGTGTGGAAACTGTTTTTCTGTTATATTGGAATATTGTTGAGCACACTTTTTCCTTAGAATACTTCAAACTACATTTACTATTTCGATTCATTTCATCTTTATACCTTCTGATTTATGTTGTCATGGAAAAAAGTAATATATCAAAGCAACTATTTCTTGTATCATTTTTGAAAGCTTTAGATAACTTTAAAAAATTTGATCTAGTTTTTCTTAAAATGTAAGTTAAACTTAGACTGTTGTAGTATAATTTACTACTATCATTTGAAAAGGGAGACTTTTCCTTAAAATTTGTGTTATAGTGTGTGATCTTGGAATATTAACACGCAACAACTTTCCCTTTCTAAAACACCACTTAACAATTTTTGACCGTTTCGTTAACCATATTTGTAACTTAAATTTAATTTTGGAAACCTATTGCATGCATCTACACTTACAATTGCAATTGTAAATGCTGGTGTGCATCTACAGAAAAAAATGCGCTTTACAAACATTTTGACGAGTTGTTTTTGTTGCAAGTAGTTGTTTTTTTCTAGTTAGATGCAGTTATTTTAGTCGCCCCACTTTAACTACCTGTTGTTACTTTTATTAGTAATATAGGCCAAGGTTTTTTTAGATTTTTTATTATTTCAAAACTGATATAGAACTTGTGTAACAGGTTCACATATTACAGATGAAGAAATCAAAATGTCTGAAGACAAATTTGCTGAATCCTTACATTTAGCTCAAATGGGGATGTTCAATTTATTAGAAAACGATGTAAGTTAAATTGGTCGCAGGGTAGCTTGGCGGTTGGAATGCTTGACTTTCAATTCCTGTAGGTAGAGCAGATCTCCCAGTTAGCTACTTTTGCTGAGGGACTTTTGGATTACCACAGCCAGTGCACGGAAATACTTAAATGCCTAACAGAAACCCTCTTAGCCAAGTAAGTAGCAAACAAATCTTGGAAGCACTGTCCGTTGTTTTAATGTTTATCTCATTGGTTTATCGTAATTTTCTAGAAAAGATGAAGCAGCCAATCGTCCAAAGATGGAATTTGTTCCTAAAACACTGGGTGACTTGAATATAGAAGGTGTTTCCGACGGCGTTAATGGTACAGGTCATTACAGTTCCACTAATACACATACAAATTTTAAGCAGCATCCGAGACCTTTACCTAAGCTTCTCCCTAATTACAAGTCTGACCCATTTGATCCTTGGAGTTCTGTTAAAGGTATTTTATTTTGTTTTTGTTTGGTTTGGTTTGGTTTGGTTTGATCTGTTTTGTACTTTCCTACTAACCAAGATATCCATTTATTTATATTTGAGTGTATATTTTAATGTTTTCTGTTTGAGTTAATGAATTTATATTTATTTTCCACCATTTCTACCTTGTATCCAAAATCGTTGATATTTAAAATGTTTCTGAAGCAGCTTTACAACTTTAAAAAGAGTATAGATTTATTTAATAAATAATTGTTTATAATATGCATTGTAGAAAAATAATTATTTTATATGAATATTATCTATTCTGTTACATGTTGATGGTACTATAGTAGTTATGACATTAATGATGAGTACATTTGCACATAACATCAACATGAGACAAAGTGAACAAGTTTTTACCTTCCAAACTGCTATATATATAGTTAAAAAATTTTCAAGTGTAAAGGAGAAGTGTAACAGTTACCTTCAAGTTTCATATTATTATGTTTTTGAGACCACTTGATTCTAAGTAAAATTAAAAGAATTGAACATTTAATTTTTTAAATTGTTTACATACATAATGAAGGTGCTGAGTCTGAAACATGCAATTTCTTCTCTCTGTCACACTAACATACACTAATTCATTTTCATTCTCTCACATTCTAAGATCAATTCTATCCATCTATAGCTACGTGAGTATCTTAACGTGTGTTAATGCTATACCCTATTGAATTTAATTTGCATACGTAATTCTATGAACCAAAATTATCGCCACTGAGCTAAGTGTGAGAAAAAATTATTGCAAATTCTCCAAACCTTTTATGTTAATTTGATGTTTGAAAATGTTTTATTTTCTAAGTGCACTCTTTTAAAGTTGTACATCTACTTTTGAAACACTGCATATAATTATTGTTAAACAGCTCATTGTATACAAAAGATATTTGTGCATGCATGCATGTTGAAACATACCAGGGAGTACAATTTACAAACCACCTAACAGAAATGCTTTCACTGATATTGAGGCAATGAAAAAGTTGTGAGGTAACAAGACTTTAGTTGAAACTGATCTCTAGTAATTTATGTTGCAAACTGCGAACACACCAATACAACACTTGAATTAAAATCTGCACGTTATGGTACCTCGTTTTTTCCCTATCTTGTTTGTACTTTTCTTGTGTAATCTTTCTATTTCATTACTGTATGCTGTAATTTAAAGTTTTGTTTTAGAGTGGCTTTGGATATTGCTTTTTCTAAAGCTTTCAAGGATATGATTAGAGCTTATTGTAATAGTCACCTCAAAACTAATCTGCAAAACAGACAGCTGTAGAATAGTGAAATATTAAACTTCTATATTGCTTTGATTTAGATAGATAAATAATTGCCATCCTTCTAAATAGAACAGTTTGTTATTAAAGTAGACTGCGGTAAAAATTTTGCACTGATTTTTCATCAGACATTTATTGCATTTAAGTTTATTAAAAAGTAGAAATAGCAAGGTATGTATAGTGCTATTCTAACCACATTAGGATATCAAACTTGTGCACGACATTCATCTGTTTTTTATATTTTGAAGCAAAGCAAGCTACATTTGATTTTTATTTCTTCTATGAAAGCAAAACTAAACAAAAAGGGTTTAATGTTCATATAATTGCTTGAACATTTTAAACTTACATAGGTTTACATAGGTATAATATGTTAAAAAAGAAAGCTATCGAACTCTTCAACATTCAGTTAATTTGGTAGTCACAGATATCAAAAATTGTTGTTCACTTGATTTATTAGAATTAGTAGTAACTTTCAAACAACCACCCAATTATAAATAACAGTTTAATTGAATTTCAACGACTACCACGCGATTTTCATTAAGTCCATTGCTTGTACAATGTGTGAGAGTATTTATCAGAATGAAAAAGAACGTCAAATTGTAGTATGTTTTAGTCACATTAACAATATCAACATATGTATAAATTGTTTGGAAAAATCACTTAGATTCACCTCCAAAATACATACTTCCATGGCAATCATTTTTTCAAATTACTCAATACCATTACATTGTTGTTTATAACACACTCTTGATTGCTTCAACTCTTGTAGTGTTTCTTTAATTTACATCTTCACCAAGATGTGATGTTCCACTTTTCCAATATCTTTTCTGATCATTTATGTTAATTGATTTATAAGTACATATTGTTCAAATTAAATAGTGTATATCACATGGTGATGAATTGTAATAATTTTTTCACTCGAACTTTGATTTCTCATCACCGATATTAAGTTTTCATTTCAAATTATTAAGTTTAGGTTCATATAGTAATGAAAGAGTTAGTGTGATTTCAATTATATTTCTGTTTATAGTTTGGATACTTTTGGAAGCTTTTATTTTTACATTTCATGCTGATTTGGTCTCATTTCAGTAATGATAATCCTAAAACCCATAATATTTAATATTTGTTTTCCTAATTGTGTATAAGGTTACCTATGATTGATGGTTTCTCGAAGAAGTAGTTACATGTAACTTGAAATGGTATTGAGATTGAAGGTTGATCAATTAGTGAATATATTGTAAATAAAGAAGTTTTTTTCAGAGTATAAAATCTGCATTTAACATGAAACTATGTTCAATTTAACTAAATACTTTTAGAATTATATTCTTAATGATGAGTAATTCAAAATAGAAAATGAATATTAGCCTTAGTTCTAGGGAAAACATTTTATTTTAATATAGTATTTGGTACATTTTTCAAGTTAACACCAATGCCAATGCCACAACATTGAATTCTATAATTAAATCGGTGTTGTTTAACTGCGCGGTGTTTACATTTTTAGATTTGGGCACTGTAGTAAATTATAGTAGGAAATAGTTGATACATTTGCTTCACACATTTGGGAAGTTGTATATTGCATCATTTGTTAATAATTTCTAGTTGATTTTGTCTTTTATTTCAAATTACGATGGGTTATTTATGACACGCAGTCTAATTTTAAACTCTCGTTTAAGAGCATTTGTTTTGGAGAAGTGCCAGTTTTATTTTTATGTTCTTATAAATAAAGGTATTTCATTGGTGTGACGCTTGATAGCATTTAATCAATCTTGGCTGTTTAGCTTGTATTCATTTTATAAAGTTAGAAATGTTAGAGAGATTATTGTGAAGTCAATTTACTATGTCTGTATGTGCAAAGTGTCGCAACCGATTTCTAAAATGCTTTGGGTGCTGTTCTGATGCAGATGTTTTGCTAGGCTCTTCGCAGTTGTCTTCTCCACAACATAAACCCCATGTTCAACTAGATTTACTTCCTGGGCAGCATTCTACCAATGGTAACTCTAATCTTTTCTCTAACCGCTTCTGTATAGTATCGCTTACTAGTTAGCATAGGCGTATATAGTGCAGTTTCATATTTTAATATAATTTTCTAGGCCTTAACTTTTAAGAAATGAAACAAATACTTTGTGTATGTGTGCATGTGCATGCAGATGTACATAGATGTTCGATATAATGTGTATTATGGGAGTAACAATGCAATTATTAGTAGTAAAGTAAAAATCCATTTGGATTTTATAGCATCACCTCTACCGTCCCCGATGAAATCTCCCGCACGAACCCCGATTTCACGAACTCCGTGCTGTACTGCCCTGTACGATTTTGATCCCGAAAACCCAGGGGAGCTTGGCTTCAAGGTAATTATCATGGTCCTTTGGCGTTCTTAAGGGGTTTACTGTTGTATTTATAGGAAAACGACGTTATCACCTTGATAAACAAGATCGATGAGAACTGGTTCGAAGGCAGCTTCAATGGCCGCACCGGCTATTTTCCTGTGACCTATGTCAAAGTGGATGTACCGTTACCATGAGTTACCGGCTAGAACAATTATTGAAAATTCCTTATTTTTTGTTCTTTTAGCATAAGTTTTTAGATTTTGGTATTTTCAGTGAATTGTATAAATCAGAACGTTTAGATGAGCTTTGAAGGGTTAAATTATGAAGATTTAAGTCATTTGAAAAATATTAAACATTGAAGTGAAGTTGAAACACTATTTTCTTGCTTTTGAAAATGTTTCTTGTACTATGTTTTCATTATTCTTCGTATTATGCAGTATAAGTACTGGTTTTAACCACTTTAAAGTATATGATATTAGAGAGGAGATTGCTCTTTCCCGAAGTATTAATGGTAAAATCCAATCTTTTAAAATAGCCTTTGTTACTGTTGTTTACTTGTGAAAGAATTTCTTGCTTTACCTTACTGTAAATAAATGCAGGTTAACTTCTATTATCTGGACATTTGCCGATTTGGACATGAATAAATTAATCAAAATGTCTGAATTGAGCACACATCAAAATCGTTTGTTTCCAGTAATTATGTCTTGATAATTGAAGATATATTGTACTGATTCTCATTCATGGATCACAATTTTCTAGTCACTTACTCACTTAAATTTTATTTTTAACGAATTTTTATTGTGTTTGTAAGACTTTAATTATTGAATTTGTCTGCTCGGATTGCTATTTTTATTTAGCAATATTTTTCGGTCAAATTAATGTCATTGACGTTTGAAGCAATAATTATTACATGCATGTCAAAATTAAAGTGGTGAAACAAGCACTTTTATGTATTTTATTTTTAATTTTAACTGTTCTGCAATGTAAACGGAAATTGTTGTTTGGGATCCAACATATTTTTGATTTGCTTTATGACCCCTTACATTTAAAAAGTCGATTGCTTGTTGATCGATGAAGAATGCTTCACTGTTAAACTGCTGTTAAATAAATGTTGTCGCATGATAGGCGAGTTGGTACTTGTGATAATGAAACACATATTATGTATATATCTGTATAACTGAACATTACGATTAGTTTGCCAAGTTTAAGCATAAAATTGTACAGTTCTGCAAACAAGTTTCAGATTCAAATCATTCAGCGTTAATTTGATTTGCTATAACAAATTGAAGAGGTGGATTTCCATGTTAGCGGTGGCAAAACCAATCCCAAGTTGTAGTTTTAAGTTATCTGATTTGTAGAACTAGCATTTTAGTTACATTTGATGTTACGACGAGCAAAACAAGTACATAAACTGTAGATGGATTAATATTGGCTTGAAAATATTGCTTATTTAAAAGTCCCTTTGCCATAAAAATGTAGTAGATAAGTAAAAGGAAAAGGAAGGTTAAATTTAATCTGTCTGATAACGCATTGGTTTCAAATGTATATCTTTGGATTGCACTGGATTATTAGTTGTAGCAACAAATTATTTATATAAGATGATGCAAATTGTAATAATTGCAACAAAATGTGATTTTTATTCGTACAAGATCGAAAGAAGGATTCCTATAGAATTTTTCGGTGCTGGTAGCTTTAGAAATTTATTTTTGTTAAGCATTCGATTTTTTAGATTTTAAACGTTACTTTTCATTAAAAGATGTCACAGGTATGAATATTACATATTGTGCCGTTAGAAGTTTTATATATTAAGGAAAAATAAACAAGGAAGGTTTCCTCTTGAGTATTTTAATGTAAATGGAGCTTTCTGAAACCAAGTAATTTACCGAAGTTCTGGATTTGTAAGTTAGTTTGTTTCAGAAACTCCTATGTATACATATATCTATAATTGTTTACTGTTGCCATTACACATGTAGAATTTTATAGGTGTATTTCTTGTATATTTATGAGGATAAAAATGCCAGATGACAAAATCTGTTGCGCCATTGTTCTTTGAGGCTGTAAAATGGGCAACGGGCTAATAAAGTGAAATATTAACATCTGGTCGTCATGACAATACATAGGTGTAAAGCGAAATGTAATCCCGTTAAGGTTACTACTATTATATTAGTTATGCCTATAAAGTAAATTTATGTTTTAAACATATTTCTAAAACTTGAATAAGCCTGTTGTAATCATGTATTTCTGCTATTATACTGATATTAGTTAATTGTAAATGATCTCTTAACAGTGTATTAAAATTAGTAAGTGTGAATGTGTATCTATACCACATCATATCATGGTATATGTATAACTGAAAATCTAAATACTCTATTTTTTCCCAAGAATTGTATGATTGCTTGCATTATTCACATACTTCACACATTTATTTATGACCAAACAGTTACCATTAGGAACTATACTTTTTGTATAGTAACAGGTGCAAATTCTATATTGCAGATGATATTATATGCTAAAGTTTACTGTACACAAAATTGTGAAAGGTATTAAATGTTCTAAAATGTAGTCAATTGCTATGTTTTTTAGATGTAGATTTTATCAGAATGAAAATAATTGCTGTTTGAAGTTTATGTAAATCATTCAAGTGTTATGTATAATGCATTAATAAAATATGTGTCGATTAATGGGATTTTCTGTAAATACCTTAATAAGCAAGGAGAGGCACGGTTAGATTATCCCCACCACCCTCATCCTTGAAACATCTCAATAAAAAGTAATAGTGGAGTCGAGCAGCTAATGAGCAAGATGAAGTTACTTTGCATGCAAGATAAAAAAATACTTATGATTTGTAAAACTGTTTAAAACCATATATTGTACGTATCACATTATCGCATTACCATTGCAATGTTCAAGAAGGACCACAAAATTATGTAAATAACTAGATTATGGGCTGGTATGATAATGATCCAAGTTTCATGCCATTGCGTATGATCTCACGCCCTGCAGTAGAGCTGCGAATATGAACTGGTTACTTTAAAAACTGGCGTGTAGTCGATGCCCAATGAATGCAAAAAGCATTATTTAATGCAAGCGAGGACACGTTGGCTTACACTGCTTATGGACTTATCATTGGGGAGCTGAAAAGATTGTTTACTACCATATAGCCTCTACTACATGGATTTTTCTGATCATACTATTCTACTGTGTGGACTTGTAATGACACTCACATATGGCTGATTAGCTCTGGATGGACCAGGCAAACCATAAATAGAGAAGATTAAAGGTTTGTGCATCAGACACAGTGACCTGGTTTACTATGTAGGCACATGTAGTAGCTCTTGAATCATTTCCAGATGCCTCACAGAAGCCAATTTGCGATTCTAGTGCCTCTGTGTGTATTATTTTTGACACCAAAACGTCCACAGGTTTATTAGCAGTAGTAAATTCGTCATTGTTTTTTTCTAATGCCCAATATCTCTTTAGCAATGAATTTATTTAAAAAAAACTTCGAATTCAAATGGAAAGCAAAATTAATTTTTTAGCAAGAATATTAGCTGAAAGAAAGGAATTTATGGCCAAAACTATGGAGTGATTAAATAAAATGAGCTATTAATCCAATAGAACAAGGCAAAAAAATAATGTGGTTTAACAGAAGAAAGGAAAGAAGAAGAAAATAAAAAAGAAAAAGTAGGCAAGGAAGAATCAAAATGAAAGAACACTAAGAGAATTAGGTCAAACTTCAAACAAAAAAACAAACCCAGACGAGAAAAAAAACGAAGGCAAAAAGAAAAAAGAAAGAACATATGATTACAAACTTTAATGGCTTGCCTAGTAGAATAGTAATCAAAAAAACAAAAGACAGCTGCAATGAAGGCTCATGTAATGACCAGCACACTGAAAACGGAATAAGGAATTTTAGTGTACTACCCCCAGTAACGTCACCAGGGACGTAGAAAATCAAAGAATCCCCAAAATTGTATAAAAAAAGTAAGAAAACATTAAGATTAAAAATAGGCACACTAAATGTAAGAACGTTGAAAACGGATAGGCTGATTAACAATAAATTACGATATATTAGAAGTTAAAAGAGAAGGAGAAAATATCAGCGAAAGTAGAAAAAAAATACTGCTGCTATAAAGATGAACAAGAACGAATGTGCGAAATAGATTTTTACATAAATAGAATATTAGTAAAATAAACAGGAAAAATCCAAGGTTATATTGAAAAGATAGCAATGTCAAAATTAAAATTACACAAGTGTATGCACCTACGAAGAATTAGACAAACTTTGTAACTCATTAGAAACCAATAGAAAAAAACACGTTAGAAAAAACTGCTGATTGTAGATGATTTTAGTAGCAAAAGGAGGAAATGAAAAACAAACAAGAAACATATTTAAAGAAGCAATGGAAAAATACATAAAGTGATTTAAAGAAGGAATTAATGAGTTAGAAGTAAAAGAAGTGTATGATACTACAGAAAAGATAATATTCGCAATAGAAAAAGAAGAAAGCGTAAAACGGGATATAAAAATGAAGAGAAATTATTAGTAAAAAATAACTAATAAAGAAAAGAGAAAAACTGAAACAACAGCAAAATAAAAGAAATTTGATTGAACATAGTGAACTATATAAGTTAACTAAAAGAGAAATAAGGAAGGATTTACGAAAGACTGAAAAAGAAAAATAGAAGTAATAGACGAAACAAGTTCGACTAAGGAGCTGAACAAAGAACTATTTTCAGGAAGCTATTGAGATAACAGGAATAAAAAAGCAACAAGGTGACTTAATAATGTGGTAAATCTCACATTTTGCATTCTGGCTCGGTAATTCTGGGAGGAGGGAAATAAAGGTTTTATAGTTTTACAAAATCGTTAGATGACTTATTACAAATGATAAAACTCAAAGTGTTAACAAAATAAAATTGTTTGTTTTAGAACTATCAAAAACCGTAGTCATTTAAAGATTTGATCAAAGAGATGAGCGAGTAGATATGCACATAGACGTTTTTTTTTGTTTAATTTATACTATATGAGCCTCAATGTAAATGTACTTGAAGGAGCCCAAAAAACCAAAAATGAAATAGACTATACAATGTTTAGGCAGGACACAGTCTAAGACGTCTCGGTATTGAAAGCGAAATACGGCAAACAGTAAGAGACATAAAATAACAAAAAAGAAAATTCAAAATAGAACAAAAAGACAAAAAAGACATGACGGTTTACGAACTAGAATTTGCATCAAAATAAATGCGAAACGACAAGGCTTTTAGGAAGGACGAATTAACCCAGGAAAAATAACTATAGAAGCAGAAGCCTATTGAAAGAGCCAACATATCTTATGAATAGATGTAATGAAGAAGAAAATAATAGTTATAACACATAAAAAAGGTAATATTAGAAAATGAACAAACTATAGGCCCATCAATTTACCAATGACGAAAGTAATAACGAACTGTTTAGAAAAGAAAATTCATAACTCTTAGACAGTAGAACAGGTAAACTTTCGAAAAGACATCCTATAGAAACCATTTATAGACTTTTGCAACCATTATTAAAAATGCAATGTAATTTAGAAGTGATACTGCCATTTGTAGGTGCTCTTTATATTAAAAACGATGAAATACATTTCCTCTTTGCCAAGCTAATAACAGACATGTATAAAGAAGTCTTTTCGTAAGTTTAAGTGAGTCACAATCTAAAAACTAAATTCCCATTGGAAGAAAGAGTACAACTTTTGGAAAACTCCGTGTGTTGTGCTTAAAATTTTTTTTCAAACAACAAAAAACAAAATGTTTAATACCTATAACCCTCATGTGCTCCTCTACTTTTACAAAAAAACAAAACAAAAAAGGAGCATAAACAGCCCTGAAAAGGAAAATGCTGGAGATAGTGTTAGGAAATAGAAAAACAATAAAATGTATTAGACAACAAACTTAAAGTATATAATTGAACACAACGCTAAACAAAAAATAATAAGAACAAGGGACGAAAGATGAACAAAGAGAAGAATATAATAGAGATCTAAAATAGGAAAAAAAGCTCTGGGTTGATGGTACTAAAACGGCGACAAAGGAAAAATGATATCGTAAGTTTCGGACGAGGGGCTGTTGAAAAAAAACCGAAGAGACTCATTCAACAATAAATGGCAGAAAGTTAATGAAGAAGAAAAGAAGAAGATGGTTACGGTTTAAATTACGATTCTATATAGCCAAAAAATTGAATTTTTCCATTCATATCATCAGTATACTAAATACTGTTCAACAACTCGGTTCAGTTACGTATGAAATAAATATAGTTGCTTAGATGTACTTTTTAGTTTCTTTGATAAAGTATATAAACCGTACAGAATTTCTTGTACCGACCACAAGTAAGTTTTAATTTTTGGGATGGGTCCTACAGTTTTAGTAAAAAGCGGTTTCTTGAGATTAGTCACCAAGACTTCTAGGTATTGCTTCAGATAAATCTTATCACTTTGTTTTTCTGGTAGTCTTTCCCAAAAGAAAAGTAAGTTTTTTTTGCAATTGTATTCAAAACAGATTTGAAATAAATGTAGACATATCAGGTGGATAAAGCCCGGAACCGGACTTGGAAGTAGTTTGAATTCTGAAGCATGTACGGCATCATACCTATCATATTTTTAGACAATTTGATCGGTAGAGAACATAAAACATACGAGGCTAATTCTTTTGACCATCAAAGTTTGTAGGTAACTTTTAGGACCTATGCGAAGAGAATACTTTTTCTCTCTATAGGTGTTTTCATCTTTTCGGCAGTTGTTTAAATTATATCTTCCATATGATGACAAATATTGTCTAATATTACTAGCCTCTTATACAGTTGTAGAGTTACGTTTAATTAGCAAAGCTTTATAAAAATTTTGATTAGATTATGCATTAAAATTTAATAAAACTAATTATAGAGTTAATAAAATGTATTTGAGACAGCTTATTACGTTTTGCATTCAATATTAATATTTGTCGCACTCCAAGATTGTAGGACGGCCACTGGATGGTTCAGTTAATGTTTTTGACTGCTTGACTGTGAACAAAAACAATTAAGTGGTGCTTATAAAAAGAAAAAGAAGACATTAGAGAACTATAAAACTCAGTAGGACAGTCTGTAGAAAAACTATTGTATCATACATTAGCTAAGCTACATACCAGATACCAAAACATACCAAGAGTGTGTACGTGAAGTGAACTGTAGAAACTTCATACTTTTGAACTAAACAAATACTGACATCTTTTAACTTTTCATTCCTAACCAACCGGCGCAGATTATTTGGTTGGAATAACCCCAATTTAATATTTTCAGCTGTAATATTTTCTATAAAAGTACCTCTCGTAACTTTTTTGCTCTTAATTGTGGCGAATAAAAATCTATTTAAACTACTTATTTAATGTATTTATAACAGTTCAATTATTATTAACATATCTGTACACTACACTAATATAAAATTACAATCTATAACTTTATCTATAAAAATTAATTTTGCATTAAAACTGTTTACTACACTTCCGCCACTCTACTTCCCATTTGCCTTCCCAGCACCTGCTCTGGAGCCATTTCGTAACGTTGGAATCATCTGGTACAATCTGGAAATTTTCGCCTTGTTCTAGTCCTCGGGCATGTACAAGCACCGCAGGGGTCTCAACAGCAGCTGACCGTACATTAAAGGCATTACGTTCGTTGTTCGACTGTGACGGCTCGGCGGCGACCCTGATATTAGCCACTCATAATGTGTAATGATACGTCGAAGTATACTTGAGATTGCTTAACTTTAATGCTAAAAATGTGTAGTAGAAAATATTACATTTTTTGGATTGACTTTTGGAATACTTTTCCTCTACTACACTGAGTTATATTATACATCATTCGATCAGTACTAACGAGTTGTATGACTGAGGTCATGTTCACTCGGGATAGACTCCCATTAGAATTAAAATCCATACGAAAGTCTGTTTTTACTTTAGTGATCATTAGCTTTATTTGGTCACGGCTTACGGCCTACAATTTAAACATTTTTTTAAAGCGAGAAGATGCTTATTTGAGCACATTTCGTTTGGGAGTTATAGCTCGCTTATTTGAAGGATTTACTTCTTTGTTTGTATGTGCTATATTGATTATTTTTTTTAAGATCTTAACTTCGATGATTGTCAAAGTATGTAAAAGTTAATAATTCGTCCTTCCATGCCATAAATGAATTTTTATATTTATACATTTTTTTAAGAAGTTTGTTTTAAAACGAAATCTAACAAAATTGTTAGATGTAACGATAATTGGTGGAAAAATTCCAGTAAGAAGCTACGGTAGTTGCGTACTCGTTACGGTTAAGGGTTTGACTTCGGCGCGAATATATTGGGATTCATTTCCCAAAGCCCTCTAATGTCTGGCGGGTCTTAAGTCACTAAAAATAATTGAGTACCCGCGTTCACTCGAACAAAGGGTAATAATGCGGTTGTCTAAGGCGCGGTGTTTGCCACATCACCCTGTATCAAAGACGGTACGCGACAGTGAAGGTAAACACATGGTAGTCTTAATCTTCCAGTTCGTTAAATATACCCCTACAAAGATTTTTTTGTTACTTCTAAACGATTTAAGTTTATTCACTCATATTTAGATTGAAACCACATAGTTCTAGATGTAACATATTGAATCTTGCTTTTGGGGAGCACCAACTGTACAAACTTTACCTTACTGATTGCCACCTTTCTCTTGGAGGGTATTTTTTGGAAAAAAATCTTCACATTTAGCTTGATCTCCGTGAACTCGTGCTGTGGATAAATCCTACAGTTTCCGACACCCTATTTTTATTTGTTAAAGAGAAATTTAGGATGCAGAGTAAATAATCTATGTGGCTAAGTAATAGGAATCCATATCTACAATTGAGACTACAAATTGTTTGCTGCTATATATTTTCTATTTCATTATACGGATCTAAGGCGTAACACTCAATAAAATAAGCACAAAAATATTGGAATCACTTGAGATGTCCCCCCAGGGGGATATTGTTTCGATTTTCGTAACAGTATCTACGGGAATTAGCGCTCCCGGGGTCCCGAAATGTCATCTTCGCTATCACAAAACCACTTTGCAGTCTGAAACTCTATGATAGACTGCAGACCTTAGTTTGCCATGATAGGGTCGGGATTGTTAGGGGCATAGGAAACCATTCTGTTTATTTATTTATTTATTTTTATATATTGTTTCGTTAGTTCTAGTAGATTGAGACCAGGCGAGGTAGTTACTCGTTGGCTTCTTACATGTCCCTATCAGTCTCAAAGAAAACCTACGAGACGCCGCTCGTGGTCAGTGTGCACTTGGAAGGAAAAGCTGATCCTACCAATTGAGGGAAACCTCTATCTGCGACAGAGGCGGACCAACACATTGGGTTTTGCTGCTGTTTCGGCCATGGATGCACGTGCTATACTTATGCACCAGATATAGAATCGGCTTCATGACATACTTTGGGAAACCGGGTATGAATCATGAATAAGGGCCTCCTGTACAGTATCAGTGGCAATCGCACCGGTTTGCGGTGTTGACGTCCCCTTTTGGGACTCCGTGGCGGGTGGTGAGCTGTCAGGTGTTTATAATAAAAATTGTATATGGATACAAACAATTTTCCCCTCATTTTCATGGGAGTCAAACGGTCTCGGACCGACACTCCCAAGATTTCACTGTTGATTAAAACCTCCAGCGAACAGCAATTAAACAAATTTCTCAAAGCTACACAACTGATATATATAGCAATCGAAGTAGAGATTCATAAAATACTCAACTTGTCCAGAGGAGCCGTGTCCTGCTTCGATTTGCTAAACTGCAAAATAGACGAAATCAGAAAAGAATTAGCTTCACAGGATGTAACCGATGTACGTAGGATCACTAGAAAGAGGAACGGGTATATTGAAAACACTCCTTCGTTTATACTAACCTTCGATACTCCCATTGTACCTACTAGTATACAGGCAGCAATGTACCCCTTTAAAGTAAGACCTCATATCCCAAGTCCATTACGGTGCTTCAATTGCCAACATTTCGGCCATACGCCTCAGAAGTGTGGTAATCCGCAAATTTGCGTCTTCTGTGGTAGACAAACTCACGAGGCCATCAACTGTCAACTTCTAACGAAGTGGGTCAATTGTAAAGGAGAGCACATTCCCAGATCCAGAGATTGTCCCACTTTCAAGATGGAAACCGAAATCCAAAAGCTCAAAATCTCCGAACAACTTTCGTATAGCGAAGCTCGTAAGAAATATCAGACACCTGCTCGATCAGCATTTAGTGTAACCTACGCTGCAAAAGTTGCCCCTCCCAAGTAAATGTCATCTGTTGCAATTCAATGCAACATGATTGATACCAGTTGCCAAACGGAGTTTACCCCAAAAAGTAGTACACCAAGAACAATACTAAATAAAGACGCAAATAATAAGGTGGTGAAGAAATCACCACTGCAAACCAAAATTTCAACAAACGTCACGGTGGCCCGACCACCAAAGAAAACCAAAAAGGCTACATTAAAGAGACCCCCTGTAGAACCCAAACCAATATCAAGAGAGGGATCGATGAGCTCTATCGGGTCGTCAAAATCAAACTTTTCCCAGAAGAGCAAAATCCCGAAGGCTCCAAAACGAATAAGTCACGAAGCTATACTGGTCGACATGGTACTGGATGAAATGGTCGACGCAGAACCCGAAGATCTCCTTAGATTCGGAGTCAGCAAAACTCGCCCCAATCGATAATTATGAAAAATTTTCTCCAGTAGAACTGCAACGGCTACTTTGTCCATATATCTGAAATGCGCCTTTTGATAAAAAAATACGACCCAACTGTTATTGCTCTACAAGAAACCCATTTTAAGAACACTCACACATCATCTTTACGGAATTATTCTGTATTCCGAAAAGATATTGCAGCCGAGCGCGCGAAAGGTGATGTAGCTATTCTTGTTAAAAATACCGTGCTTCGCTCTAATGTCCCTCTTCAACCAGATCTGCAATGTATAGTGATTATAATTCACACTAACCAACCGGTAACGGTATGTCCCATTTATGTTCCACCCGGAGAATGTCTCAATTTCAATTAATTGGAGAATATAATATTTGCCCTTTCACGTCCTTTTATTATTGGCGGAGATTTTAACGGTCAAAATATCCTTTGGGATTCTACTAACACTGACCGTAGGGGTCAAATAATTGAGAATCTCTTAGAAAACAGCGATATATCTTTATTGAATACGGAATCACCGATACATTATTCAGCTGCATGTGGAACGTTCTCTTGGATAGATTTGACTCTGTGTTCCCCTTCGCTTTTAACTACTCTTCAATGGAGTGTGCATGACGATTTGTGCGATTCTGATCATTTTCCACTGGTGATTTCGTCATCAATAATCTAATACTAGAATGCCACGTTGGAAGCTCCATGAGGCCGACTGATCAAGTTTTTCTGGCGATGTTAATTTTTGAATAATGGCATTCGATGATGTTGAACTTGTAGTTCTACACCTAACATCGGCAATTCGTCCCTAAAACTTCTATCAATGCGTCACACACCTGTTCCTTGGTGGAACGATTACGTAGCAACTGCTCTTCGAGAACGAAAGAGAGCTCTTTACCGTCTCAAACGTCATCCGACCCCAGAAAATCGAGAGTCGTTTCGTATAAAGCGCATCGAGGCCAAGCGTCTTATAAGAGAAAGCAAACGAAAATCTTGGATTGACTATGTCTCTACCATAAACTACAATACACCAGCGAAAGATGTTTGGGAGAAAATCCAAAAAATTGGCGGTAAAGGACGGTATGCCCCAATACCTGGTTTGATAGTGGATGGATAAACTTATAAGTACATCCGAACAGGTTGTTGAATGTCTTGCAAACCGTTTTTCAAAATTATCAAGCTCTGAACATTACATTGAATTTTTCCTGAAACACAAAGTAGAAGTAGCCCGACAACCACTGAATTTTCATTCAGATAACTCAGAATCATATAATGTCGAGTTTACGATGGAAGAATTGACTTCTGCATTGAAGGACTGCCACGATACATCACCTGCGCCGGACAACATCCATTATCAGTTTCTGAAACATCTACCTCATCATGCGCTCCAGTATGTACTTCAAGTATTCAACCTCATTTGGCGCAAAAACCAGATTTCTGATTCCGGGCGTCTCTCTATAATCGTACCTCTTCTTAAGCAGGGCAAACAACGCTCAGACCCATTTAGTTACCGACCTATTTCGCTTACAAGCTGTTTATGTAAACTTTTGGAACATCTGATAAACAGACGGCTTGTTTGGTATCTAGAAATCAACAATCTACTATATAAACAACAATGCGGGTTTCGTAAGAGTCGTTCAACCATCGATAATCTATCCCAACTACAAACAGCTGTATGTGATGCCTTTCTGAGAAAACAGCACTTTGTGGCGGTGATGTTTGATATCGAAAAAACGTATGATACGACCTGAAGATATGCAATTTTAAAGCAGTTATACGAATGGGGTTTAAGAGGACGTATGGCATCCTTTTTGAAAAACTTTTTGTTAAATCGTACGTTTCAAGTGAGAATTGCTTGTGTTACATCTGCTGTTCATGGCCAGGAGAACGGTGTCCCACAAAGATCAGTACTCAGCGTAACACTCTTTGCAGTAGCCACAAACGGAATTGGTAGTTGTCTAAGTACGACAATAAGCAGCATGTTATATGTAGACGATGTAGCTATCTATTTTGCTGGATTGTCACTTACAACTATTGAACGTCAATTTCAGCTTGCTATTGATAATATTGTTGCATGGATTGCTAAAAACGGTTTTCGTCTATCAACTACCAAGACCCAGTGCATTGTTTTTTCGCGAAAACGTGGTATATATCCAAATCCACGCTTGCTTCTGAATAAAGAACAGATTCTCGTGCAACCGACGTGCCGACTTCTGGGCATGATCTTTGACAGGAAACTCATTTCGAGCTCTTACTTCAAAGACGTGCGAACTAATTGCTTTGCAATTTTAAACATTCTAAAAGTACTATGTAACACTAAATGGGGAGCCGATAGAACAACAATGTTTCGTGTCTATCAAGCTCTCGTTCTATCGAAGTTGGAGTATGGTAACATCATATACGCATCGGCAATTTTTTCTAGCTTACGCTGTTTAGACACCATCCATCATACGGAAATCAGACTAGCAACAGGAGCCTTTCGCACTAGTCCTGTAGACAGCCTCTATTCCGAGTCTGGCATGTATAGTCTTTAGACCAGACGTCAACGTGCTTTAGTTTCTTACATAGCGAAACTCTCTGAATTGCCAAAACATCCATGCTTTCGTATCTGCTGTCGGCCATCATAGGTAACGCTATACCGAGTGCGCACGCGAGCACCACGTCCTATCGGTATACGGTTTATAGAACTTATGAATGATCTAATTATAACGTTGCCTCGGTCGTATAATGCCGTGTTTAACGCTGTGCCTCCTTGGTTTATACCTGGTACAAAAGTAAATACGACACTTACCTATTTTAAAAAGCATGGAACTTCGCCAGCTATTATTAGGTCGGAATTCTTTAAACTGTTTGGAGCAATATCGGGAATATGACAGAGTCTACACTGATGGTTCTAAGAAAGATTATCAAGTTGGTGCTGCTTTCGTTGGCAACAGACTAGAAGAATTGTACAAACTTAATTCAATCAGCAGTATTTTTACCGCCGAACTTTTTACTATTATGAAAGCTTTAACTTCATTTTACAAACGCCAAAGGGACGTCGTGATATTTTCGGACTCGCTTAGTGTCCTGCAGGCAATTCAAGATACATTTTCTTTTCATCCGATTGTTATAAAAATCTACCAACTAATATATAATTTTTATCGTCGAAAATTAAGAGTCCAATTGGTCTGGATTCCAAGTCACATAGGAATCAGAGGCGATGAGCAAGCAGACGATGCAGCGAAGCGTACTGCTCAAAACAGAACTGATCTGGATATCATAACAGCTAACGATATGAAATCTTACCTCAAAAGCAAAATATTGGAGAAATGGACGAATTATTGGAGAAACCTCCAAAACAACAACCTTAGAACTATCAACGAAGATATTGCAGTATGGGGTTCTTCTAGGCGGGAATCTCGCAGGCAGGAGGTCATTTTGACCCGAATTCGTATTGGTCATTAATGAATGACACATAGATATTTACTTTTTGGAGAAGACCAACCGTTTTTCGACACCTGCGATATACTTTTATATATACTTTTAGAATGTGTGCAATTTAGGGAAGAAAGTCAGGAAGTTGGCCTGACTCAAAATATCTCATCGATTTTGAAGGATAATTCGGAAGGGGTTGACAATCTATTTCGCTTTTTGGATAAGGCAAACCTCACTCGCTTCATCTACTCATAATTTTATATATTTGTAGAAAATGTGTTTCTGTCCGCATCTGTTTATTTCATAATTAAACATTATTGTTCTGTATTTTTCACTGAGTATCTACATAAATTTGAGAATGTCAGAGCTGTTAGCACTTTGTTTGTGGGGTCCAAAGACCCGACGACCGAGTTGCTACGATTTATTGGAGTTTAAAAATTAAACATTATGTTTATCTGTTTCTTGTTGTGGGGTTATACACGACGGTTGGGCTGTTAAAGTCTTAAAAATTTAAACATAATGCAGCATTTTGTTTGTCTATCTGAACGGGTACCTGCAGACCTGCAGTAAATTGTTCCTTTTTGTTTTTCTGACGCTAATAGTCTTAAAGGTTGAAGCGTCCTTAAATAAATTTAAATTCTCTCTCTCTCCCCCCCTCACTTGAGATGTGCGTATGTCAGAGGAACCTGAGAATACCGTGGGTTTATTGAAGGAAAAATGAAGAAGTGCTCAACAGAATGAGAAAAGCACTAGAGATACTACTGTGCATCAAGAAAAAAAAACAAAATACCTAAGGCATGTAATTCGACGTGACAAATACCAAATATCCCAAGTCGTAATGCAAGATAAAATGGAAGGAAAAAGTGAACATCTTGGTTCAAAAATCTTAGGAGTATCTAGTATTTTATTGTTTCAGTCAGATGTAGACAAGGTGGAGGTTACATTGATGATCACCAACTTTGATCAAAAGAGAAGAAAGAGAAACTTCTCCGTGGCCAGTTCCGCAAGCAGTGAATTTTTGAGGGGGAGGGAGAATGCTGTGTTTGAAGTTATTTGCTATTTTTTTCTCTTATATTAGTATTACTAATTGCACAATTCGTTCTAAAGTTACCACATTATTAAAAAAAAATTATAAGCAGCTATGTTATCCACATATTGAGTTATCAATATTATAAAATTTTAGAGGCAAGTAGAGAATATTTTCCCGATTACTGTACTAGAAGCTGGGAAAACATCGTACTCGTTAAAAGAACTTGGATACTACTAGTATCAAAAAACAACTTTTTTTAATTTTTCCGTCAGTGTTCTTGTTTTTCATTTCTTATAGATTTTTTATTGTTTTGTTAATCGGTGGGATCGTATTTTCGTAGTTTTATTTTGTCCAATTTCTTGTCATTTTATTAGTAATGTTTATTATGTGAATCAGTATCTTGCAATTTATATATTTGTTTACTTTGTCCCATTGATTTTTTTCTGATTTTTGCCTGTTCTTCTAAATATTTTAGGTTAGTTATCACGTTTTAAATATAGGTTGTTAATCATAAAATTTAATACATAGTTTAATTTTACGCTGTTCACATCCTTGCTTATTTTTGGGTTGATTTTTTTAGTTGGTTATATAATTGAGACAGAGTTATATTTTGTTATCTTGTTCCGGTTCCATTGTCATCTGCATTTATTCAAAATTATTTATTTTATGAATTCAAAAATTTGTTGAGTTTATTATCTTTAGATTATTATCACAAGTATCATAATAAATGAATAAGAACAAAAACAAAAAAATGTATTTAGGCTACTGTCGCCTCATATCGATGTACTTTGAGGAGACTGATTTGTAATCTAGGCACTAGCGCTGGTACTGATTTTAAGCAAAGTAATAAAGACCAACAAATACTATCTTCTTTAATAAACATCGAAAGCAACGGAAAATTACGATAGACATTACTGTCCACCTTCCTGAGTTTATCATGTCGAGGAACAAAATAAGAATTATGCTCAGTCTCGGGTTGGTGTTAGATCACCAGAGGGGCTGAGAATCACCCGGATTGACAAGATAAAAACAGTTAAATGCATAGGCTGTTAAAATATTAAATCTTTTTTCGCAGTTGGTAAACTGGACCATGCCATAAAGGAGACGAAAAGACTGGACATTGAAATACTGGATATTGTTGAAACAAAATGGTCTGGAAAATCTTGTACTATTCCGGGAATGATACCCCTGCAAACTAACCACTTGACGAACTCAATGCAAAATATAATACCATACTATCTGTCTTGTAACTGCTGACAAACCAGATGAAGAAATTAAGCAGTTTTACAAGAACTTAAAATTATCCAAATCTCATGAAATAAATATAATAATGGAGGGTTCTGTGCAAAGGTGGACTAGGAAAAAGTAGGTATGTTAGGCCATTATGGACTAGAAATATCTTTGCAAAAAAGAAAAATAGATCATTAAAAGTGCCTTTTTCTACATACGAAAAAATCCTATATGCTTAGAGGTCACGCTAAGACAATAAACTTTACATAGTGTGCAACCAAATAGACTTCTTACTCATAAATAATAAATTATAAAATAATATTACAAGAGCAGCCGTATTTGAAAACTTTTAGTTACAATTCAAACTCCTAAAAAAAAAGAAAAGCAGCAACCAATACAAATAATAAAGAAATACTGTAACAACTAAAAATTAAAAAAATAAAACGTGAACTAGAAAGCCGTAAAAAACAAGAGATCTATGAAATTTAGTACTACATCCAGATGAACATATAAAAGCAACCGACCGTATACTTGAATACCGAACGAGAGATAAGACAACTGAAATTCTTGATCTAATGAAGACACGCAAAGAAGCGAACAACCAGCAAAAAATGCAAGTTTATAAATAAATCAAATGAGTTACATAATTTTCATGATGGTATCAACTTTCACAGAAAGAAAATAAGAGGACTATTCAAAACAAAGTCGATAACAGCGCTTAAGTATGAGGAAGGACCAATCATCACAGACCCTGATAAAATGTGTAAAATATGAAAAAACTATGCAAAAGCACTATTTTGCGTGGACTCAAAACTATTTATGGCGAAAGTGAGGAAGTCTGTTCCAAGAATATTAAAAGTCGATGTAGAAAAAGCTGTCTATTTTTGGTTACCATAACATTTATTCTAGAGTTTTTAAACTTAAGAAGGTAGGACAGCTTACAAACTTATATACCACGATTTATAAATCTGGAAAAACTCCTAACAATACCGAAAACATACAATACAAAAAGATGTACAGATTTCCAGTTTGATATACTAAAAATATTCCTACGTATAATACATTCCAGAACAGATCAATAGATACCAGTCTCCATATGCTTATTGACTACTGACAAGGCGTCACCAAGCATTATTTGTAGACTAAGAAGAAAAAGATATAAGCATAATAAAAGAACTTTATCTCTATGAAACGACGGATATCCAACTTATAAATTGGATTTTCACTGAAATATTTGAAAGCCAACGTGTGTGTGTGTGTGTGTGTGTGTATGTATATATATATATATATATATATATATATATATATATATATATATATATATATATATAATGGTAAGGCTCTAACGCCCCGCGTGGGAGCACGGCCTGCGAACTGAGAGGTTAAGGCTCTTATACGTTCGCTCTCTCTGCCTGGTCGTCGGGCACGATTTCTGATGCAGGGCGATGTGGCATTCGCACCGATTTATCCACCTAATAGCATTTGTAAATAAATTGTTCCACGTTCCCACCTTACAAAAATTATTAAACACTATCAAGAAGAACATATTCAAGTCACCGATGTGGCAGTTGAAGACTGGCCCGGACCGATAACTTTCTCAGTCATGTATTGCCCACCTAAACACTCCATAAAGGAAACCCAATTTAAAACATTTTTTGACATACTGTGGTGGGGATATAATTCTAAACATCAGTTATGGCCTTCTAGTGGAAGGCTACAAAGACGTTAAAGGGATGTAAATACTCAATACTACCTATTAGGAACAGAACCTTTAAAATGGGCTAAAAGTCCGAAGAAAGAGCAAATACATTCGTAAATCACTTATAAAATGTGTTTACGCTAAAAACAACAGAATACTCAACTCAAGAAGAAATTATCTCAATCCTCTAAGAGGTTTATCAGTTGAAACCCTTGATTAAAAAATTTGCCAATAACAAAGTGAAAAAGATCATTCATCCTCTCTCCCCCACGGAGGAAATTAGCACAGATAACACTCATATTAAATCCAGAAAAAGGTAAAATTTTACTGGCCCATTAGTCTTTTACCAGTGGTTTCCAACATTTTTAAAAACTACTCCTTAACAAATTAGCAGCTCTCTTAAATAATAAAAAGTTAATACCAACACATTAATTCGGCTTTATGAGCAGCATTCAATGGTACAGCAAGTACATAGTTATCAATCAAATAAATCAAGAATTTGAAAATAACTCCTTGGTAGTATTCCTAGACATTGGACAGGCATTTTATAAAGCTTAGCATAAGGTTTTTCTATATAAATTTAAGTGCATGCTGCCAGTCAGTTACTCCACAGTCTTGAAGTTTTATGTTAACAGCAGGTACTTTTGAGTATTACATGAAAATGAGGGAGTGAAGGGGCATGGGGAGGTTGCACCAAAGGGTACAATGTTCCAACACATATGCCAAAAAAGCAGTTTTAAATTTGTGTTAACGGTTTGAACCAAACATCACTATAGATTACTTTTTTTGTTAGTTTTGCTTTGTTGTAGCACTATGGGGACAATGCATTAGGGGACTATGTCTCAGTGGTGCACTGTCCCCATTGGAGCATCGTCCCCTGGTGTATTGTCCTTAACCACGCTTAACTTATTTGATAGTTACTTCTTAATTCCAGAAAATGCCAAAAACACCAAAAGGATAACGGAAAAGGATAATTTAAGCCCTTAGAGCCTTTAAAGAGACGAAACAACTACGAAAACCAGCTGCCAAGTTCGATTTGTATCACACTACGCTTAAGATACATAAAGAAGAACCAATACAAGGAGCAAAAAATTCTCGAACTTAATTACGTTGCCAATAAGGTTTCCAGTTACGATCTGGAGAAGCAACTTAAAGATTACCTGAGAGCAAGCAAGATGCGCTTCAGTTTATCTAAAATCCAAGCTTAATAATTGGTAAAGCGAAATCATTTAAATTACCCTGATTCATGGGATAAGAAACAGGCAGCAGAAGAGGATTGGTTAAAAAACTTTAACAAACGTTGGCTCGATTTGGCACTCCGTAAATCGAAAGTTACCAGTATGAGCAAGGCAACTGCCTTCAACAGAACGAAGATAAATGAATTATTTAATAATTTAGACACTCTCTACAAAAAGACAAACGTTCAATTTGGATGAAATCGGTCTAACTACCGTACACGAGCGTCCAAACGTCATTGCTAAAACAGGGGATAAATAAGCTGGTCAAGTGACTTCGGCTAAACGGGGTGTTCTGATTACAGCATGTTGCTTTATTGACGCTGCAGGAAACACAATACCACTTTACTTGATTTTCCTAGAGTCAATTTCAAAGCACATGTGGTAAATGGTGCTTCTTCTGGAACAGCAGGTCGCGCGTGCAAATCCGGTTGGATGAAAAAAGAAATTTTTATTGAAGTTATGAAGCATTTTGCAGCTCATGCTCGCTCCACGTCAGAGCATACGATAGTGCTGTTTTATGACAACCAAGAGATCCATGTGCACATTAAAATAATTAAGTTTGTCCGGATAGTCGTACGCCACTGAACGTATCTGTATACAAGTCAGTGAAAAACTATTACAACTCTGAGTGCAATAATTGGATGATGAGCAATCCTAATCGAATTATTACTATTTATGACGTAGCACGGTTATTTGGGAAAGCTTATTCCAAGTCATTCAGCAAGAGCAACATTATCAGCAGCTTTAGGACCACTGGAATATTTTGACTGTGATGTCTTCCCGAATGACAATGCATTTCCTAATCTTCCAGCAAGCTCCTCCGCTTCCACGCCTGACATGAAACCGCAAGAAAGTGATGATTACCCTCTCCTGGTTTCTGAACCTATAGCAACTATAGTTAGTCCCGTGGACATCCGGCATTTTCCAAAGGCACCAGAGAGAAAAATCAAGAGTTGCGGGAGGAAAAGGGGAAAATAGTTATTTTAACTACAGCTCCTGTAAAGGATGAGCAAGAAGCGTTTAATAACAAGAAACCCGAGACAACCTTCATAAAGCGGAAGCTTTTTGATGACAATTTGAAGAAGGGGATTGAAACTAACAGTGAAACTGACGGTGTGTATGAGTCGGAATCTGAAGATGACGAAGAGGATTAGATGGACGAGGACAGCAGCAAGGACATAGTTAATCCCGTGAACCTCGCTGAAGGACTGTTTATTGTAATAAAGAGTTCTTAATTGGGAAAATCCTGGGGATTGAAGAGAAAGAAAAATAATTTGTTTGTCAAGACTGATAAAAGTTATGTTTTTGATAAGAAACAAGTGATAAAAATTTTGCCATTGCCTAAAGCCGGCCCTACAAAAAGGAGCTCTTGTTTGCTTTGTTTCCGTTCTGGTTTTTCTAGATATGGTTTACCTATGTCTTAAGTAAGTTTAATAATTAAACGTTGTGTTTTTAAATAACTAAATCTGAGAGAACGAGACATATGCAGATTTCAGTTAAATATCAATCAACAGTATTTCAAATTAGATTAACTGATGGAATAGGGTTAAAGATAATTACTAAAAAGACAAAATACATGATTTTCAGCAAAACAGCAATAGCACAAACAACTTATAATATATAATCGACAAATAGAGAAAGCACAAAAATTCAAATACCTGGGAAGCTGGCTGACAGAAAATGGAGACTAAGAAACGGAAATACAAATAAGAATAGAAACAGCAAGCTCAGCATTCCAAAAACTCAAGAAACTACTTACCAACCGCAGTCTTCATCTTACAACCAGATACAAATTTGTGCAGTGCTACATATACTCAATACTATTATATGGTGCTGAAGCGTGGATCCTCAAGGCTAATACAGAAAAGAGAATATAAGCTTTTGAGTACTGGGTGTTTAGAAGAATGCTACGTATATCTTGGACGGAGCATATCACAAACGAAGAGGTCCCGAGACGAATGAACAGAAGAAATGAACTCCTATTAACTATTAAAAAAAGAAAAACAGCTTATCTTGGACATTTATATCGGAATGACAAATACAATACATTGCAGCTCATTATGGAAGGGAAAGTTGAAGGCAGAAGAGGACGAGGTCGCAGGAGATGCTCCTGGCTTAAGAACATTAGAGTTTGGACCCATATGAGTACGCATGAGTTGATAAGAGACACTAAAGATAGACAAAATTTTGCCTCGATTGTTGCCAACATTCAATAATGAATAAGGCACTTTAAGAAGAAAATGGAAATAGTAGGTACCTCAGGTAGCACAAATCTATTCTTTTGTACCATGAGTCATAATCGCGAAAGCTGGTGCACTGTCTCCATAAAAGCAATTGTTGAGTAAATGCTCAGTAACTCAAGAAATATGTAGAGCCCAGCGGAAGTTTAATAATGAACCTAACCGAAGCTTCAAAAAGTGAAACCCTACCTTCAAAATCAAAGTTTTATGATTGATTGAAAAAAGTATGGCAATGTCCTCAGATCTTACTTAAAACCTAGCTTCAGAAGTCATACAAGATTAAGTACTGCCTAAATCAAGTACAAAAATGGTTAGAGAAATAGAGAATTAAAACAAATGAAGACAAATCGCTACATATAACATTCACTACTCGTAAAGAAACATGTCCTTCTATGAAGCTAAATGACAAGCAAATCCCACAAAATGAAGTCAATCCAGGCGTTCCTTTGGAGAGGAAGCTGAATTGGAGAAAACAAAAATACTAGGTGATTCAAATATGACCAGGATTTATTTGTGTGTAAACCCACTGTGCAGCAGCTGTGCGACCTTGAGAGAATGGAATCACAACTTCTACCCTTCCTCCTGCTCGGATTAAAACCTGTTCAGTCCCGTTTGGGTGTTGCTAGAGTGATGAGCGAACAGAAGGTACCGAGGAGCGTGGAAAAACGCATTGTGATCAAATTCCTAATCGAAGAAAACGTCCC
The DNA here is from genome assembly GCA_036346155.1 of Sinelater perroti. NCBI lineage: Eukaryota > Metazoa > Arthropoda > Insecta > Coleoptera > Elateridae > Sinelater > Sinelater perroti. Next base: position 659,126 of record JARFIY010000045.1, on the reverse strand, counting down.
GTCTGTTGAAATTTACCATAGACTCCAACAGTATAGGGAAGAGTGTCTCTCACTATCCCATATGTTGAGTGGTATGAGAGTTTCAGAGAGTATGTGGAGAATGAACTCTTCGGTCACGAACATCCATCACCCAGCCAAACACTGATCGTGCAGACGCGCTTATTCGTGAGAATAGGTGCAGCACTAGTAGGAACTAGTGCTATCAAAGTTGGTAGTGTAGAAGACATTGTGAAAAATCACCTGCACTATCGCAAGGTGAATGCACGGTGGATATTACGCACTTTGACGTATGTAAACAATATGTCGCGTATGCAAGCTACCAGTGGTCTCCTACAGCAGTTTGAAGACAAATATGTTATGTCTATAGTGATCACCGATAAAAAGTAGGTGCACTACTTCATTTGCGAGTCCCAGCAATCAACACGCGAGTGGCGGCATACCAGTTCTCCCAAATCCAAGAGGGGCCGTTCGGCAGGAAAAGTGATGGCAACGTTCTTCTGGAACTGGCAGCGAGTTATCCATGTAGATTTTCTGACGGATGCTAGAACAGCCAATGCAGCTTATTACTCAGACCTCCTGGCAACAGACGCGAAGAAAAAGATCCGATCCAACGGAAGACGGGTGGAAAGCGGATAGACTTCCTTCAAGACAATGCACGCCCCCATACGGCTAAAACAACAATGGAAACCCTCTGAAAATTGTAATAGAACCTTCTGTCACATCCATTGATGTGGTCCCAAGTTCTACCTGTTCGGAAGGTTCAAATCAGACTTTAAGGCATGCGGTTTGCGGACAACGATGCCGTCATCCACAATATCCGGGAGTGAATACGCCGCCAGCCAAAAGCCTTTTTTGAAAAGGGCATTAGTATGCTTCCAGAACGTTGTAAAAAAAGTACTTTGAAGACTGACATGTATAAATGGGCGTTTGGCAATTTTTTTGTGTAAAAAAATCGGCCCCGGTCGTATTTGAACCACCTTGTAATTACAAAAAGGAAACAGCTTGGCCGCAAGTCGAGGAAATTCTATTGGCTAATAGGCAGAAGATCAGAACTAACTATTGAAAACAAGCTATTGATATACAAAACTATTCTAAAACCCATAGGAACGTATGGTCTAGAATTATAGGGGACAGAATGTAGAAATAATACAATGGTTTCAATCCAAAACACCAAGAATGATACTAGGGGGTACCACGATCCATCACCAACGAGGCTATACATCAAGACCTTATGTTAAAAAGGAAATTCGTAAGTACGTGAGAAAATATAAATACAAATTAACAGTTCATCCGAATGTGTTCGCTAAACATCTTATGAAAAAACTAGAATAATCATACCCAATGTCAAATAGACTTTCTATGTAGACTAATTATAGAAGAGATACATCACTGGATGTTTTATCTGCATGTTATATTTGTATTTTGTAGTTATCAGACTTATTACTTAATGTTTATTTAAACAGTGTTTGAGTTGTAAAACAGATTGTAATAAAATGGAACGTTAAAAAAACAAATGACATATGTAGAGTTGTCATATTAAACGACATTAGGGTTACCCCCTGTAGAATGGGGGTTTGAGTAGACAAAAGAAATTGTAGTTCCATCATCTTGTAGTCACGTTTAATCCCCACTTTCATTTGTTTTTGGTAAAAATACACTCAACCCTATCTTAGCACGTTTCGTTTGCATATCAATCAATAGCGACTTTCGAAACGACTTGTATGTTAATTATTTAATTAAATTCATGATTCATTTGAAAGATTTACGCCCGTAAGATTTTTTTTTTTGAATAATTGCACGCCAACAGTTAAAAATAGTCAAATAAGAATGTTGTGGGGTAAAATTCACGACAGGTAACTGCACCGAATTCGTGGTTCATTTGTTTTCCACTCCCGTCGCAAACGCCTCTGGGTTTCAAAATGCATTTCCACTTGATATTCACGGAGCGGAGAGTAGTTTCTCCGGCCGCGAATCAGCTATTCGTTGCGCCAGCCGAGGCGCAGTAGGACTGAACTGGCTCGGCCGCCGTTAGTCATGTCAGTGCGATTGCTCGGCGCACTTTGCAGCTCGTAATTGCCGGATGCCTTTAAGTCAATGATCGCGAACTTGGTAGTGATGTAGTTTAAATGCCGTGCGAGTTCGTCGTCTAACATGGCAACTGCAACCCGCCGGAAGCGCGCCGCCGCCGCGCTGTGCGTCTTAGCCGTGACTTTTGCGACCATGTCGGAGGCCCGCAAAATGTGCAACCATGTGCATCCCAGACACTACCAGGTAACCTTCCTGCTCCACGATTTGCGCCGGAACGTCCCCCTGCCAAGGGAAGGCCGCGTCCCTGCCGCCGTCTTCATTGAATGCGCGCCCCCAGCAGTTTCTGGCGCCCATCTATCACCGCGATCGTTAGAACACCGCCAGGTTTCGTCGGGCACGGCGAGCTAAACTTGCAAATGGGGCCGAAACGACCCCAATTATGCGACCGTTCGCGTTATGAACTTGATACGGAGTGATAACTTCACGGTTAAAACTATGCCGACTGTCGCCCGCAGATTGAAATGCATCGCATTAATTGAATGCACATTATATATTAGTTCATAGCGACTCCTATATACAGGGCACTTCGACCGTAACTTTGCACGTCGTCCAAAGGAGTAATAAAATCTTCAGGGCGCTTTAAAAATACTAATCTAAATTCCAAAACCCAGAATTATAATTTTATGTAAAAGTTGCGGTGTAAATGAGAAATCATCACTTCAGCTAATGAAATACGTTTTGGAGGATAGCCGGTGTTCAAGCTGAGATTGAAAGGTCATACGATCGGTTCTCAGCAGCGGATTTTTTATGGCCGTAGAATAAGCGAAAATACGCATTTCAGGAAGTTGCAATTTGTTGTAATTTTGCCCGACTTCTTTATATGTGAACATTGTCATCATTGCTACGTTGTTAAATAACAGTTAGCTAACACGCTTTAGGGAACATTTGATGATTAAGACGATTTTCATTTGTTTTGTCTCGAATCTGTTAGACTTTTACTAAATTTTGATTATAATAGAACGGACCAAAAGTCATTTGGGAGGGCTATTGTATCTTGGTCCACCTTAAAGATTTTTTATTGAGGGATTGACAGGACCATTTCATATATAGGGCGTTCTAAAACAATGTTTAAATATTTATAGGTCATGTAGGATGATTGAAAAGTCTGTATGTACATAATATACAGATTAATTTGAATTTTCACCCAAATAGTGCAGTTTTTACCGATTACAATGTCGATATGATGTTTTTGTATGGTCGTACAATGGGAATGGTTTGACTGCACGTAGCGTTACCCAACCGGCAGCTGTCTTCGCATCTGATGTTCCAAACGGATTTTCAACGATGGTTTCCTGCAAGAAAGGTCTTTTAATACTGGACATCTGAGGTAGAAGAACAAATCTTGAATATTGTTTATGGAAACCCCGAAACAAGTGCTACAGGAATTTTAGTTCATGTGGGTATTTAGTTTGGAGAAACTTCTATCATATTCAACCATATCCAACAGGCACAAGCCCTTACGCCTCTGAATTTTTACAGAAAGCTATTTCGTTGTTAACATCCTTTTTACTAATGAAGTGGATTTCATTTTTTTTATTAATTAATGCAAATTTGCAATCTGCTTTTAGAACAATAAACAAATTGATTTACAATTTATAACGAATGGAGAGTTGTCTATTGGCAATACTCCGGAAATTAATTATTAATTACAAGCACGTGTAGGAGTAATATATGCTAAGTGTAAATATAAAAATCACTAGGTCATTGTCCTTTTAATCTTCTTTGCACTGCGGGAGGAGTACTTAAGCGGTTAACTAAATCATTAGGGTGCCCTGGGAGGCGATGTAGGTAGCTGATAGCTAATCGGCAGACCTCGTCATCTACGCAGGGAGAGTTTTATTACTGACGTACCATGGAGCGACATGATGTTATTTTAAGTATTTTGGACTGGATCCTTTGAGTTATTTTTACATTTGATGGCTTAGCACAACCACAAATTTGGACACCATATGTCCAAAGCGCCACTCAACCATCCGACAATGTCGCAGAATAGTTAACTATATGTAACATAATCTTGAAGAGAAAAATGTGTTTTTAGATAAACAAGCTCTTATATAAAATCAAAAACAGTTCTTTCAGTAAATCTACCTCCTAAAATCTTACCTAAGTTCCATTGTATTAACTCCGGTGTTCCGCAAGGTAGTGTCCTTGAACCACTCCTATATCTCCTCTATACTGTAGACGTTCCAACTACAAATACAACCTTAATTGCTACCTTCGCAGATGATACTGCAATAATGTCCTCAGATACTAATCCTGACACTGCATCTGAAAAGCTTTAGCTACACTTAAACCTTTTACAAACCTGTTTGGATCGTTGGAAAATTGAAATAAATAGGAATAAATCTACGCAAATTACATTCACTACAAAACGCACTATCTATCCACAAGTTACCATTTATAACCAATTTATTTCAATAAAAACCGAGATGAAATTCTTAGGACTGCGCCTGGGTCAAAAACTGACCTGGAAATCCCACATAAAAGCCCAACGATAGCAACTCAACCTAAAACAAACAATATGTATTGGTTAATCAGACGCAAGTCGCAATTGACTACAGAAAATAAACTGCTACTGTATAAAGTCATCTTAATGCCTGTATGGACATACGGGACCGAATTATGGGGATGTAGTAAATCCTCAAACACATCGAAGACGCTGCGCATCCCGGCCAGTGCTCAATGGTTCATTGGCAACGAGACCCTGTATAATCACCTCAGAATTCCATTCACAAATGATGTTATCAGGATTGCAATTAGAAAAAGTTGAAACCACACTTTAAACCACTACAATGAACTCACTGCTGACCACTACAACAGCCAGCCGGCGAATTGACTTCTAAAAAGGTAGCAACCGGAAGAGGTTCTAGAGGGTTTTCATTTATAGCAATTACAGCAGTGTCATTTGCGAAGGTAGCAAGCGTTGTATTGTTTGTAGTTGGAATATTGGCAGTAAAAAGGAGGTATAAAAACGGACTTAATACGCCATCTTGAGCGACACCCGATTTAATTGGATGGTATTTGGTCGTCTTGGTATTAAAGTTGACTTGGAAACATCTGTCAGTAAGATATGATTTTAGAAGAAGAAAATAAAGTGTAGCTAGGGTAAGTTTTAGTTTCTATAATAAACAATGACGCCAGACACGAACAAAAGCCTGTTTAATATCTACGAAGAGAGCTGTGCATAGTTTTTCCCTTTGAGATTTTTGATTGTTTCATTATTCTTTGGCTTTGTTGAACAGTCGAGTGATTTTCACGAAAGCCGAATTGGTATGGTGGCATTTTCTCATTTAAGTTCACTTTCTCCCATAATTCTTTTCAGTACCAATCATTCAAATGTTTTTGTCATGATGGGCAGTAGAATCATTGGCCGATGTGAAAATACGGCATTTATTGGTTTTCTTAGTTTATGAATCAATTATTTGGGTACATTTCCGAATTTATGGGTAACAGGTTAGCCTGAGAATACTGTTGTATGTGGTGATTAGTACACTGCGGAGCAAAAGTTAAGGGGAGGCATGTTTCTCGATAACTGCACAACCATATTGGATGAAATTCTCAGGGTATATACGTGACCTAATTACCAACAAAACGCACCCAAAAAATTTCATATAACCAATAAGTGTATTATATAAGTCCATAAAAATGCAAAAATCGCTGGTGCAAAAGTTCAGGGGAGGCAACAAAAATCAATCGATTTGACCACCCTTGGCTTCTAAAACGGCCACCAAACGCTTGTTCATACTCGCATAAAGGTTCCTGATCGTGTTAGGCTCAATTGGCTTGGCGCCACGCTTAATTTCGACAAGTAGATCCTTTTTGTTACGTAACTGACCGGACTCATAAACTTTTGCTTGCAGAACGCTCCAAACGTTTTCAATCGGGCTCAAATCTGGACCATATGTTGGCCACTCGGTCGACTGCACCTCTTCCTCAAAGAATCCGTCGCGAACAACTTGTGCCCAATGAACACGGGATCCATCTTGCTGCCAAGTCCATGCTCGGTTGCCCAATTCTCGTCTGACCCATGGAAAGAACGTTGTGCGGAGGTCCAAAATGTAATCTGATGCCTTGTAGTGGTTGCTAACTTCCTAAAAATATGCTTTTGAAATTTCAATAATGACCACATAAGTCCAGAAACTCATTTTGATCAACAAGTTGCCTTTGCTTGAAATTGCGCCCAAAACCATGACTGATCCTCCGCCCATTTGATGCTTGATTCGGTGCAATTGAGCATTTTCTGTGCCGTAGGAGCCCATGTTGTCTGGTCCATCCAAATTGAAACGTTTTTCATCACTGAAAATCCATCGGTCAAAATCGGTACCAGCAGTCAAATGGTGTCTTGCAAATTTAAGCCTATCCTGTTTGTGCTTCTTTGTCAGCGGCAGTTTTTTCTTGATAGGTTTGTAGAACACATCATTGCGCTTCAACTCTCTTTGAATAGTCCATTAACAGACCTTGTCCAAACCCAAGTGATCCTTAATTGAACGTGAGATAACACGATGATTTGGTTGAACTTCTTTGACAACTTCGCGTTTTATGTGGCGGACATCGTGTTTTGTCAGCTTCTTAGGACGTCCCATGGGCTTTCCGGTCTTTTGGTCTTCATTTCTGATCAAGCGGTCAACTGTATTGTGTCCAACTTTGCATTTTTTGGCCGTCTTTGTGTAGCTTTGAAGAATGGCATACTGAGCACGGATTTCGGCTTTCTTCTCTTCGGAAATCATCTAGAAATATGGGTTATGAGTATACTATAATAGGTGTAAAAATAAATAGTGCGCGCGGTAACAAATATATAAAAAATCAAATTTTGTTGCCTCCCCTGAACTTTATCACCAGTGATTTTTGAATTTTTCTGATATTGTATAATAAATTTATTGGTTACATGGGACTTTTTCGGGCGCTTTTTGCTGGTACTTAGGCCAAATATATACCCTGAAAATTTCATATAATTTGGTTGTGTAGTTATCGAGAAACATGCCTCCCCTTAACTTTTGCTCCGCAGTGTAAAACTAACGTTGTTCTTGGAAGTTGCTCGAGTATTATGCATGTTTTTATCTTCGGTTGACGAGAAAGACTATTGGCAAAACTATGGGTCATGGGGTATTTAGGAAATTTTCGTATTATTTGTTTTCGTACTTTGTTGAGGTGGATTAAAGATTTACGATAAATGTTCTGAGAAGTTTCATGTTTTTTTCCCGGGCTGTCCTTCCCCCGGTGCCGTCTTACTTTCTAATAGGGGCGTGTGGGATTGATGGTTTTTTGAACTTTTTAGATGCCTTCCATATGAAGTGATCTTCCTTTGACAAGTTGCAGATATAAGTTTTAAACGTGGCATTCCGTATTTTTTGAAGAGCTACTTCTAGTTTTCTCGCTAACTTGTTACATTCGTTTCTGTTTCGACGAATAATAGAGCATGGTCTGTTATTTTGTTGTCTCGTGTTGTACTTGGACTAAACTTTCTGGATACTTCTTGGATTAAACAAGTGCACTATTAATTTTAAGGTTAAGATTGATATTTTCTTCAATGTAGGTTCGGAAGTAATTCCAATCTGTTTTAGGTCTCGTCAGTTTAGAAACTTCAGGTCTATTGATAATGTGGGTGCTAAGGGTAGCAGTAATGGGAGTGTGGTCTGTTAAGAGGTCTCATTTTGATTCACGAAAAAATTGATCAAACCAGGAATCTTATTGTGATTATTTGGCCAGTAAGTTGGTTCGCCAGTGGAATGGTGGGAGTAGTTGCTGTTTGTGACGGCTTCTCATAATTTTCTGCCTTTAATAGTGATTAGTCTTGATCTCCAATTTGTGTTTTACATTCTAGTCCACGCCAATAATGAATTTATTGCCTAATTGATGAAACACTGCTTCATGGTCATCAATTTCGATTGTTATACTTGGTGGACCGTATATGGCTGAAATGTTGAAAGACCAAAGTTTTGCATTAGTATGAATTATTACAGATTGTATTTTATTAGTTTGATGTTTAGGTATATAATAATTACTTCTGGTTCACCATGTGCCGTACCGTCGGGATATACCTTTAGATTTTTGCCATTGAGTTTAATTGTGGTTTCTCCACATTTAACATGTGCACTGGATGATGCTTTTCCTTTATTAGGAGGTTCAACATTTATTCCCATGTTATTCAGGAATTGCAAGTTATAGGTTGCCTTGTTTTGTTGTGGTTCGAAGTTAACTCTGTACCTAATGTTTGTAATGTTACGGGCAGCATGTTCTTTTCTTTTGATTCTTGTTGAATTTCTGCGACCGATATAATGTAAGTTCTGAATGACCACCCGATAAGCTTTATCTTCCTTTTTTTGATAGGTGCGGTGAGTTATCTTTTTATTGTTTAGATCTCTTAGGAGTTTTTCATATGGGTCGGGTCAGATTGCACTTATTTTTATTATATCATCTGGTAAGGCTTTACAATGATGTTTCTTTTTCTCTTACATGTGAAATTTTTTTTATTTACTACGCCATAAACGAAAATATGAGGTGGTTTGGGAATTTTTTGTGTTTGCTCAATTTGTTTGGTGTTATTGTTTATAGTTTCATTTACTAAAATATTAAACCTGACGTTATTATTTTCGATGTTTTAGTTGTATTTGTTTTTTGTACTTTTTGTCTTTTCTTTTTGTTATTATTATTCATTTCATTGTTAAGTTGATTTGATGATTTCTGCGTGTAACTTAGAATTTGGAAATTTAATCGCTGGGAGCTACTGGGTAATTCAGGATATCGGAACCTGCAGTTTTTTTAGTGATGGGAATGTTGTTTGGGATGACTGAATGTTTTGTTGGTATAAAGGAAATTGAATAAATGATGCTTGCTGCAATTGATCGTTATATTGATTAACAAATCTCGAATTTGTGTTGCAAGGAAAATTCATTTTGTATTAATAGGCTTTATAATTATTGATTAGTATGTACACTTGACCGTTAGGTCGCACTATCTGCACTTTATCACTTGGCCTTTCGCCTCTTAATGGCGCGCTCTCACTTTACCAGAAACGGAACGTCCTTGCTCGTTGAAAGTCAAACGCGATCTATCGTTTTACTAAATATGGGATTTTTAATTTTCAGGATAATCATGTTTGGTCTGACGAGAATCTCAAACCGTCGTTAAATCTAGTCATCAACAGATGATTATCATATCTAGTTAGATATGATAGAGGAGTAGGTTGTTAGGACCAGTTGTTTTACCACAACGCTTAAGGGGAGTTGGTGCACCTTATCTCCGCAATGTTAAATTTGCTATCTTTATAGTGATTTCTCTATGAAACTATCAATTCTATGGTGTTGAAAGTTGGTACCCAAATAGATTGATGGTTTTTCTACAAATTGACATTTTTTTTAATGTTTTAGGCTACAAACATTAAACATTTTTTTAAGTAAATAAAGAAACACTCATTTTACACAAGAATATATTTAGATATTTGGAAGTTTTTGAGTTAGAAACTTAAAAATATGTCAATATATTCTACAGTTACCACAGAACAACTGGTAAAAATTTCAAGCTAGTAGCTTACACAGTTCTTGAGAACAACATGATTGAATCTTTGAAAAACTTAGTTGCGAAAAAAGTGAGATGCAGATATGTGCTATGTTACTGCATCCCTGGTCCATATTCAGGGTCATCTGGATCATTATCTTTATCCTCCTGTGCGTTTCTTTTGTTCCTGTTTAGTACCCTGAAATTTTTGTTGGTCACATCAGCTTGCAGATCTACTGCACCAGCTGCCTCCATTCCACTGACTCCAGTGTAAATACTTTTGCACCCACCACTGTTTTTATGTTGTTTCAATTTCTGTTCACAATTCTTTACAATCTCACACTTTTGACAGTATTTACTCAAGGGTTCAACATCTATGAGCTTTCCTGTATCAATACTTGTTGCAGAAACTATACCGTTGGCACTTGTATGTTCTCGCTTCTGCGAAGTCAAATCAGTAGAACCTTTTCTACTGTACAAAATTATTCAATACACTTGCCAGTATTTGAATATTAATTATATGGTTCACTTGGTTGAATTATTCATTGTCACACTCATTATTTTTCTCACAATCAGTGAAAAGTGAAAAGGAGGCCGTTACCCGAACTGTCATAATGACATTTAAATCACATTTAAGACCTTTAGAGATGATTATTACAAAAATAAGTAAAGGTATATTATAAAATAGACTATATAGAACTCTAATACACAAAAAACAAAAAAAATCTTTTTTTGATAACAAATGATGTACCACCTCCTCTTAACAGGGCTTGGATATCTTGATTTCGTGGAAAATACTTTTCCTGAACTTTTGGGAGATTTGTCTTTTAATAAGAGACCAAATCTCTTGCTTATACAAGATGGAGTTTTACTGCATTTGAACGACGCATTTCTTGAGTGATGGATCGGGGTTATTTAGTTTATGCAACACCTGTGAATGGCCTTCCAGATTTATTGATATATAATTCAAACAAAACCCTTTTTTTTAAAGGGTGCAGGTTTCTTTTGAACGAAGATGTAGGTCCTATGTAGACATGGAAGGACAATAAAACAAATTATGCTATTGCAATAGAATCGCTGTTATTTCGGGCCTAACTATATAAAGACTTTTTAATGTTTTCGACCATACTACATGCCCTATAAATATTTAAACGTTGTTTTTGAATACCCTGTATATTGCTTGATATTTTTTATTTTTTTCACATAAGTTTGTCTATTGCTCTCCAGTTTCTTTTCTTATTGTTTTCAATTATCTTTGTATGTTTCCAAACCATTTGAGTCTTTATGCTTTTATGATTTTGTAACCTTCTCCTCTCTTCATCTTTTTCTGTTATAGGATCATTAAGATTTATTTTCGGAGAGCACATTCCTTCAGAAGCATAGATTACTGACGATTTTCCGGCATCTTTATCTACCACAATCTCTGTGTTTCTTTCGAATACATTCTTTCAGCCCCGGGGTAGAGAGCTTCTTATTTTTCTATTGTGGATTTGATTGAAGGGTTCTATGAATTTCCGTGAATATATGGTGAAGGCCGATCCTTAACCGTTTCCCGAGTGGTGATCACTCGTTCACTTAAACACACTGTAGAACAGCATAACAATAGACTTGAGTAGTGCTATTACCCAACAGTCTTATTTTTGCAATATTGTTGTATAGTGATTAGAATTTGCCTTTTTATCACTACATTATGTCTTCGTGAATGGGAGAACCTTCAGTTAAGAAGATCATCACTGAAAATCATTGGAATTCTTCATGTCACTCGATGTTAGTGCAGACAAGTTAAATTTAAACAGGGTTTTGGGTATTTTATGCTATCTTCATAAAAAGGGCTAGGTTTGTCTTGGAGCCATTTGTACAGGAATTTCTCTACTTTATTGTTGCAAGGGCTGAAGTCGAAGTTATAAAGAGGGTGGTACACTGTCCTATACATTTGCGCTAGTTTGACTTGAGCTACGGTTTAAGTGTGGGAGTGAGTATTGTTTAGAAGAATAATAAGCACATTTTTGATTGAAACGTCTCATAGGCGGTTTTTACTTTCAACAGTAGATGGCAGTAACATGGAGATATCAGTGAAAATCAAATTTTTGTAATCGTAAAACATGTAAGGTGTAAGGTCGTCTTTTTTTTTTGAGATATCTTAAAGCTACGTAGACTTTTGTTTAGCTTAAGCATGCGGGGACCCATCTTGCAGACACTTCAACAATCTTTGATTATTGGATGGGCACTATGTTCTTTGGCGTATATTTTGTCAATTGTCAGATCAGTTTGGCTGTTCAGTAACTGCAGTTACTCCTAATGATGCCAAACTAGCTTACGTTTATACGCTAATATCTTCCGTTCTAATATTACCGGTAGCGGTGCAGAAAAGTTGCTTTCAATAAGATTGCGAATTAGAATAGCGTTCGTCATGTAGCGATCATCTTACACCATTTGAACAACTAGTCCCTTGGCAAGGTATCCCTTCCGTAGTGGTTTAACATTTTCTTCTATTAAAAACTTAGTAATATTGTAGTACTGGTTGATCAGTGAATACGATTGCCACTGACTAGTCTACGCAAATACACTAATAACTTCCGAACTAGTGTTGCCATACCTGCAGTAGTACATATGTCTTTGTAATAAATAAGTTTGCGAATTTCAGTAGCGTTCGTTTCGTAGCGAACATTTTATGTCATTTGAACACCTCGTTTCTTGACAACCTGTCACTACTAAAATGCTTTAACATTTTCTTCCATTAAAAGCTTGACTATAATGTAGTATGGACTGCTCAGACAATGATATTGCTATTGAGGAGCTATTGGGTAGCTTTCGCAAACATTAATAAGTGTTGCCGTATCGACAGTGGTATAAAAATCTTTGCTACCAATAAGCTCGCGAATTCAAGCGTTCGTCTGGTAGCGAACATCTTATATCATTTGAATACCAAACCAAAACCTGGTTAAGCACCATGACTTCTTGTTGGTAATGAGAATAATCACCAAAGACTTGAGAGACTTCAAAGTTTATTATAGAGTGTAACATTATTGAAGACGAGCAGTTTCGACCGAAGCATCGACAAAAAAATTTCGACCGGAGTTGTATTTTTCAGAATATCAAAAGTTAGTATTTCTTTTTCACTGACGTAATTGGTCACATCCTTTTTCAAGGAAAATTTGTTCTTTCTCATTTCTCTTTCAGGTACCCTCAAAAAGGCAGTCATGGTGTTGGCTTGTTCATTCTAATCTATCTATTTGGAAAGCTTTTATTCAAGAAGACGCAAATACTTACATTCTATTGTAATAGTGTACCATCTTATTGAAACATCCATGGCTGAAAATTAACTGGCTGTGGTGCAATGTACAACTCCAATAAATTCTGGTAAATTGGTGCTGCGATTGTGGATTCAATAAAAAAGAACGACTTAAAAATGTCTATTAATTCTCGCCATACAGTGATTTTTAGGTCTCCGACATGCTGTATCACATTTGGCTACTTTCATCTCTGTTTACTGATTGTCCAATACTTGGTTTTTTATCTACTTATATAATTTTTGGGTTAGCTCTTCTTCGTTACTTGTCATTTACTTCGATTTCTTCAATAATTGTTGTTTTGTTTCTTGTGTATTGGTTGCTTTCATTACTTTGGCTTATCCTGCTTAATAGTTTATATTCTTTTATTTCATATTTTTACTTATAAGCTTTTATTCCAACTCATTTACTTGGGCTACGAACTATTCTGTTATATATTAGACCAGTTTTTATATTTTACTTTCTTTTATTATCATCTTTATTAAATAATGGGTAACTGTTTAGTACTTTGAGGCTTTTAAAGTAGTTGTTTTATAGAAATCTTTGTTATAGGTTTAGGAATGCATTGTATCTCTAATGGCTCATTTGCAACCCCTGCACCTCTTGTTACAACTCTTTGAAGTATAATTTTGTTGAAGGTTTTTGTACGAGTCTTTTAACTTCTTTTTACAGCCCTTTGGTGCTGTAAAAAGCGATGTAATAAGATATGCAGGGGTTGCATATGAGATTTTTTATGGGTGGGGGTGGGGGGTAGTAGAATATGTTTTCTGAGCGATGATGGAAATTTTCATACTAAAACCATATCTATAAAATAATTGCTTCAAAAGCGTTAAGGTAATAGATAGATAACAAATAATGTTATCGACAGAGTGAGTGTCTGTCAAAATCCCTTTTCACTTCCAATTTTTAGATATATTTTCTTCTATAGTATTGATAGTGTTTCGTCATTTAAATTAATTTAATTATTTTCTTCGTTTTGTATAGTTTCTTAAAATTAGTAAATACTATGCGGAGTCCTGGGCTTTATTCGTATGTGTTCTGCGGCATTTACTTCATTACGAAAGTTGGTCTATAGTGGATCCTCTTATAGTAAAACTATTGATATACGCCTAATTCTTCTTCTTATACTTTATATAGTCTATTCCTTATTACTATTATCTTATAAATTACACCTTGGTGAGCTATCTCCCAATAACTGTTGCAAACAGTCCTTTTGTCTTGGGCAACATAACCGTCATCTTCAACTGGTTAGGCATGTTTTCTTCCTGCTATTTCTTTACCAACTGAGCAGTCATTTTCTTTACACTTTGGCCATGTTTTTTCAAAAATTCTCTCGCGCTTTTGTTTTTTAATTTCTTTATTACATCAATTAGTTCTTATTTAGATGATAGTTTTTCGTGCTTATCTTGTTCTTCCTCTATTTCTTGTTCATATAACTCTTCGTAGTACTGAACTATTTTGTCTAGTTTTTATTCCCTTCCACCTATCGGTAGTCTTGTTTTGTTCTTTACATATTGTGTTATCTCTGTCTGGATTTGTTTATTTTTCTTTGCTTCTCAGTAACAATTTTGTACCTCTTTGTTAACATAGTTTTTTTTTACTATTTTTGTAGTTTCTTATCCATATATCATTTCTTCTTCCGATACATTTGTCTTATCGAATTTCTTGGTCTATCACAGTTACTTTTGTTTTTACCGTGCTTTGTTTTCCCTCTCTAAACATTTCTCAGCCTCCTCTGTAATGATTCTTTCACTTCCGTTTCATTCTCTTCGTGTGTTTTATGATCGCGAATTATTTTGTAACGTTTCTGCTAAAATTTCTTTAAAATTCTTTTTGTCTTTCCTTTTTGTTGTTGTATCTTTATTGTTGTTAGCATAGGGTTCAAATTTTCATCTATCCCCCCCCATGAAGTAAAACGTTTTTTACTTTCGTGGCGTGTTTTCTCTCTTTAATCATGTGGTCTTTTTGGTTCTCTGTCTTGTCGTCTGGTGATGTTTGTTATTTTGTGGATGTCTTTGAAATCAAAGATATTCATCATTATCTTTATGTTTATTTCCATAGCAATTGTCATTACTTTCTAAATATATACTTAGTTTCGTGAATTTACTATTAATCTAAGTTTACATACCCGGTCTGCAATGCTTTGAAAATTTACTATTAAATTCTTAATTTCCTCTATATCTCTTAGTTCAGTTTAGATTATACTTCCTCGTAGTTATTATTAAATTTTTATTGCTCCCGTTTCATACATACTCTTTATGTTCCATGTACATATTCTAATCATGTTTATATTCCTTATCGTTGTTTGGTTGTTTTCTATAACCATGCTTGTCATTTTATCTTTCTTCTTCTGACTTTTTTATTTGTTTCTGCATTTTCTCTTCTTTTTTCGTTAAGTCGTTGCTGATGTAGATTTTCTCTTTGAATTATTTAATGCGTTTTTGCATCTGCTGTGAGCCGTGTCCAGATTTCTATAATACAATAATTAATTTTTTTTCTGCTACATATTTGTTTTTATATTAATCTCAGTGTCTGTTCCTTTGCTACAATTATCTTATAAACAGCTAGATGTTTAGGGATTATGTTTTTGTCAATCAATGTCTCACACTTGAATTGTGCAAAATTTGAATTGACTCCGTGGGGAATCTTCAACGTTAAAACTTAAGTAAAAACTAGAGAACATGAGAAATATATTGGCGAATTAATCTTTATTTCTAATTGACTAGCTTGGGATAATCCCGGACTAAAATTTGGAACTAATAAGTGAAATTTATGTATATAGCACTCTGGATTTTAAAGAAACTCTTAACTCTATTATTTTACTACCATTTGTATATTCTGTTATTCTTCGTTTCTTTTTTTGAACAGGCGCAACGGCTTATAATTTTTGCTCTTAATCACTTCGCATTAACCCGATTAACTGACGATAGTTATTTTTTCTAAATTCATTTGTCCTCTTTTCTTTCCTAGGTAACCAATTGATAATTGTTTTGGGCCATCTCTCCTCACTCATGTTAGTGTTCTGTTTTTTTAGTATATTTCTATTTTACGTTTCAACTTCCATGTGTGTATACTGTAGGTTTCATTTCGTGAAGTCTAGTTCTAGAGTTCTTATTGTCTCTGATTTTGTTTGTCATAAGTTATTGTTATGCTTTCGGAAATTGTGTTTAAAATTTTTCTTTGTTTTTTTTGACAACATTTTAGTTTTATGTTATTCCGTGGAGTGCTATGGTGGGGCTTTTTCTAAATTCATTCTGTATTTGATGTTATTGAACCTAAATATATTCGACTCCCCTTCTTCTCATTGAGTTTCATAGTTTATATGATGTGCATTGTCATGTTTTTTCTAAATCTACAAAAGTAACGTGTTACTGGATTATTCTTTATAATTTATCTGGTACAATGGATATTGTCGATACATGATCTTCTCGATCTAAAAACACACTATTCTTCACTAAAATTCGTAATACTTTTCTCACTCTGAGTTCTTTATTACTCTTGCAAATAGTTCAAAGTCGGTAAATATACTGATACGTCGATAGTTTAGGCATAGGGTCTTATCTCTTGCTTTGTGTATTGATAGGATTTGTTTCAATCTGTTGGTGCAGTTTCTCCTCTTTCTATTTTTTGAAACATTTTCGTTATTATTTATATGAACTTATTTTCTTCGCATTTTACTGACTCATTTCTGATATCACCTGGGCTTTCCAATTTATTACATATTTTTCCCTATTTCTATCTTCTCTACAGTTTCTTGTTTTTCATCTGTTTCTTCTGGCTTTGTCATATATTATCGTCTTCGTTCTTATAAAAGTGACTTTTGACTATTTTACTATTTTTAATTTTATTTTTTGTTTCTTGTAAATTTCGAATTGCTTTCCATACTTCTTTAGATTTATTAAATACTATTATGTTGTCCATGTTTCTGCACACATTGTCCCAATGTTCGTTCTTTTCTTATTTTATGTGCCTTCTGCATTCCACGTAGTGTGGTCTTGAATTTGATATCTTAAGTGTTGTCCATACATTATACTTTTCTTTTTTTTTGTTTTTCCTCTTAATTCAATACCAAGTATTTAATTTTGTTGCTTTTTCTTCTATACTTTCTTTGCTGCTATATGTATATTAGCTTTTAGATGTTAGTGTAATTTATTTGACATTTTTTCACTATATTCTCATCCATTTAGGAGTATATTTCTGTATAGGTATAACTTTCTAACACTTCCATGCCATAGAAGTATAACTTTATAAATATGCTTTGTTAGTTCTTTTCTTTGCGTTTGTTTTTGTTCCTCAGTTTATTTTTATTGTTTTTAATTTTTTACAGATAATTATTCTTATAATTAAGCTGTGGCCTGATCCGCATTTTGATTGTTTGTATTCTCTAATATCTTTTATTTTCATCTTTCAGTCTCCCCGTTTTTCCGTTATCATTCACTATCTCTTCTCCAAAGCTTGCTACCGTCTCTCTTTGTTCCCCACTCTACTTTGTAGGTCTCCTATTATATTACGTTCATTCTGGTTATTGTCCTTTTCTATTTTTTGTCCAAGATATTGAGTAATTCATTCTTTTCATTTACATGTATATCGTTATTTATAGTATATTCCCCTAAAACTGTCATAGTTCATCCATGTATTTCCAATAAACGGCTTTTAATTTTATCTCACATTTTTTTTGTTTATCCATTTCGTTTTAATTAATATTGACACACCACTTTTCGCTTTGTCATTTTTTGTATGCCACTCCATAAATGAATATAATCTGTTTGTTTCCGTTATTTCTTCTTTCGTTTTTGTTGCCAACCCTTGTACGTTCCACGTTACAGCTCTTAAGCTTCTTTCCCGTTCTCCTTCATTCATGTCCAGTTTATTTTTCTTCCAATCATGTTTTGCTTAAAATTTAAAGGTGGGTATTGAGAATTTCGTACAGAATTGCCCCCCTCCCCCTCCATCTCCAGTTATAGCCTCACGACACAGCCTCTTTATGGAGAATATTCTAGTTCAATCGCCCACTTTGAGTCAGATGCTGTTGCTAGTTTTGGCTCGTTCCCGGTATTTTATTGTCCAGATGAGCGTTTCTTCATTTCTTCTATCAATCACTTGTGTAAGTTCCTTAATGTATTCAAATGCTTTTTTCCGTTAAAGCGCACTTACTGGTGTTGCATTGCCTACTAACATGCTACTTAAATACTATGCCACACATACCCATGGGTTTAGTGAGACTCGAATTCACCTGCCCCAGCTCGTGGACAGAGGAATAATGATATTGACATCTGAGTTACGGCGATAGCCATTCAAATACATGCGAACACTTTGCTGTTAGGAATCTTATATAATGGAATTAGCTGTTTTTCTGTTCTAAATTTTGGAGTTTTTGATGTTTCACCTATACTTGAGTTATATATTAACAAAACCCAATGGCATTTAAAAAGGGGCACTTATCAAAGCTACGGGTTAGCTCCCTTTATGTTTATTTATTGTCCTTGATAAACAATCTAACCTATTACACTGCTATGTACAAGTTACTTGTAGAACATTAGTGCGCGCTTGCCTCGAGCTATGGGCTAGGTTTAAATCTAATAGGCAGTAACAAAACTAGGGACTGACGAAGCTTTATAAAACCTTTTATAGGCTATGATAAATTTATAGGTTACAAGTTTGCTTTTGGGTTACATTGAATAAAGATTTTGGAATTGTAGTAGTGTATTCTTGTGTTATTAATTTATTTTACCTATACTGAAGGTTCTGTTTGAATTCTTCTTTGTAGTTATAATAAGTATTATGCTAAACAAAATTAGGGGTAGGGAATTTGTAGAGAAACTGAAATATTTTGTCAGAAAAGTCTGCTTAAGGTGATCGAGAGCATTTAGTACAGTAATTTTTTGGTACATTAACGCGCTTTACGTTGTTTTGTAGAAATGATTGTAGTACTATAATATTCGTTATTACTCAGACAACGCGTTCCATTTCTGTAGCTTCGTTGCAACTCTTGCACCTCTTGTTATAATGCTTTGAAGTTCGGCGTTTTTAAATGTATTTAACAAGCTCGAAATCGTTTTGGGATAAGTTCCTTCTAGTTACACTAATAACAGTGTTTCAAACTTAAAATAACTGCTTCAAGTGCGTCAAGGTATTAAAACATTACCTCTAGTAATTCAAAACTTGGATATTTTTTTTGTAATGTTTTGATGTTTTTATATATTGTGGTATTATATAAAATTATTTTAACTATAAAATGACGGTTATTCCTTGTGTATGTTGCATAGCATTTGTGATGTTTGATTTCGATTGAGTATGTTTTTTGTGTGTTGAACAGTTTTAGTATTTTGTTTATAATGCTTGATGATAATGTTTAACATCAGTTCTAGACAGGTTTTTTTCGTAGTTTGACAAAACGTAACATAAGTTGGATGGCATTGTGAGCTTTTCTGCAATGACAAAGGTAATGATAGTTTTCCAAATATATGATCCAGTAGGATAGTCCATGTTTCATAGTAAGTTGTGGATGTGCAATCTTCTAAATGTTGAAGTCCGTTTGTGTTAATAATAGTAGAATGCGATATGGTATAGTAAACATTCATAAAACATGATGATACTTTTTAAAAAGAATTGTTTATGGTCAAAATATTTTATAATTAACGAGATAAAGCTAAGTGAAGAGGAAAGTGATATGAGAGAGTGTTTCCGACATTGAATTCTATCAGCATTTGATAATTTAGTCATTTATGTGACTCAGAAGAGCATTTTTTCACAATTTGCACTTTCACATAGCGTTAATACGTGCAATCATTGCATGATATTTAAAGGTAATGGAAAAAATCCGAAGTAAAACAGAATTTTCAGTTTTTTTTTTAAACAAAAGAAACTGATATTTGAAAGATTAGGTTTTACTTTAGAAAATAAATATTTTTGACAGAGGTTGTTCGGAATTAAATTATGGAGGATTCGTGTCATCAGTTTGGCTATTTTTTTTGTTTTGAATATTTCTGTGCTTTAATTTCTGAAATTATCGGTTTGTGTATACATTTTATACTGTTTGCGATCAGTTTGTTATAATGAAAAGTATTTTGATTCTAGAAAAAATAAGTTGCTTTGCATCATTGGTCAATTCGTACTGACTGCTTTATATGGATTTTTTTTAATAGGATAATTTATACATACATTATTTATTATTATATTACAGTTATTTCTGCCTTGTAAATCTACGTCTCTGTGACTTGACCAACAGATAGAAAAGAAGCAAAAACTGTGGGTCCTACAGTGCTAAGCATTATGAGCAGAAATGGTAAGTGAACATGATCTAATTGTTGGATCAGAGACATCTCAGTCTTTCTCAAATTAACTGTTAGTGATGTGACTGTGTATTGGAAACGTTACATCACAACCACAAAAAACACTGTCGGGTAAAACACATATAGTGACAGAAAAGACCGTGGAGCACTGATAAACGTGGATCGCCCGTCATCTTATTAAAAATCATTCAATAGTTTTGTATACTACCGGTTGTTCAGCTAGCTAAGCGTTCCCTATAGTTATATAAAAAACGACAGTACTGGATTGTGGCGACTCATGCTTTATTATGTATCAGCCTGAGGGAAAGGTTTGGGTGTGGCGAATATCTGAAGAACGACATTTGCTAGAATGTACAATTCCAATTGAAATTTGGAGGATATGACGTTATGATATGGAGATGTTTTCCATGGAATGGAAGTAGAGAAAAATCTAAATGCAAAAATGAAAGCTTTGGGATGAACACTTTGAGAACCCACATCACGAAATATTATTAGGGAGATGTACCCCTATACAGACGTTCTAATACATTGATTGAAAGTCATTGAAGCAAAGATTGAACCGACTTCATATTGATATCAATTACTTAGAACCTGTGACAAAGTAAGTTTGATGACAGTTTCGAGTAGGTTTTTCAAGACTTCTGATCAGATAGTGTGCACTACTGAATTTGTTTTTGGAAGATTAATATGTTTTATAACACACCGCAACTATGATTTTTATGTTAACCTGCTAGTATCTCGGTTGACGTCATACTGCTCTGCAGTTATTTATGGTGCACTAATATAACCTACATGATAATACGCGTAGCGGCTTTGTTAGCTTAATTTAAAGCGGAGTGGGCTGTAATTAATTTAATAAGACGGAAAGTTTGTGAAGGACTAATGCACGTTTAATTTGGTCGTCGCTCAATCTGGGCTTGATTTATTTGCGTTTAATTAAACCAGTGGATAGGTGAACACATTTCCGAACTAGGAAAATGAAATATTGCGTGTTATGTTGAAAAGCGGCCTGAAAGTAGAACGCATTTGTTTAGAAAACGGAACTGTTGGTATTTGGAGCGTTAGTCAATAATTTTAAATGTGCATTTTATTTTATAAGTGTGCTAAAAGGTAATGGCCATAAAACTGAAAAAACAATCCAATGGAATGTTTACAAGTATTTACTTTGTATATTAAAATATACAAGATTTGTTTTTGGCTAATAGACAATCCTCATGTGAGAAGAAAATTCTTTATCTCAATATGTTTTTTACTTTGCGTTTATCTTCGGACTGAAGAAGAGATCCGATATAAACATTGGCTAAAATAGAAAGGGTTGTAAGAACTCGAAATTTTTAAATAAACAATGTATATAGTGGTAAAAAATAACAAATTTATACAAAAAATGAAAAAAAAACAGAAAAGGAGGTCATAATTACAGAATAGTGGCAATTTTTGGAAGAGTTATTAGAAAGGAGTGAAAAATTTAGACATAAGGAAGAAACAAGATAACATGAGATCACAATTGAAGAAACAACAGAAGCATTGGAAGATAAAAGTAGGAAAATTAGATAAAATGCAAATTAACAAATGAAGGGGTGGAAAATATAAGAACGGGGTAGATGATATTGCAGGGGTTTGTATTCGATAAGAGGAGTAAGGAAGACAACATAATTGAGTTTTGCGATGACTTGATATTGGGCACCAATCTTATTTTCTAATAAAATAAGGTTACTAATATTGTAAATAATAACAGGGGGGACAAAAAGCACTTATAGGTGTAAAATAAATCCAGATTAGTTCAACTAGCTTTAATTACAAAATTTATAAGGTTAGCTAATTGTTTAAACAAGGTATGGGAGTTGACAGAGGTATTTGGAAGAACATCACTTTAAAAGTATGTGAAAATAGAAGAAAAAGCAGGATAATACTGATGCTAATGATTGAATTATGTAAGCAATGTTTTTATACTATAGCAGAAAAACTAACTATAAAAATGGTTATGGAAATAGAAATATAAGATCAAAGATAGAGTAAAATTTTTTTAAAGGTATCTATGTATTTGATTTAAACAAGGTGTAGATTAACAAAAATATGAATCTACATATTAAACTTTATTAGCTTTTTGAAATCCGACGCTCGAAAGGGCGTGAAGGATTAGAGAAGAAGAAGCTTTAATGAAGAGAAGGCTGGAGAGAAGATTACATCTTTGTTTAAGAAGAGGAGCGAGTATCGGAGCATACTATAATTCAAAAATTGAATATAAATTGTAAAGTCAGTTGAATGAAATTTATAAAAAGCACAGTCCATGAGATTAAGAAACACATATATGGCCATATTTAGAAACCAAGATTAAAATGGTATAGACACATGAAGAAAATACTAAAACATTATATTAATACTTCAAAAAGGACATTTAAAAGATGCGAGTAATAGAGTAAAAGAATTAACAAACATTAACTAAACAGTCGAAGAGGATCTTAATAGTTTTTGAATAAGTAGGGAAGTTTTAGTTTTCTCTTTATTAGAGCGTATAAAGGAAGAACACACATAGAAGGAAAGCACGCAATTTACTACAATCTCATTAATCTCATTTAAAGACAAAAATAAGAGAGAAAGGACATTACGAATTGAATAATATTAGTTATAGCCGAAGGACTTTCGGAGGGAAAAACGAGGAACGAAGACGAGAGTAGATTGTATTGAATTAGATGTTTTGAGTGTCTGTTGTGAGCTACTAGACAGGATGTGCTTTTAATAATTGAAAGAATAGTATAGCCACTTTTTATGTATAATCCAGTGATAAAGGTTTTGAATAGATTTTCTGGTTATATATGAATTGCATGTAACTGCAGATTGACGTTTAATGTTTTGGGGAGGCAAAATACAGTCTATCTATTGGGTCTACGGCCATATAGGAGCAAAGGGAAATGAAGTGGATTGAAAGAAGCACATAAAGTGAGATACTGAAGACTTTGAAATTATTGTTCTGAGAGAATTTAAAAATCTACTTAGCAAACAGGCGGACAAGAAGACGAAGAAATACTCTTTGGATTTCAACCGAATTCATAACAGGACGCCTAAGGTAAAATGATTACCTCAAAAAAATGTAGTAAAATAAAACGAATAATTTTTCACAAAACCAATATATATTTTAACCAAGTGTAGAACGATTATTCATGGAAGCTGGAGACTCTTTGGGAAACCCAACACAACTCTAGAGGAAATAAGACTGCTGTCGAAAACAGTTATTTGCTTACTTAAAGATGTGGACTAATAGGGAGTACTTTAATACAGTAGAAAGAACGATAGTTCTCACAACATAGTGCAACACATTTTAGTTATTATATTCTTTTGGGTAAAGTTTAAGGTCAGTGAGTCAAAATATGTAGCCTTTACTTTTATGTGCTTAAGAGAACTGGTTGTGTTTTTTGCGAATGAGAACATACGGCATCTTTTTTTGTAAACTGTTAGGGAATATAACGCAGCCTGACTGGATGAATGAACGAGGATACTTCTTGAAAAGTTAGTTTTTAGGGATAAATCTACATTACAATACTCATGCATGATAATTTTGGGCCATTGAATATTCCATGCTTTTTTAAAATATCGAAGAAACATGTCGGTGAGAATATGCATTATAATGGTCAACCTAAGCTTTTTATTATCACTGAACTGGCGACCATTTAACGTTTTAATGCCCTAGGTTGTCATGGCATTGAGGTTAGGTAATCAACTTGGTCAGTGCAGAACAATGATCTCGTTTATATCGAAAGAGAGTCAAAGAGTCGGCGACGTGGAACTGATGTTCTGTAGGAAAAACCATCGTAATTCTGTGTTATTTGTAGTATATGGTCTTCTGATGTTTCCCTGATGTGCCGCCCAAATCATCACCGGTGCTTCACCGAATCCATGTTTTGACAAAACTTCTCATTCTTCGCGCAGGTCGTGTTAAATTTTTTCTCGTCGGAAAAGGCATCCGCTGCCGTTAGTTAGTCCAGCTTATGTGCTTCAGCGCGAAGTTCATCCTGGCATCTTTGTGCCCCTTAGTGAGCGAATGTTTGTGGGTCATTCTTTTTTCACTGAAGATTTTGTTTAGTGGTTAAAATACTCTGTTTGAGTACACCGTAGTTCATGTTCCTCCTAACATTAATTTGCGCTATAGACATCTTTCGGCGGGTGGAGAGTTAGGTGATGCAGCGGTACTTTCATTTAGTGATTTTTCGTCCTTTCAGCGTGCAATCAGAAATCTGTCAATGGTATTGGTGAACACTTGAACCTCTAGTATGATACTACTCCTAGACCAATTGTTATCTTCTGGAGCGCCGTAATCTTGGTTTTAATTTTTGGAAGAACTTGGGATTTTGTCCACAAATGGACGCTTAACTGATTTTTTCTGTACGTTTGTGGTAAATTGTGGTCTATTAGGAAATATGTGTCATTAATTTGTTGTTTAGCTAACAGTAGTATTTTGGTTAATCCTAAATGTCCTTATTAATGATTGTGATTATCTTGCTGGTCTGGTTAATTATGTTGCCATTACTTAACAAATTGTTGGACTTTAAATTTGTTTAATTTTATGTGTTATTGTTGAAGAAATATTCTTCATTGTTATCGATGCTCTTTCATTTATCGGGGGGGGGGGGGGGGGTTTGTCAATTTCTTTATGTTAGAAAAGTTACCAGTCTTATTTCGGTACATTGCTGGGATTAAGTGACAACTCAAAGGGTTTATGTGAAGTGAATATTGGCGAAATTACATGGTCATTAAATATTTTTTCTCCCAACGCAAAGTTTGAATTTGCAAGTTATTATTAATAGGAGTTTGTAATGACTGTCATGTCTTACAATACACAAAACCTTTTGGATCCTGTATTACAAAGTAAAATCTTGGTATGAACATTAAACCTTGTAGTGGATGTCGCTGGTTGATCAGGGTTTCATTGTCTTATAGAGAATCCAGTTTTCATAGTTTGTCTTTATTTAGCATATTTTTTTGCCTGGAAGATAAAGCAAGTGCGGTATCTGGGTATTATTTTTTTTATTGTCTTTGCTGACTTTTTAAGAAATCTTCTTTGACTTTTTTTTCTTATTTGATGTAAATGAGACAGCTCGATGATTGTAATTAAATTAGAACTCGGGTTTCGCTCGTTTTTTTGATTAAGTAGTTTTTACAGCTCATTTCTTTTAAACTTTGGTTGGTTGTTCGCTAAGATTGGGACAATCTTTGCGAAATCTTTAGTGTTATCTTTTGTACCAAGCAGCTTGTATTAAAACAGGTTCAAACATAACGGTGTAGCCGACAGGGCGTCGTCTGGGCGTTAGTTACCTCTGAATTGTGGCAGTAAAAAGAACTCGCCAAGTATAATGGGCAAATTTTGCGGTTTGAGCATTGAAAAGTGTTTGAGGGAAATTATTCTTATGCTCGGAGTTGAGTGTCCTAATCGTACGTTCATATTCAGGTGGTGTAGAGACTTCCAAAGAGAGAATTGCAGTCTGCAAGTTGTTCTGAGGTCAAGATGCTCATTCTCGTCTGTCATGGAAGAGAACATCGTTGCTATCAGGAAAATACTTGAGCCCGACAGGCGTGTGATATTTCGTCAAATAGAAAAGTGTTTAGACATTCCTTCACTGGTAATTCATGACAACCAACTTGAAATGAGCAGGGTTTGTTTTCTTTGCGTTAACTGCCGATGCAGTTGGTTCAACGACTTGTTTCAAAAAATACAGAAGTGCGTAAAGCGATAGAAAGTATTTTGAAAGATAATGAAAATTAAAAGTATATTGTAATACTTTTCTAATACCTTATATAGTTTGTCATACTTTTTTAAAAGTTGAAGCTGTAGATGTAGGGTTCAAGAGAATTAAACCAGGTTTTACCTTCAATTAATAAGTTTTGATTTTATACGAAAATTGTAAATAAAGTAGTGGTAGCATCGATGAAGGGATCACAGGCATGCGCGTGCCTTCGTGAGCAGTATTAGTTGGAACCAGGATCGAAACAAATCAGTACAGCAAGAGGTGTTGATTCTCTGCGCGGTTAAAGTACGTTAGAATACTTGAACAGAAATTGCAATTGAAGATGCAGATGGCCTGTGCCAAAAATACACAGGAATATCAATTGAAGCGTGTAGCATTTGCATGTGGTCTTGTCATTGACAGTTCATTTTATAGAAGTATACAAGCGGTACTGTTTTTTTAATATCTCGTTTTCATTTAAATGTATGCTACAATGAAGGAAATTCATTTCTGTAGCCTATTGTTGATGTTAAAAAGACCTGAACACGAGTCTAACAATAAGAGCTTGAAGTACAATTTCAAAAATTAATAGTAATTTAGCGAGATGAAAGCTGTGTTCATAGTGATGCATGTAACGATGGTATTATTAGTCATATACATATAGGTCAAAATTGTCGGTGCAGTGTACTATGAACGTTTTCTCGAGCAGCATCTGCATCCGGTTATATGGTACAATTTAGCGATGAACTTGTTACAAAGATGGCATTTGGAGATTTTGGAATATTATTTGTATTCTGCAACACGAATTCTTGGGATTTTGACTTATTTCCGTGGTTGAAGAAACCCTTCAGATATATTAATGCTTTACTCAGTGATCGATAGAAACTACTTTGTTAGTGGTATTTGAAGTTCCTATAGATTTGACCTATTCTTTTTTTATGAAGCGATGGCACCACGCAATTCAATAAGAAATAAAAATTTAGCCCATATTAAGAAATTTGTGACTTATTTTTTAACTGTTTTTCGTCTTTCTAAAAATTCTTTATGCCAGGCGTACACTTGTGTCTTAAGGATATTATCTTCAAACTGAGCCTCAAATCTTTTCTAAATTTTGAATGGTTTTACACCATCTGTCCGAGAAACCGAATAATAATTTGTTGCTTTTATATCATAATACTGACTAAAGAAACGGTAGTGCCAGGTAACCTACTGGGGAAATTTCTTTTAGCCATCCCTATCTACAACACTCAGAAGCTCTAGTTTTCTCCGTTCACCTTACGTCCCGTAAAAAGAGTTTCTGGTTCATATTTGATTCATTCACATAGTACTTTTCTCCTCTTTTGTCGTGGAAGTGAATGGGATTGGTGGACAATAGATACACCTGTGGTTAAGTTTCGTTTTTAGGAGATTGTAGCAGGTTAATTTTTGTTTTTGAAGCTGGTGGAAGATAAGGATAATCTTAAGAAATAGAAATTACTCACCGTGGCCATTTATGATATTGGATTTATTTAGAATTTGTAAGATTACTTTATCCAAAAAGTTAGAATAAACCAAGTACACTCCTTGGAAGTTAAACATTTTTGCTGTCCATTCTGGAGTGTGCCTGTTCTGCAGCATAGTCTTACTGAACTTAATAAAAGTTAACGATAGGTCGTTGTGTGATATTAGATGTGGTTGCAAGGTTACAAAGGTGTCTTTGTCGGTAAAAGTTATTTGAATAACCAGGTAATTGGTTTAGGTAATTTTAGACTGTAGTACACCTTGTCTCATTGCTGTTGTAAATATAGAGTGAGTAAAACGCTCTTAGATGATTTAAAAGTACAACTTTCTATTTTTCAATATTGATGGATTTTTTAATTGTGGAAAGTAACAACACAATTTTGTCTTTCATTGTCAGCTCCACACAAAACTGTTCTTTCTAGGGCATTCTTTGTAACATCTCTAAGTGGTATCGCCCCAGATATTGTCCATCAGTTGTTCGAAGTTTCGTCCGCTACATTTTTTCTTTTCACTAACCCTATAGGTAAAATTCGGGTGCTATGAGATCAAGAGAACATGTTGGGTATTTTATTTCTGTTTTCTTCCAAATTAATCGTTCTCTAAAAAGTTGTCTTAATAATTTAATTGTCGGCGCTGCTCTTTGACCTGTAGGTCCGTCTTGCTGGAACTACATCTTTGGTCAATTATGAATTGTGCCACACAAAAGTTCTGGATCATTTCTTGGTGTTGCTCTTTAGTAACAATTGCTGTATTGCTATCGCTATTTTGGAGAAATATGGACTAATGATCCTATCAACTGTTACCCCACAACACACTATACATTTAATGGGGTGTAGTTGTCGTTGATGAATGGCTTTTGCACACCCCATAGATTTGCATATTGACAAAAGCGTTTAGATAGAAATGACCCGCGTAGCTCATTATCAGGTAGTCCAGGAAATCCTTTTCTAGAATACGGATGGTAAAATTCAATTGCTGTTCATATTCCCGTGGTTGCAATTACCGAACAAGCAGGAAACCATAGTGAAGTTTGAGACAGACCCAATTTCTACACTTTTCTACTTACGTTGGATGTTTGCGGACAGAACATGATCTTTTGGTTCAAGACAAATCACAATCAGAGCTTTGTTCTTGAAAATGGTGAATAATATTTTCTGATGGTCTGCTTCTTTTATTGAAATATCGGCGATGTGCTTTCTGTGTACTAATAATTGAACAATTTAATAAGATTGTACAATCTTTGTTAAGTCTTCTTACTAGAAAACTTTCATAAATGTACTTTAAAGATCTGGAAAAAACGCGAATTTTTTAAACCATAAATTGAAACATTTCTTATTGTCGCTTATTATCTGTAAAGCTCTCAACTTATCTACATATATATTCTTTTCAGGGATCTATGGAACTAGTACTACCTGGTAGAATTGTTTGTTGACAAACTCTGGTATTATTTTTGGGTTAGCTTGTGTAGCGTCACAAAGTTTGCGATTGTTTGTACTAGCTTCTTATTTCTTTTCTTTTGCTTAATGGTTGCCGTTCATTGTACTTTTGTTTATGCCATCTACATAAATGTAGACAACAAAACGACAATTTGACCTGAATTAAAAAAAATCAATGTTAGAGGTATTGAATTCCGTCTGAAGCTTTCCCGACTTTGATGTAGTTTTTCAAAAATGTTAGAATAAACTCTCGTCTTCTCGCTGATAGCTTTAGTAATATTGCTTTGAGGCACATTATATTCTCTGGCTCATTAATTGATCAGGCCACCCAATAGCGTTTTCCTACAATAAGAAGTGACCCTATTTTAATGACTAAAATGACAAGCATTCAAGGGTATTCAGTTTAGTCATTGAGTTCTGAAGGTTTGATGGTTGTGCGTCTATTGATATTCATCGACGAATGGGTGCTGACCCTGGATGTGAATATTCTTAGGCAGTGCGTAAGAAGTGAGAAAAAATCTTAATTCTTTTTTATTACAATTTCGGACATGTTCCGATCAATTTTATTGATAATAAGTTAGTTTTCTTTTTAAGGTCGTCAAGTGTTTATGGACTGCTGTTATAAGCCTTGGATTTTGTTGACGCAGTAAATTGACTTGTACAAGCTGTATGACAGATGGCTCCGCCCTGTTGGAACCACATTTGTTCCAGATTTATATTACCCGGTTGGTTCCAAAAAACTAGGTTATGTAAGGATAACGATCGTTGCTTACAGTTGCAACATTTCTAACATCATCTTTAAAGAAATATGGGAATGTCACACCACCTGCCCAAAGTTAATACCAAAGAGTAACTCGTTTGGGGTGCATTTGCCTTTTGTAAGTTACGCAAGTATTTTCCGAATCCCAAATGTGAAAATTTTGTTTGCTTTTGATCCTTCGTGGTTAAAGATGATTTTTTTGACAAAACTGAAAATCTGTTGACTGTGAGGATGATTAACAAATTTACTGTTGACTGTTGACGGTGAGGATGATTAACAAATTTAAGCTCTTGCGTCATTTGAAATTTGTGCGCATGAAGGTGCAGATCTTTAGTGAGTATTCATTAAAGGGAACTTCTTGAAATGTCCAATTGTTGTGCATGATGGCGAATCCATGATTTTTGGATTTGTAGTGACACTCACGGGTCCGAAAACAAAAAAAGTTTTAATCTAGTTATTAATTTGGGCCACCCTTTATTAAGTTATCTTGAAGGGAGTGCGGGTTTTAAAAAAAATTTTGGCAATTGATATAGAATGTTATATACGGATTTTTACGCATAACAAAATGGCCACGCAATAAGTGAAGCTCGCCTAGAATAATGCTTTGAAATAGTCTCGCCGTTTTGTTCTCGAAATCTATCTAGGATCTTCTATAGCTGCTAGCTTTCGATCATCCTAGAACGACCCAGTTTTTTGAGTCCTCTGCTACACTGCCCTCTCTTTAAGGCCGTTCTGTCCCATGCTTTACTGGAATTGCAGGTATCCTTGCGCTATAAAGTTAGCCAAAAGTAGGGCTAGATTTTGGTGTTATGGGACCGTACTAAAGTAATTGCAACATATGAAATTTTGACCAACGAACTTAATTTTTAGAAATGAAAACTATGGTTTGGTTTTTAAATTTAAATAGGAGGTAGAGAGTTTCTAATGAGTATCATTTTGTGTCACGTCAAAACAATTTATTTGTGTAGGTTTCATATACCGAGCTGCTTCCTCAATGAGTGGGCGAACACTGTATGACTATTGCAAATGTAAAATTACGTCGGTTTCATAATTTCCATTATCTTTAATTATGGTGAGAAGAGCTATGTGAAGAATTCTTCATGTTAGTGTTTGTTCCGGCTTTTTTAATCGTTGCGCATCACAGTTATTTAGAGAGATTTGCATAATTGTGTCTGTATTTATAATTAAAAGAACCCGCGGGCTTTCGGGGGGGGGTTTAAGGCTATGATAAATTAACTGGCAATTTTGCACTGGAACCGCAAACAATTATTTCACTGTCACTTTCTTTGAAAATGTCGTAACAGCTGTTTTGCTTTCTCCCTCAAAATTATTCTATTGTCAAATTTTTTATGCTTAATGTTGGTTGTACCGCAGAGTATGCGAAGCAGGTCGTATCCGCAGAATACGCATTGTTTTCATTGCATTTAGCAGCGAAGCATGACCGGATTTATCATATGTAAATGAACTCGTTGAAATTCTGTAAACAACTTTTGCAGATGCGCTTCTGGGACAGAGTTGATTGAAAGCAGTGGTTTTTAATTGACTGTACGGGGGTGGATTGTTATTATGTTACGAAATAAAATTTGTATTGAGAGCAAGTATGTTGACCCGGAAGTTATAAGCTTATAAAATATTTCACGCCCTATCGCGTGTAAGAATTGCCTAGACACATTTTTATTACGTGCTATGATATTATGAACAAGTTCTATGACTCGTCATAAATTATTTTGATTATTGCATATGATGCGAAGGATAGTCTGGATGTTTTACTTTGGTGGGCCCTTAGTAGCTAACATGTTGTGGACGAACGAACAGAGAGCTTTTGCTGACGAAGCGTACATTCAGATTAATGACTCTGTTGTTGCACAACGTGCTCTTCGGGCGCGCTTTCAATGTGTACCTCAGGATCTTGGTAAGCGTTTTACGAGATATGTATAAAAGGTTTCCTCACAGCGAACAAGTCACTTGCTTTTTTAAGGAGGGAGACCAATGTGTTACTGTCACTTCCAATGGACATGTGGGAATGGTTTGACAATTTTTCACACCGAATCCAGATGCACTCCAAGTGGATAACATTTGATTCCAACTGGATGGAGCCACAGCTCACATAGCAACAGCTTTGCTCCAAGTGCCGCATGAGATGTTTTCTATGGAAACATCTTTAGGCTCAAGTATAAAGACATCGCCCTAGGACTCCCCAAGTCTTACGAAATACAATACGTCAAAAAATTAACAGTATCGCTCTGGATCGCTAAGGAATCCAAATTTGAAATTTTTAGTCAGAAACGGAGAATTTTCGTGCGTCGGTCTAAGACTGAAAAGATGATCCAGGACTATATTGTTTCAACTGTCAAGCACGGAGGGCGTTTGGGTGACTTAGTAAAGTCGATTGCATTACAAAGAAAATTATAATAGAAAATGCCATACCATCTGGGTTGCGATTAATCAGGAAGGGATTTGTGATGATGCAAGACAACGATCCTCAACACACTTCAAAGCTTCGTAAGGATTATCTAGCAAATCATTAAGATCAAAAAAATTATCAAAACGATGACACGGCCGCCCACAGAGTCCAGACCTCAACCACATCGAGTTGCTATGGGATGCGCTGGACAGAACAATAAGAAAGGAGCGTCTCACGTCCAAAAATTATCTTTGGAGTTTTCTTCAAAGTGCCTGAAGAGATGTATTACTCGGAGAATTAAAAAAATTAATCGAAAGAATGCTTACAGTCGTACAAGCAGTCTTAAATGCAAAGGGCGATTTTTTTTTATGAAACAAATGTTCAATATTCAAGTTAATTTTTGTCGGTGTTTATGGTGATTTTTGTTTGTTTTTTACGTGTTTATAATATATAATAAATGGTTTTCTTATACTAAAGTGTCTAAATCCATTTATTGTTTAGTATTCATTCTTCCATGAGCAGTAGTGTATTTTGGAAAGAGTAATGAAAAACAGTGTATTGAAAATGAAGGACACCACTTGGCTGATTCTTCTTTAAAACACTAAAATGAAACTTTCAGCTCTATGGCTTCTTGGTCTTTCTTTAATTTGTGTAAAAATTCAAAAAGATTATCTAAATCTGCATTTAAAGTTGCCACTATGGATGACCAAAGGATAACAGAGGAAGGCCACTTTGATATTTTCTTGTTGATATATTTTAATATTTGCACTTGTACAATGTAGGTGTGGGTTTGTTAATTTAACATAATTTGCGAAGGTGGGCTGAAGGAAGGTCTTATTGTTTTTCTATTATAAATGGTCTTCAATATGTCGAATATAGATTTTCCAGACCTATCTAAAAAAAATTTCTCGTATGACTTAAACATAATAACTCAGTAATAACTGAAGATTAAGGCTTGATTATCGTTGCTTTAATTCGAAAGTTACTTGCTGTAGATTCCATTTTGCAGACATTTTCTTAAACTGAAAATGATGTGGTCTGCTGAACTATGTTGTATTTTCAGTCTTTCGACTATTTATTTCGTTGTCACTGCGACTTTAACTGCTGTGGTGGATTTTGATCCAGATGAGAAGAGCCTATTAAAGAAATGCAATGTCAAATCTTCTTACTCTATTCTTAACAAATACACATCGCCTCAGTGAACGTTTCGTCTTCAATGAATTTCAATGGGTTCTGCATCTTCATTATCTAAGAAACAGATACTGATGTTTTGCTAATCTTTACCTATTCTTTCTAACAGAGATGTTTAATTGGACATCTCTCAGTGTTTGAGGCTTCGGCCACTTGGCCGGAAGTTACGTGAATTGAATAGGAATATACGATAGCAATGTGTTCTCAAGAATCGTTCTAGAATTCAACAGAGTCTCAGTTGGACACTTTTGGTTTATGGCAACTTATAGAATAATGGTACAGCCTTGTATCTGTCACTCCTTCATTTCACCCTCTCTCCCTGTCTTTCTCTGCCCCCCTCTCTCCGTGGTGCTACAGTCCTATCTAGACATGGGTCTCTCGTATTTTTTGCCTTCATTCTTCTCTGTTTTGTGCACTAATCTTTCATTTTTTAGTGTTAAGTATTTTTTGTGCATCCTCTTTTATATTATCGGGCCATCTTTGTCTTGGACAGCTCCTTTTTCTTTTGCTTTCAATTCGTCCTTGGTGTATGTTCTTTTTTATTCTATAGGCGTTCATTCGTTCTACATGCCCAGCCCACTTCAGTCTTAGCAGTTTTTCAAATTCTATTGTTTGTGTTCTTATACAGTTGTCTGATTCAAAATTGTATCTTATTCTTTACATGCCATCCCCTTGTACTGACCTGAAAATTCTTTGTAATATTCGTTTTTAAAGCCCAGTAGTGTTTCTTTTGTCTCTTTGGTCATTGCTCATGTCTGGCATCTGTATGTAACCCCCCCAGTCTGATTATAGTTTATAGATCTTTAATTTGGTTATTTTTGTTATATATGATGCTTTAAAGATCGGCATTAATGAGAAATATGTTCTATTCCTAGCTGTATTTCTTGAATTAGTTTGTTCTTATTATTTATTTGAGTTTCCAGGTATTTGAATTGTTGTATTACTTCAAAGTTTCTGTCCTCTATTGTAAAAATTTTAACCTATTCTTTTTAAAGGCTTTACTGTTAACATCTTTGTATTTTGTTCGTTGATCTGCAGACTTATGCAGATCTGCAGATTAATGCTTCTTTCCGTCCTTGCTACCAGATTGGTATCATGTTATTCTTGTTAACCTAATTAATTTATTCGGAATGTCTAGTTCTTCCATTATGTTATATAAGTTATTTTGAACTATACTATCATGTCTTCTTGAAGTCAATGAATAATTGATATGTTGGTATGGTGCATTTCCATGATTTTTGTAGTATTTGCCATGTTGTGAAAATTTAGTCCACCAGTATATTTTGATGTAGGATGTTTGTACATATTTTATACGTAATACACAGTAAGGATATACCTTGATAGTTACTACAATTGTGTTTGCCCCCCTTTTTATAGATTGGACATATGATTGTTGTGTTCCATATTTATGGCATTTCGTCTTTATCTTATATGAGGCTGATTAGCTCTTTGGTTAGTGCGTCTCTACCGTATGTTATTAATTCTATTGGGATGCCATCGATTCCGGCAGTCTTGTCATTTTTTATTTTTTATATGGCAGATCCAATTTCTTGTATAGTAGACTTTTTAATTCCCGGTTGTACGGTAATTCTTATCTTTAGTGGTCTTTCGTTTAGTTCCCTTTATGTTAACAGTTATGTGAAATGTGTCTCCATCGTTCCATTACTTCTGTTTCTTATGTTATATATTTTCTTTCTTTGTTCTTACACATTGAAGGCCTGGGATGTAAATCCTGTTTGGTATTTATAATGATCTTGTACCTTCTTTTGATTTCTTTCGATTCTCTTGTTTACTCTATTTTACCAATTTTATTATTGAGGAATTTTTTTTCTTTTTTCTCATAAATTTTTTAACCTCTCCTCTTACTGTCCCATATTTTTCGGTTTTACTTCCGGCGGGTCTCTGCATCTGCTTTTATCTATTTCCTCTTTTTTTCTGCAGGTACTATCGGTCTCACATTTGTTTGATTTCGTTTTTATTTTGTTTCCTTCCATTTTTGTTGGTGTTTCATCTTGAAGTTTTTATTATTTAGTTTACGTACATTGCATTTTTTATTCTTCTGTGTGGATATAGCTCGAGCATTATTTATTTTGTACCTGAATATTGCCTAACTAGCATTTCGTCAGATTTACTTACTGTTCTTATGTCTATAATGCTACATTGATATCTGCTTGATATTATGATCGATTTGGTTGACTGGTCCTCTGTTTGGTGATACCTACATACCTTTATTTATTCGTATGCGTGGAAAGGTTGTACTCGTAATTGTAATTCTCTTAGCTATCGTGAAGTCTATTAGTCTCTCCTTATTGTTGTTAGATTCTTCATGTAAGCTATGTCTACCTATGGTAGAGAAATACCCTTCTTCCTTACTAACCTTAGCATTTAAATCATTAATAACTATGTGGATATCATTGCTGGGTGTTATCTGGATTTCTCTTTCTTGTCTTCTTATTGTTCCTTTATATTGTCTTTTTTCTCTTCGTTTGGTGCATGTATCTAGAACATAGATATGTTGTTGGATTTTATTTTAATTCGTATGTATGATATTCTTTCATTAATTGGTGTGAATTGAAGTATCTTCTTAATCATAAATCCTGTACCTAGTTCATAGTCCTTTGCCCCTCTGTATTATATTCAGTATTCTATTTTAGCCAGACTTTCACATCAAAATCACCTTATTTCTTGTATGGCTGCGATGTCGGTTTGATATTTGATTATTTCTGTCATAGTTGTTTCGAGGGTGACTATTTGGTATAGCGTCCCATGTTGTTATAATTATACCCGTATCTTGCCGTTTTCGTCTTCTTAACATCCGTGAGGCTCAATATGGGTCTTTATAAGATTGCTTTTTTATGGGATAGGGTTGTTAACCTTAATCTCAACCCTCTTCCTCTGTCCGGGCTTACAATTAGGATTATCAACAGTAGTTACTGAACCACAGCTTTGTATAGTAATTATATAAAAATAACAAAAAAGGGTAACGACAAAATTGTACAAGAGTAGACCAACCCTCATATAATAACCATTGATTCTCATGTAAATAAATGGGCATCCTCATCGAGGTTGGATAATTAACGGAGTGGGGCAATAAATATATTTTTTTAATTTTTTTATATCAGAATATTGCACCTCTACTTAGAATTTTTATTAAGATTTATCCTAGAGTTACATTTATGTTAGAAAACGGCAACAAAAGAGGCTTGCTTTTAATTACATCCCATATTGAGTAATGTGCAGTCATAAAGATTCAGCCATTTCGTAGCCTTTAATAGACGACTGCACGTCTAAGGTTTGACGAAAACGCTGAAGCGCAATGAAAATTCAAATGAAAAACGAGCAAGAGCCGCCGCGCTAGCGGGCTGGAACGATATTAATTTCTAAGGAAATTTGTTTTTCTTGTGTAATTCATGTCTTGAAAGGAGACGCCGATTCAGATTCAGTGAACCGTAGTTTGCCGGGGCACATTATTGTTAAGTTCCAAGATTGAGAGGAAGGCTGCTGCTTTTGATCGATTTTCATGTGTTTGTTGTTATGAATGCGTCCTAGCATTTCCTAGAAAACGGAAAAAAAGCTAACTTATCTATTTTCTTAATGCTCGAGATACCACCAAGACTGTGGGTTGTTATCTAAAACGTATAGCAGGACTGTATTTTACATCATATATTCGAACTGTAATTTTTTTTATTTGAGGTATCTATGGAATATCAAAATCTGGATATATGACTTCAATTATAAAATAGAAAACAAAGCTTATGGATATTTTGAAATTAATTGAAGCGCACCTAATGAAATCTGAGGAGACTCGAGTTCTTTGTATCTATGGACTGTCTGTGTAGTATACGTTTTTATTACCATATAAAGTTAAATCATTTTGTTATTGGGCATAGTAAATGCGGAATTAATATACTAAGTCGTATCAAAAGTTTCCGCCACATTGTTCATATCAATTATTCTTGATAAACACGTTATAAACAAACGATAATGTCACCTGTTTTAAAGAATAGCATAAAACGCATTAGTCTATGGTGTTAAACATTCATTTTTCTGTTGAATTTCTTGATACAACCGAAATAAATTTTAAGGGCTACAGCAAGAGAAATTTATATGACTGATGGCGCGAATGTAACAAATAAATAGACAATGTCAGATTGAAGAGGTTCTACATGTTTCAGTAGAAGGGCAACCTCACGCTAACAGTCGTGAAGTATCAAGAACATCAGGGCTTTTTAAAGTCATTTACATCGTTCTGGTTTCTGTAGTTAACGTTTTCGAATTGATCCTTATGAATTAACTGAAAATTAAGTCCAACGGGGGATAAAGATCTGCAGACAATTGCATGATCTTTTTGGGCGCCGGATTGTGACTGTGGATGAGAAGTGGATTTTTTGTCATACCTGATAAGAGAAGATAATAGGTCCTTATTGAGAAATAGCCCAATCCAGTGGTTCTACAAGATCGCTATGGGAAAAATATTGTGTTAAGTGTATGGTGTAATTTTTTGAGCTGGTTCTAAATGGCAGAACTGTTAATTAACTCGTTATTGGCGAACAGAAGGCGAATACTACTCCAACGCGTTAGTGTGTTTACATATAGGTCACGTTTGTCTTAGCGAAAAAGTCCAAGATTTGGGTGGAATGAAAGTTTTACCACATCCAGTGTATAGCCTCTACATCGATTCATCCTATTATGGTTTATTCTGATTAATAGAACATGATTTGTATGGTCAGATTCTTTGTGTCTACACCAAACGAATGGTATTGTGACCAAATTTGAAAACACGCTGAAAGATGGTGTATCGTAATCGAATGTGATGGTATTTACTTTAAGATTTAATCTTTTTTTTTATTATGTAATTTCTTCTTCTTTTATACTTCAAGGATTAGGCTGATTAGCTTGTTTCAGCACCCATCTTTGTTTTGGCCTCCCTTTGTCTCTTTTTCTTCTCGATTGATGTTGTCTTGCTGCTATTGGTAGTTGTTCTTCTGGCATACTCAACAAATGTTCACACCATTTTACTTTATACTCAATGATTTCTTTTTTTAAGGTTACACATGTTTAGTACGGTTTTAACGTTTTCATTCCTTTGCATATCAATTCTTGTGCATCCTTTTGTTG
The DNA here is from genome assembly GCA_036346155.1 of Sinelater perroti. Taxonomy (NCBI): domain Eukaryota; kingdom Metazoa; phylum Arthropoda; class Insecta; order Coleoptera; family Elateridae; genus Sinelater; species Sinelater perroti. The sequence goes on along the minus strand of JARFIY010000045.1, from coordinate 620,836 downwards.
CTCTTAAAAACGTCATTTTGTTTGATTGTATTTTAGGTTTTTCTCTTTTGGTTAACGCTCAAGAGCCATAAGCTAAATATAGTTACGGCTATTATTTTATAGAATTTAATTCTGGTGTCTAATCTTGCTTTGTGTTTGAGATTTCTATGTATTGTTCCATATATATTTTTAAACTTAGTTTATTTTCCAATTCATTATGTTTATCATATGAACTAAAGTGTGTCATCTGTTCAGAGTGTTATTATTTATTTCTCTTTACATTATCGCAGGTCTTTTCAAGATCGATAAAGGCAGTGTGTGTTTCAAGATTCCTTTCTTTGCAAGAACGTCCTTTTTGGGAAATCCATTTGTTCCTTTGCTATTAAGTATTCTGTTATAGTTCTAAGTTTTATACATGGTATTTAAAAAACTTATCTGCTTTGTTTCGATCTCCTTTGTTTCCAACACATATTAAATAAATGTAGTATTCTTAAATGCAATAGTGTTCCTCCATATTTCAATAGTTCCATATTTATACCGTTTGGTCCTACTGCTTTTCTATTGTTCATATTCTTTATACATTCTATTACTTCCTATATTTCTATGTTATCTACAAAGAAATGTGTTATATCTGTAACTTCTTGTAAGGTGTTGTTGGGTATGTCTTTATCTAACCACATTGTTTTATAGTATTTAATTTTTTCATAATTTTATACGCGATGCTCTGGCGTCCATGTAAACATTTTCAATATTTTGGATAAACCTCTCTTACGATTATTGATCTGGCTATCTTACTATTCCTTTAGCTTCGTTTCTTTTGATATTTTGATTTTCTTTGTTTGGATTGCGCAGATAATTTTTGTATACTTTGTTTTGTTTCTATCGCTTCTCTAATTTCTGGTATCCATGTTTTCAAACTTTCAGTTTATCTGGGTTTTTCTTTCTTCCAAGTGCTTCATAGGCTACTATTTTTATAGCTAATTTTATAAGTTTCTCTTTACCCCAATATCCTCGTGTTTCCGTTTTTGCTAGTTTAAATACTTCTACGATATGTACTTTGTAAACTTCTTTCTTGTTTGTTTCCATTTGTCTTTTGGTTTTCTTTCATTTTGCCATCATGTTTATATGGCCTATTAAAAATAACTGACCAGAATGAATATCATATCCTCCGAACTCGTAAGTTTGTAATTTGATTATCTATTTTTTGTTCGCAATTATGTAGTATATTAGTGATCTATGATTCCGAGCTACTTTGTGTATTTATGGATGTTTTTTTCCGAAAGAAGGTATTTATGATCTTCATTTCATTGAAATTTGGTCATTCTCTTAGCATCTCGTCGTTTTGATTTTTTGTTTCTTCTCCAAATATACCTACTATATTTGATATGGGACCAATTGCAACTCGCGAGTTAAGGTCTCCGTACCTTAACTAGCAACTCGCTAGGAGACCTTAACTCGCGAGTTGCAACTGGTAAGCAATGGTAACAATGTTTGGACATGTTTATTTATTCTGTCTGTGATTCTTCCTTTTTACCTTCTTCATGTGCGTATACTTCTGTAATATTAAAAAACCCTCTATCATGTTTAAATCGTATACTAATGATTCTGTCACTTATATAATTGTAACAAACTTCTTTATTAACCAATCCGCTAACATTCCATGTTGCTATTTTAAATTTTCCTATTATTCCAACTTTTTTGTCCATTTTTCTCGTTGTATTTGTCATCTATTTATCTATTCCAGTTTCGAGGTTTTTTTGAGTACTACTAGTATTCTTTGTAATAAATAATACATCTTTAAAAAGTGGTGGAAACTTTTGATACAATATGGTAAGAAGTCAAAGTTATTAAAAAAAGATGTGTAATATGTCATATAAACTTGAAATTATATAACTTAGTTAGATAAATAGCGAAATTAGAAAATTTTAAAGTATTTAGCGATTAAAATCTCGATCAATTGCCTATTTATTTACCAATAAAGAATTTTAGAGAAAACAAAATGTATGAATCTACCAAAAAACTAGCAGATCCAAACTCTTAGTCCGTAAATAGAATAAAGAGGCTTATCCAGTATGCTGAAAACGAGGTTGGAACGTGGTTGTGCAAATTAGCTCGTTGATTTTGAATTTTTCACTCGCCTGTTTACAGTATTTTTGCTAAAAACCATTTAAAATGTCGAAAGAAAAGGAAGTGGCGCCCCTTAAAAAGTTTGATGAATGGTATCATGAAAGATACAAACAAAATTGCTTGTATTGGTTATTCTTTACAACACGCATTTGACAACGTTCATAAAACTTCTGGAAAATGTCAGGAAAGGCGTCTTTAGTAATTGGTTGCAGAACTGCTTCCACATGTTTTTGAATTGCACAAACTGGGAATAGATCTTTTCCTACCCATATCTCACGGACGATGGTGCGCACCGTATCTTTGATAATGTCCAATTTATCCTCCATCACTCATAGAGTCAGTTGTCAATCCTCAATCGTCTTCTTCTTATCTCGAAAGAGTTTGAACTAGTCGTAAACACATTTTCTTTCCACTGATTCCGTCTCGTACACTTGCATCAACATTTTATGGGTTTTAGTCGCCATTTTCCCTAATTAGCAGAACTTGATATTCATTCGTTGCTTAATTAAGTATTAACATGTCAGTATTGTACACAAACCTTTTATGGCAGTAAAAATAGAAATATAATAACGAAAAAAAAATTAATTTTATAATTGGAAAATGAAATGAATATAGCAGCAACTAAGGATAACTAATATGGGGTGTGATTATTTTTAACAAATATACAAGATTCGTATCAAAGTGGTATGTTGGTAACGAGATCATTAAGAAATTAAAATGACAACGATATAGAGGTCTCATATTCTACTTAATTTACCTTCTTAAACTAATATATCTCAGATGGTTTTAGCCCGTTATTCTTCTCAATCACGCTTCTTTTTCACAAATCTTTTCCCTACCCTAGTGATTTGCTGTTTTCTCGTCGGAAGCACGTCTATTCTCATTGGATGCGACTATTTCGTTTTCTTTAATTTTTAACTTGGTAATTTTAACCTCCCTCGTTTATTATTCTACCACAAGCTCCCGCCTTTCTCCTAACATCAAACCTTTTATGCAGCCTTCTCTCTCCCCTCGCGCCACACATTTAAATTTGTCCATTCCGTGGATCTTGCAGCCTTTTCTTGAACCTTCTGCAAGGTGCTTAGTTTCCTGATAAATGGAACTGTCCCCTTTATTCAATGTTTCCCTTAATTAACTTCTTAAATACAACCCTTCTCTTGCCTTGACTTGCGTTTTATCTCTTCATTGAAGGCTCGAGCGTGCGAATTTAAATCCGCCCCTTTATTTTGAGAACCTTAACTCGATAATCCCATTTTACCTCTCCTAAATCATCCAGAAAACTACTTTTTGGCCTCTTTTTCAAATTTGATTCTGACCTGGGAGCATTTGTCGTTGTGGAGGAGACGTTATCCATCTCCCTATATTTTGTAGTTACTTTCGAATAAATCTCTTATTCTATATAACATTATAAGTCTCAACTACAATGGTTTTTGGATGGTATTAACATGGCCACCATCTGACAGGTCGTTCCGTGGGAACTGACTCTATTGTACTGTAGGTTTATATGTGATTTCCAAGAGGGACGGCGATCGCCACAATCCTAACTCGTTACGCCCAATTACTGTCTTCTCTACTATCGTGAGAGTTCTTCATAAAATCTTAGCCAAAACGTTCATTACTTTACCTTTCTACCCCTGTTCTTTCATATTTTTATTTTCGATCTGTAGAAAGCCTTTGCTACTCTTTTCCATTCCTCTATTCTCCGTCTTTCGTTCGCTTCGGGTTTACCCGAAGTTTGTAATTTATATTCAAGATTCCTACCTGCATTCTTATACGAGGGATATTTTGAGTACATTCTTTATGTGGAAAATCACGAAGAGGTAAAACTTGTTCTTTAAAGATTACGAGAGTCACTGTTATTTCCTGACAAAAAGTGATAGTAAACTTAAAAAATTTTATGTGTATTTCATATTGAAATAATAATAATTTTATTATTAGTTTTATTTACTTGAGCCCAGATAAAAGATAATAATGAAGCATAGCCCTCAATATATAGGGTTTAGTGTCCAAAAATAAAATGAACTTGCTGGGACAGGACACTAGTCAGCCATTCATTTGATTTCAGTGGACATTAAGAAATTGTCTGATATATAATAACTGACTCTCGTATAACACTTTCTTTCTGTTTGCGAATTTGAACATTCTCAGCATTTTATAGCGGTATGACGCCATATATCCTTCGACGTAGCAATCTGTCGCGTTTTTGTCAATATTTGGAGATGTCCGACAGGTAATGGATATTGAGTTGTATTTGCATTTTTTATTTTGTTCTTTTCTCTTTGGTTTATTTTGTTCCGCCATGTTTAGTATGCAAACTAGAAGTATATTGAATTTGATTTTTCTTTGTGTTATGAAGAGTCGGCTACGTTGGCGTTTGTGATTGCATAGCAACCGTTAAGCACGAGAGCATACATGTAAGATTAAGTGTGTCTACCCACTGAAAATGCACTTCAAAGGAATATGCAACAAGTCTAACTAAAAATCTGCTATTTCATTTTGCCATAATTGCCGTGGTACTTAAGTAAAGAATGAAAAAAATTGAAATTGAAAAATACTATATGGGATGCTTCTCTAGTATGATGACGAAACTACTTTAGTGCTTACCGTTGTCAATTTTTATGGTTTTTGTGTTTGTGGTATTTTACGACTGTTCACTTAGAAAGGCTGGAAGGAACAAGTGAAGGTAAAATCCGTTCTGTAGTATTTATTTCATTATAAAACTCTGGTCTATGGTTGATCATTTTATCCTAAAATCCCATTGATGTAGGCCTAATTTTTTTTCTTACTATTTATATACGTTTGCTTATTATTGCACCATTGGGAACTATCTCTCAATAATTATCGCAGACGGTTTTGTCGCCTTGGTGAACATAGCCACCGTCTTCAACTGGTTGGGCTTGTTTTTTTTTTACCAACTAAGCAGTCCTATTCTTTATACTTTCCGTTTTCTTTAAAAAATTTTCTCGCGCTTTTGTTTTTAATTTCTTTATTACATCGATTAGTTCTTATTTAGATGATAGTTTTCCTTGATTGTCTTGATCTTTCTCGATTTCCTCTTTCATGTAGCTCTTTGTAGTACTGCACCCATTTGTCTAGTTTTTATTTTCTTCCACCTATCGGTAATCCTGTTTTGTTCTTTACCTAATACGGTTTTTCGCCATAGCTTTGTTTGTTTTTTTTATTGTAAAAATTTTGCACTTTGTTATTAACATACTATTCTTCTATTTTTTGTAGTTTTTTCTCCATATATTCTTCTTTATTCTTTTCTTTCTTAAACATTCCTCAGACTCCTCCCCGATTCTCTAACATCTGTTTCGTTTTCTTCGTATGCTTTATGATTGTGTATTATCTATCTAAGTTTTGTTAAAACTTCTTTAAAATTTTATCACTTGTAGCTTCTTTTTTTCTGTATCTTCTTCTTGTTTGTCAAAGATTTATTGCTTTATCTTCATTAGTATTAGCAAATGGTTCAACTTTTTATCTGTCCCCATTATAACGTCTTTTATTGCTTTTGTATGTCTATCTGGTTCCCTGTCTTGTTGTCATTGTGATTAAAGACACCGTTTATTATCTTTATGTTTATTTTTATAGCAGCTGTCATTACTATCTAAATGTATATTTTTTCTTCTGCTACACATTCTGTATGGTACCTCATTTCCTGCTTTCGCATTTAGGTCCTCTATTAGTATTTTAATGTCATGTCTTGGTGTTCTTTCTATAATGTGATCTGTTTCTTCGTAAAATTTATTGATCGTGTACATTTAATATACTTATTTAATACCCCTTATTCTAAGTTTTTATACTTTACCTGTAATTTTTTTAAATCTACTGTTTTATACTTCTTTATAATTATTATTAAATTTTTTTATTGTGCTTGTTAGGTATACATTCTTCACTTTCACGTACCTATTTTAATTGTATTCATATCTCTTGGTATTACTTGCCTTTTTCTATAAGTCGTCTACTTGTATTCAGCTCCAGTTTTTCTGATTTTTCTTTCGCGACATCCTTTGCCCACATTCCATTCTATTGCTTTTATTATTAGTTTATTGTGCCCATTTTATTTATTGTGTGCCATTATTTCTTTCTTTCTTCATGTATAAAATTTTAATTGAGCTTTACCTCTGACTTCTTCAAATTTACCTCATAACGAATCTTCAGGATTAAAACTTTAGTAAGAGGTATCCAGTGAACGGGGGAAATATATTGAGAACTGATCTTTACCCCTAATTGAGTGTCTTGCAATACTTCCAGACTCAAATTTAAAACTAGTAATGAAGCTTATCTAAAGCGGTAATCAAGGACGCTGGATTAAAAAACAACTAAATTGATTACTTTAACACTAGGTGTGTATTCCATTATTTGTTACATTTGTTCAACAGTTGAAACCGCTTATAATTTTTGCTTCTCATGCCTCTATACTATTTATTGTTGGCCGTAATTAATTTGGAGGTAGCGAAATTGAGAAAAAGATATTTATATTTCTTTGACTCTCCTTCTTTCCATAGTTTACATCGTGATGTATTCCCATAAGCCTTTTCTGAAACCACAAAAGTATTATGTGCGAATATTCTTTCCTCAAATTTTCGTATAATTTCTCTAATACAATGGATATTGTCGGTATATGATTTTTCCGATCTAAAACGACACTATTTGTCATTCAAATTCTTGCAAAGAGTCTACTCAAAGCTGGTAATATACTGATATTTTGGTAGTTCTGATATAGGCCCTTTTCTCTTTCTTTGCTTGTTGGTACGCTATAGGATTTGTTCCAATCTGTTGGTGGTGCACTTTCTCTCTCTTTTTTTAAACATTTTTGTTATTATTTTTAAGCTTCCATTTTATTTTACTAACGCTTTTTACAACTCTTTTAACACCTTTTACAGCTCTTTGGTGCTGCACTTTTACACAAAGCCAGTAATTAGATTGTAGCCTATCAAAATAAGCTATAAAGTGTAGGTTCAGAGAGTGTACAACCGTTTCTATAAAATAATGGCTTTCGATAGGTAAAGGTATTGAACAATTACATAGAACAGCACTATTTCAATTGTTATATTGATATTTTTAAAAATAACTTTATTTTTTAAGGAGTTATGTCAATCTACCATCTGCTTGATATTCTTAATTAATAATAATGATGAGGCTCAACACTCCGCGGGGAGCACGTCCTGCGAATTGAAGGGGTTGAGGCTTCGATCATACGTTCGCCCACTGTGCCCGGTTGTTGTGCACCATCTCTGATGCGGGGCGATGTGACTACCATTGTTCCCTCTTGTTTGAAGTGAACTTAGGTACTTAATTATTTCTAGTGACTGAGTAGGCCACCCTCCAGGCATCAGAGAGGAATGAACCCGGGTCTGTCTGCACCGCAGTCATGTGCCTCAACCATGCGGCTACGTTGGGGCTGTATTTTTGCTTATTTCCCTCAATATTGTTCTACATCATTTTCTCGTAGAGAAGATGGCCAAAATGTTCTCGTTACGATTTATGATAAATTGAATTTTATTTTTATGGTAATCAAATATCTGGTCTCTTCAAGAATGAATATGAGTGAGTGAAATTTGGGGTAGACGTCATTTTTGATTTGTTCTTTTTTATTTTTTGGAAAAATTGTTTCAGATGTTTCTTATTTTTGGTTTCTTCCTTTCATTTGGGTGATATCCCAGTAGAATTAGCAATGCTCTTTTACGTTTTCTTCACGTTGTTCTTTCAATATCATACAATTGTTTGATTTTACAATCCCAGTTGGATCATGATTTAGTGTCTTTTCTTTATATCTGTATTTTCCTTATTATTTTTTCTAATATATTTTTTCATTTAACTTAGCACTTTCTGGGTATGTTTATTTTTCTGCTTTAAATTTTTGCTGCTAATACGACAATATTAGTTCGTTTTTTCCCTCTTATTATGTTTTACTTTTTCATATACAATATACTACCATTATGTTGAATCTGTTTTTTTTGTAACGCCCATGATTCATTGTTTTTTTTTTGTTCTGGTCTGAATCATTTTATTTTTTTTCTATGGTCTTGTCACTAATACATATGTTTTCATTTTCTGATATTGTATTTTCTGTTCGGATAGTTTTCTATTTTTCTATGAGTTTAGTGGATGTTATATTTGATTTTGTGGCTCTGTTTTAAAACTGTTGTCTGTGTGAATAAAATTGTAATTGTGTTTCTAGACCTTAGTATAGTTTGCGATCCATTTTTGATATTGTTAAAAATTCTATTAATTGTTATTATAAACCAAAAGGAGCTTAGCCCATTCCGTCGTTTAAATTAATTTTAGTGTTTTTAATAATTTAAGGCGACACACCACTTGTGTTTTACCATCGTATCAATTTTTTTTGTACATTATTTTTCTTTATCGCTTCAGTATAAAGGAAACTATTACTGATTCTTATTGAATGGTAGTAGAAGTTTATAATGAACGTCCTAAATCAGAAACAAGTAGAAAGAATGGTTTCAAAGTTTCTATTGTGGTGATTTTGATGTAAAAGACAAAGAACGTCGAAGAATTGTAGGAATTATTGGATGAAGACAACTTGCAGAAATATTAAATGTTACTCACTTGAGATTTTCAAACGTTTGAAAGCCACGAGGAAGGTCTACAAGGAAGGAAAATTGGTGCTATACGAATTGAACGAAAGTAGAAAAGCGAGAGCTTACTTGATAGGCAAAAAGTTTTTTGTATCGTATTGTTACTGGTAACCAAAAGTGGGTATATTTCGATAATCCCAAACGCAAAAAAAACAAAGTGCGATTCAAGCCAACGATCAACATCGGTGCCAAAGTAAAATACTCAAGAAAAGAAAACAACGCTTTGTATTTTATGGGAATATAATGTATTTTGAACTGTTAAAACCGAGTTAAATGATTATTAACGACCCATAGCAAGTAATTAATTGGAACCAAGTAATGAAGCATGACAAAATAGTCTTTTAACAGGACAACGCTTGACTGGGGTGTCTTACCCCACCTAACGTTTTCACCAGACATTAGTCGTTTGGAATACTATTTGTTTAAATCTGTTGCATACGCGCTTGCAGAACAGCACTTTGGCTCATGTGAGGATATCCAAAATTGGGTCTCTCAAAAAAGCGGAATCCGCAAATTGCCAGAAAGATGGGAGAAAGTTGCAGCTAACGATTGTTGTGCTTTTTCATATTTGCAAGAGAGGCGGAAACTTTTGAATACAACCATTATGCTGTATGTTACAGCTACAAACTACAATTTATTTGTTTTGTGAACCATGTTTTTGATGTGATTCTTTTACTGAAAATCAGTTTTGGAGATACTTCAACATTTATCTTTTATAATGTTCTCAATCCCCATACTTTTCTATAATTATTATTTTCTCTTTGATGACTAATTAGAAAAATTTTTGTCAGTGTTTTGCTAAGAGTATGTTTGGGTATAACTTTTGTACATTTTTATTAAAATGACCTTGAAACTGAATGACAAAATTGATAATCGTCTATTTCCACGAGTATTCTCTTCTTACATGTTAATTGTCATTCATATTTTCACAATTTTCTCTCTCTTCCTACCATTGAAGTATTCCGTCATATTATTTTTTTCAAGAAGTATGTAACAAGCCATGTATAAGCGGGAGCTGTTTGATGTTTCCAACTTTTTAAACACAGTAGATCAGTGAGGACTATATGAACTTAGTACGCATGTGATCAGCACCATAGAGGTGACAGTTGGAAAACTGGCTCATTTTTGAATAGACCTTGTATCCTATTCGATTTTATAAAAGATGAAAGACCAATTAGAAAAACATTCTTTACCTTATTAGTCATTCAATGTAATTATCTGGGATTTTTGGGGTTTCTTAATATATATGTTAAATTATCTTGCAAAAGTTGTGTAATTACTGAAATATACATTTTCGACATATTTTTAATTTAAATAAAAGAACTTGTATATTAATGACTATATCAATTAGTTGTAAATGTTTAATGATTTGAAATCTATTGTGCTAGTCATTAAGCACGCAGAATGGAGCCAGACATTCCCAAATGGTTCGCGATTTTCAAGCAGTGCCGTACACCAACTAATTCGTTGCAGAAGTTCATTTAACCATTCCAAATGAGGGATTGTTGTCTAATTTAGCGTGAAATTTAATAAGCGAAGCTGACAAGTAATTACGTGCCGGCCAGAAAAACGTAGAAACCTACGATGATTATTGCGAACAGGAGTTCTCAGCGCCGATTCTTTAGCTTTTACAGGGCGACAGTGCGTGTACTTGCAGCGGATTTTTTAACGGCGATTGGTTATAGAGAGCGATATAAATTGTTCGTTCGTGATGTTTGCAATTGTTTTATTGATTTACACTTTCGTGGCAGCGATTTCTCGGAAATTGCAGCGCAGCGCTTTATATTGTTCACGAGGGTTTTGAATTTTTAGCAAACTTGCCTTTTCGAAGACTCGCAAGATTATAGAATGGTCGAATGCTTTGGAGATTAAACATTTTAAATAGATCTGTCTACTTACTTGAAAATTGGACTGATAGATACATCATTAGCTTGTTTGATTGAGGAATCATTATAGAAACAAAAGGAAGAGTGTGCAAGATCATAAGAAAAACATCAACTCCCAAATTCTTTCAGATCGGCCTTAAGGTAACACATAACCAGGGAAGAAAATCTTAGACCAAGACAACTTTCTCAAACACGAGATACCATAAAAAGCTTGATTAATTTTTCTTTGTGGATATGTTACGTGACAAATCTGAAAGGGAACACCAGGACTCGTAAATGACAAGTCGAATCTCATTGTTTATAGACTTCTTGAAAGAGGAGAAATTAGAAATGGTTGCGTTACGATTTAGGGCAAGATCAGTTTTAATGGCAGAATTGACCTTCTAGCAATTCTTAATTTTTCGACGTCGTAGAATGTGTTGGTTATAAAAAAGAAATATAGAAGATTCAAAATTTTGGCGAATACCTCTGTTACAGCAGTTTCAAAAACGTGCAACGTTACATTAACACGAAATATCATGTTGGTGTACCTACTAACCTTTTTTATGCGAGTAGCGCAACACTGCACTGCGATCTTGATTATGAATTTTCTTTGAGAGCATAGAATTTGGACGACAAGTTGGTTTTACGTCCTGATCTAACTCTCACTGAGCGTGTTAACGACATGTTAGATGTATATTCCTAGCACCTGCTTTTATTGCAGCATCGTTTTAAAAGAATAATTAGGATAATTATATTCTTCCACAGGAAAAATAGTGTTATGTCGACCTCTATCGATATAGATCAGCCAAGACATATCTTGGACCCAGAAAGTCAACAATATAAGGAAGTTCCATTTAAATCAAAAATTCTAAAGTCATCGACCTTGTTTTTCTCTGGAGACTAATTGAAAACCTATGAAGGCCATTAAAAAAATCATAAAGCTGAGTTTAGACCCATTTTCCTGTATTTTGAAAACTGGCAGTAACAACAAAGAAGTGTTATTAAGATAAAAATTGTTATTGTATAGACTGGAAGAACAAGCTGAAGTTCGCAACGCGGCTTCATTACAAGATTGGTTACAGACCTAAGAAAACGGATGTTACATTAAAAATTAATGGGAATACCAAGAAATAACTATTCAAGTTGCTATTCAGATGCTATCCATAGATTAACAGGAATGTGGAGGTAAAGATCGTAAAATAGTAATTGCTTGGAAATAGCCAACGCTTCCTCCTGGGAAGTGGCTAAAAATTTGTAAAAGTAGCTCTTCTTGAATTAATCCACGGTAATAATGAACTCAGAGATAATAGAGTTGTCGCAAAGCATTGGTATGTCCATAGGAAAGTCTCGATATAGTCCAAAAATCTTGAAACGTTGTCATTTACTTAGTTCATTCATCTATGATAAAAATGTCGCCGCCTACATTACCATTGTCAGTTGGCTTTGAGAACCAGTATAATTACGTAGGAATCACTGTATGTTGTAAAGATCAATGTCGCTACTCATTACAACCTCAGTTGAAAAAATATGTGGAGGTTCTTTACGCAATTCAAAAATTTGTGAAGGTGTCTTCCTCCGAGAATCTATTGAAGCATACAAAACATACAAAGGTGGTAAAAATTTCCTTCGCCGAGCGTGAAAGAGATTTTACATGAGAACATTATTTGCGTCACCTATAAAGTTAATTGGGAATATTTATCCTTGAACCTTAGGGAGCAGAAAGAATATGAGCTCAAAATTTTAAGACAACATTGGCGTTGTCTTTATCATCACTGCATAGTTGAGCCTGGACACTTATATAAAGCTAAATATAGCAGAAGAATAGCAAAGAAATGAAGACTGCTCCCGCATGAGAAGGAAAAGAAAGGTGAAAGGTCTAGTTTTGGTAGTTGGATGGAAAGAACAAGATTCTTTGTGAATAAAGTTGAAGGACTTATGGATCAGAGCACTCCTCTGGGAAAGTGGATTTAACTGTTAATTTTCACTGAAACATTATAGAACGAGATAAAAATGCAGGTAATAGCATATATAGAACATACATGTGAGTTAGATAGAAAATGAGTAAGTCGGCAGAGTTGAACGATTTTGAATGGGTATAATCATTGGATGCCATCGTTACAATAAATCGGTTCATGAAATGTCAGCCTTGTTATATGTCCCTAAATCAACTCTAAACGATGTCATTATAAAATGGAAATATCCGGGATGTGAGACACCCTCAAAACTGGATGGTGATAGTTGTTGAACTCCGAAGAGGGTAGTGATGAAAAACCGGATGTCCTCAATGGTCACTCATGATTTAAAGTGCTCGTCGGGACGGTCAATGCCAAACTTGGCTAAAAATGGAAAGTTCTCTATCATTTGACTTTGAAAAAATGGAAACAAGTTCTAGGGAACGAAATTTGTTGAACGCGCTAGTGTTTGGCTGATGACGGGAGAACACTTGTCATCCGACTGTATTGTGCAAACTGTCAAGTTTTATGGCGGAGGCATTGTAATTTGGGTTTTTGTGGTTCGTTTAGGTGTCTTAATTTCCGTAGTCAGAAGAATGAATGCTGAATGTATGTTCATATTCTTGACTTGCTGCCAACCATTTGGCAACGGTTTGGGGTGATCTTCCCTGTACTAATAGGATACTATTATGTCCAAATAGTGAAGGTTATTCTGTGGTGGATGTTAAGAAACTGGAGTGGTCTTTACATAATTTCGATCGCAATCCCATTGAGCACTTCCGTAAATACTGGGAATGCAGATTACTCAGCAAACCAAGTCGTCCGTCTTTAGCGGCTGAACTCACCGCAACTCTCGTGGAGAAATTGAAGGCAATTCAATAGCTGGTGGAAAGGTGGGCCGACAACCAATTAATACATGCCATATGAGTCTTTTATTCTACAATAGTATCCGGATATTTCTGGTTATATGATGTAGGGAAGTTAATCAAATAATTAAGAAAACATCACTCTCTTACTTCACTCTTTGTTTCGCCAGTATTGATCTGAAAGGTGTGTTCATAACAGGAAAATCAACAATGAAAATATGATTGGTTAAAGCTCTAAGAAAACATTTCTTCGCTAAAGATTGTCTTGGATGATTATCGCTGAATTAACAAGAATAAAAGGGTTGTTACTACTTTAGCGTCATCTGGAAGAGGTTCTTAATCTATATTTAATGGGAATATAAAGAAATCGTTACTAAGGTAAAGACAATTTACTCAGAACATATGATCCACACTTGTATTAGCTTTTAGGCAGCGAAGCATTTGCCTCAAGGCATAATTCTTTTAGGCCAAATCAGTCCTATTACTAAATTGGAGAATGTTCAGACAAAGGCGAAGATGGTGATAGAAACAGAATAGAAAAACCAGCATCCATTTGAAGTACGGATAGAACAGTGAAATACTAAATCATAAAATGATCACAGACCATACCTATGGAGTACACCAATTAATTGCAGTTTTGAACATTAGTTTATTGTTATTTTTTATAGGCTTCATTTGGTTCTTACACAAGGAAATATTTATATATGTACATAAAAGTGTTCCTGTAATTTTTTGAGCAGCGTATAGGTTATTTATACTTTGAGAAACGAAACTTCGCTTAGAAAGAGATGAAATGTAACTCCCATTTTTGAAGAAAAAATGAATTATAGGTCTATCATCGGATAAAAGTTGTAGAGAAATTTGCATTACAAAAGAAAAGCTTTGAAGGGATATAACTGTTCTGTTCCTTTTGAAAATTAAGTGTTGGGACGAAACCAGCATAGAAATGACCTTATGGCATTGGAAATTTGAGATACACCCTAAGAAAAAATTACAAATGAAAAATTAACAGATTCACAAACGTGTAAAGGAAGGGGAGTATAAATATGAGAATTGTCTTGAATTGAAAAATTGCGTAAATGAGTTGAAGAGGGTTTGGATGGTGGCTTCTTCTGCTCTAATCCATAGATTGTTTTGATTTGTAGGAACAGTGTGATATGGCAAAATACATTCACTCTTCTCTATTATGTCTTAGACATGCTATTCTTAGACTTATTCTGCTCTTCATAGAAAGTCAGTACAGGACGAGTGATATATGAATATATGTTGTCTTTTTTTTATTAGAATTTGCTGTAGACATATCCTTTACAATTTATTCTACAAACAGGTGCTGTGTCGCTTACCTATGGTGATTTTTTGATGATGTTCTTTAGGTCATCGACGTATATGAATGCGGCGATTTGGATGGTACAAATTGAAACGAAACTCGTTAGAAGATACCCTATCGCCGTTTCTGTAATTAACATCGACGTTCACAGCACCACGCAAGATTAGCTTGACATTGTTGAAATGCCTAGGATAAATTAAGCAAAGGGCAGTATGCTGCAAATCCAATTGCTGTAATCAATGGTGAATAGTATGAAATGCTCGCATTTCGTCTTAGTCTACTTGTATGCTCTATAACACACATCGTAATGTTTTTTTACACTATCCTCCCTATCATAATTAATCTTTTCCACTTTACAGTTAAATTTGTTTAATTTAATTTAGTTAGTATTTTTATTTTTTATGCCGAAATTATGTCGTGCCGTGTAATATGCGTGTTGTTTATATAGTGTCATCATATAATTGCCAATTGTAACTCGTTGCACGAATATTAAAGTTGGAAAATTGCCCGCGCTTAATGTGCAATAATTTACACGTATTATCGCGCAATGTACGCCATGTGAAGGTCTTATCAGATATTACAACTTGCCTATGGTTATGAATTAAAGGCCATACCTATTTTTGTATCTAGGCGACTACGTGTATTATAGTGGAGTGTTTTCTAGGCTTCTATGACACCAACACTGTTGACTCAGCAGAATTCGAACCGGCTTAAGGATGATTTACATATAACCGTGGGGTAGCTGCCTTATATTTTTTAAATCTTTTAAAATTTCACTGTATTGAGAAACGTGGTTTTTTTTATTTTATTGACGCGCGTAAAAAAGTTTTTAATGTTAGTGTAGCTATACTTCGGCATAAGTACTACGAAATTGTGTTATTTTTGTAGGACTAGGACTCTGGTTCAATAGGTTAACATGACTTAAATCCAGGTTTATATGTATTTAGGTTTAAATCGATTTCTTTCGGGCTCTTTTGCGTGCATCTCCTTTGTAACCGCCTTCTTCTAATTTTAGCTCCAGACTTTTTGGCATTTACTAACTATATCAACAGATGGTTCTTCTCCCAATAGAGCCATGCATGCCATCTATGTGTTTTTTGTATTTATGTAATACGTGCTATGCTTTTCTTCTTTTTAGTCTCAGAATTCTGATGATTGATTTTGCGATTGTTCTCATATTCAACATGAGAACATATTGTTTAGAATCATTTCTCAGTTATCATCTGTTGGTCAGTGTCAGTATCGCTATGCTACATTTCTTCTAAATGAGAGGGTTTGACCAAACCAAATTTCTACTAGCATGTTTCTCTACGCAAGAGTAGCTATTGATTTAGTATTGAATTGATAAGGAACTGGCTTACCACGAATGTGTGCAAATCGACCTTTAGCTTGCTGTCGCACGTCTATTGGCCTTAAAACCTGACAAGCTGATAAGTTGATATAAAAAAAATTAAAATGTTTGATTAAAAAATTAATGAGGACGACCCTCAAACAGAAAGATATCGAACTGCCAAAACCTCAAAAAAATGATTAAAAATCTAGTGATGTTAGTGATGAGAAACGTTTTAGTATGTCGAGACTGAGCAATTTCTATTTAATTAGCTGATGGAAACGAGTGTTTTATTATGAACTTATGAGAAACGAGATAAATAAGACATTGTCTTATTTAAGATTCGCATTAGTCGTCATTTTCAAGGTCGATTTATGTAGTGAAAGCACATGCCACGTACATAGTTGGACTTGAGAACAATACTCGATATGAGCTTTTGGTAGTTAATCAAAATTTCGGCGCAGGAAGTACTTCCATAAATTAAATAAAACAAAAGGTCAGAAGCAAGGATACAAAAAGCACATTTTTTAATTTAGACATGGCAAATGTCACAAATATCCTTGCAGGTTTAGTAAAAATTGCTCACTGGGTTGATTGTTTATGTATGATCGATGTATTACGACGATGATACTTACTGGTCCAACGACCTAACCTCTCCTTGCCGATGATAACGTTCTCGAAGATAAATAAAGAGACGATTCAACGTCCTAGATGTCTGACGGATACAGCGACGATTGAAAAGAGGAGAATCCGCAACGTTTCCATTCCTCTGAGGGGCGCAAAGCAAAACGTGGTAAATTTGCAGCTGTCACTCCTTGAATGTTTTTTGTGTACAAACTTGATAGTAGTCTCTTTTGCGAGCGTAGGCAAATGTGCCGACCTTTGACACGCCTCATCGATGGCGACACTTCTCGGTTCTCCACTTCAAAAATTGTTAAAGGAGCGACGACGCGAACGATGTGAGATGCTCATAAATACAAGTTAAAACATAAGATACTCAAATTTTTCAAATATAATTTATGTGAAGAAAAGTACCTAAATAGAAGAGGTTTGCAGAGAGTCGAATGTACATAATGATATTGTCGTGGAAGAAATTGAGTTTTTGAGCTGTTTATTGATTTACTTCAAATGACGCATGGTATATTTCATTGTTTTGGCATTTTTGCGGTACTTCCACGACTTTTCGGGCGTGTTTTAGTTTCTTAATCTGGAAATAAAATATAAATCATTGAAACAATAGAACAAAAAAAAATGAAGTGGATATTGTCTGATAGAAAATTTTCGAGAATTTTAAGGATTTAACTCATGAAATCTATCAGCTATCAATATAAAAATGTATTTCAGACCCTTTAAATACTTGTAAAGGGCAACATAGAACAAGAGAGTTGTGCCTATTGCCATATTACCGCATGAACACGAGAGTTATTTGGAAAACATTATTGTGCCTTACAACTTTAATTTGATGTAAAAAGCAATTTGAGCATAATAAAAGTTGGTTCTGTATCTAGGCAAATTTTATGTGGACAAGGGATGGGGGTGGTAGCTTTTGTTACATTAAAGATAAAAAAATAG
Organism: Sinelater perroti; assembly: GCA_036346155.1. Taxonomy (NCBI): domain Eukaryota; kingdom Metazoa; phylum Arthropoda; class Insecta; order Coleoptera; family Elateridae; genus Sinelater; species Sinelater perroti. The sequence continues at coordinate 603,213 of JARFIY010000045.1, read as the reverse complement.
ACTTTATAGTCAAATATCTTAATGAAGGTTTCTGTTAACGACGCAATTTTAAATGATAGACGATATTGACATTGTAAGTGTACAATTGATATGAGGTCAATGCTAACTCGTTCAACTATTTTTAGGTGACAAAAATCCTCTTTTCATCAATATCCTGTCAGTTTGGATTTCCCAGTTGTATTCAACGAAACGTGACCTTTAAATTGAATAATGAAGTTGTATAACAGGTGGCGAATTCAAAACCCACTACAGGCCAGGTAGGAAATGGCAACTGCAGTTTATCGTCTTCGTGCACGTTTTCTAAACAAACTTTGGGTGCAGCACGGCAAAGATCAGTGTGGCGTCTAGATTCTGCACATTTTTGTTATCTTATCGCAATACCACTTGCGTGTCTGGATTTTGTCACCGCTGATAGTGATATTAAGCATGTGTCCATGTGTTGAAAAATGTGTTGCAGAACCGACCCAAAATCCGAGTTTTACGACCACTTTTTGGATGTAAGTAGCGCGGTAATATTTGTTTTCTTTATGATAGCACTACATCACCTCACGTATTCCCATGGCATTGAGTCTCGAAATAGAATGTCGTTGCATAAATTTTGCATTTCAGATATTTATTTTGAAAGTGCAATGATTTCCGTGTAATTTACTTTCGAGTTTTTGACGCTTAAATGTGAATTTGGAGGGCAGTGGTGCGTGCACTCGGTGCTTCATGTTGACTGATCTGAAAAGATCCATTGTTGTTGAATCTAAATATTTTTTAATTCACATCAACGCAAAGTAAACATTAAAGGTACTGTACTAATGATCTTTGCATTAAAGGTCACGTTTCTGTAAATGTTCAAAAGGGGGCTAGGCATGAATTTTGCACCAATCTCATGTTATGGAACCTCATCTAATGTTATGAAGAATTAATCTGCAAGTCTGTATTTGTTTAAATTGTACGTTCTGATAAGTTTGTTTGTGGTGCTTCGCGATTACTAACATGACTTCCCCGGGGGAGCAAAGGGTTTGCCTTAATTTAACATCTATTTGAGGGTTGTAAAGGTTTTGGGCGAAAACATGTACGAGGATCGTCTGCAAACATTTAAGAGGTTTAGTATTTTGTCGGAAGAACGGGGTTTCTAAATTTTGTCAACTCAATGCGAAATATTTGTTGTCAATACTATTGCACATTGGATCCACTTGGGAATAGTTTTAAGATATTGTGGAACTGAAGCATAACAGTTTATGAGAAGATACCTACTTATGGATCTTGGTCAGATTGAGCATCATAGGGTTATAGTAGTTAGATTGCATTTAGCTTACCCGTATCTAAATGCTGCAGATCAGATTATTGAGGAAAAACTTTAAAAATAATAACCAGTGAAAATTGAAGAAGTCTACTTATGTATGTAGAAGTTCAAAAAAATTGAAAACCCAAATGACAAGTATACACTCACAACACCGTAACAGCTAACAAAATGATCTACACTAATAAGGACAATAAATGAAAATTAATTTATACACTTTAATGTAAGAAAACAAAAATTAAAAAAAAAAACAAAACGAAAATCGTCATGAACATTGGAAAAAATAACTTAAATATTAAACAAAAATTGCCCTTTACATTTAATATTGCTGTTACGATTCTAGGTATTCTTTCGATTGCTTTTTTTTAGTTTATCGAGTGGTAAATCTCTTCAGGCACTTTAAAGAAGACTCCAAACATGACTTTTACGTTGGGTGCTCCTTTCGTACTGTTCTGCCAAGCTCATCCAATACCAACTCCATGGGGTTGAGGTCTGGATTATGTGGTGACCATGTCCTTACAAAGCTTTCATGTACGTTTAGGATAGTTGTCTTGCATCATTACCAATGCCTTCACGATTAATTCCAGATAGTATGGCGTTTGCCATTAAATTTTTTTATAATGTTCTTTCCTCATAAGTCTCCCACACCAGCCAAAGAGAAGCACCCCCACACTAAAAGAGACTCACTCTCGTGCTTGACAGTTGAAACAATACAGACCTGAATCATCTTTTCAGTCTTAGACCGACGCACGATGATTCTTCGTTTCCGATTGAAAATTTAAATTTGGATTTGTCGGTCCATAATATGTCTTGCCATTGTTCACTTGTCTTAACCTTATTACCATGCCATAACAACGGTTTTTGGTCGCAATACGACCATGAAGAGTACCCCCCTGAAGACGCCGCTTTATTGTGCTAATTGATATTGCTTTATCAAGTTTTCGGTTAAACTTTCCAGTAATATTTGGGGCAGTTAATCTTTTATTTCGCTTGCTCATTACGCGAATGAACTGATCCTGTGCATCGTATGTTACTCGTGATAGCCCAGGACCGTCGAAGTACAAACCCATAATTTTTTTGCGATGTTACGCACTGATAGGATTTTTCGATGTAAAGTGAAAATGGCTGAACGAATTTCTATGGAGAGAGGCTTACCACGGGCCATTGAATGCAAAAATTCGGGACCAGACGTGAAAAAACCCAAGTAAACGGCACAAGGTCGGAAGTCGGAACTCCGAGCTGTGCACAGTTTCTTTTTAATCTAAACAAGGGATAGTAACAGAAAAAAAGATTCGAGGTGTTGAGTGACAGTTTTGGGGCGCAAAAGTATTATTTTTTTGTTCTAGTTTTCGACCCAACAAATGCTTATAAAAAAATCTACAAGTGACTAATTATTTTCATTTAAAACAATATTATCTAAGAAGATAGTAAAGGGTTAAACAGAACACAATTTATCACGAAAAGTATAGTTATTCACTGTATATATACTGTATCGTATATGATTATAAAGTTCATTTTTGTTGAAAAAGTTAAGGTTGGAAGAAAAGTGTATCAAGAGGGATGAAACTTTGAATTATAGGTGTTTTAACAAGATTCAGTATTGACTCAAATATTACTAAGTTTGCCACTTCTACAATCTAAATCTTTTTAGGTTATATATTAAGAAGAGAAAACGTGCTTTAGTTGGCTAATATATTCATCATCCTATTTTTTACAGGGTAAAACTATAGAACTGAAATTGTTATTTTAAGGTGCTTTCAAAATCATATCGACCAAGTGATGTCCCTCATTTTCGATGCACTGTTGATATCGTCGATTAAAGTTCTTCATTGTATTGAGAAATAAGCATAATCTCTTGACGTATTTCACTTCGTAGGACTTGGGGAAATTACGGGGGTATTTGTAAATTTTAGCCTTGAGAT